>BLXT01007982.1:374644-392409 GCA_019648995.1 Plakobranchus ocellatus
CCCCCCCCCCCTTTCTCCTGCATGCAATATGTGAGGCAAAAGTTCTGCCTGTCCAACCAAAGGCATGGGCACTAGTATTCACATCAGAAGGAGGAACCAAATCCTGGTGTGGACAAGCAGCTAGCATGGATACACCAGAAAGCTTTGGATGGGTGTGATGAATGGGAATTTTCAGTTGATCTCCCTGAATGGAGCAGACATCCTAAAGTTATCCAAGACACAGGAATTTGGCCTGACATTGTATTCCATTCAAGTGCCACTCGACAAATCATCATGGCTGAACTAGCACTACCATACGAGAGTAGAATACTATAAAAGAGAAAAATACAAGGACTTGAGCAAGGAGCTGGAAAAAGGTTGATACATATCCCAGATATTGCCCTTAGAGGTTGGTGCTAGGGGATTTTTTTGGAACATCAGCCCACAACTTCTGAGCAAACTCTCCATCAATGGCCAGAGAGTAAGCAAAGCTCTGAAAGCAGTGGCTGAAACTGCCAAAAATAGCTCCAGATGATCTGGGGTAGAAGAAATGGGCAGTTACTTCATAAATAATTAATTTCCTCCAATTAACAAGAGCATCCTTAGCACAATTGTTAGAGCATTTGGAAAAGCCGCCACAGTTTGAAAATTAGGTTGTGGGTTCAAAACCCAAAAGCTGGGGCTTGAAAGAAAAAAGAAAGGTTGCAGAGAAATACCTAGGAGTCACGTCCTTGGTGTGGCCTGGCCTCTTAGAGTGTTAGGAGTTTAGGGTCCAAACACTCGCCAAAGGTGGGGTCTTCTTCTCTGAAGACTCCCTGCTGCCTTGCTCTCACATGTCTTTCTATCTATCATATATTGCCCTTTGACATGCATAATGTAAAGTAGATTTAGGTCTATAATTTTATGAATCGTAAAGAAAAAAGCAAAAAGCATTAGGAAGGAATTGATTGTTATAATCATCTGCCTTACTTGTACGTGTTATAATTATGTCTTTTACTTTTACCATGAGTATTGATCACTGATCACTAACAAATTAATCGTCGCAGCTTGCACTGTTGGCAATCATTGTCTGAAGTAGATCTAGAATTTAATAAAAACGTTACCAATTGCATTACGTAAAATCTCAAAGAAATTGTATATCATATAACTTGTGTAACCTGTAACTGTTGGTGATCATGATTTAGAGTAGATCTCTAGGGATTATTTTGAATATAAAGAAAGAAAAGTCTTTTTAAATCACAATTTACTACCTAAAAATGGATAGACAAACAGCTAAGATTTTAGGAACTCATTATCATCACCTGCCTTACCTATAAATCTTAGTGATCATGATTTGAAGTATAAATGTTATTTTTTATAACAAAAAAGTCATCTTACAAACGATTCTTTCTACCCCTCTTCCCCCCCTCCTCCCAATATTCTCCTTCACAACCACACATGCACACATTTCACCATCAAACAGTTACCTCATTACATCAGTTTTTATCCTTCGCAATCAAACCCTTCACAACATCTTGCCAGAACTCCTTAAATCATTTCTTTTGCTCCTCTACCTTCCCTCCCCTCCTTTTTTTCCTTCGAACAGACTCTTTATAAGTATATGTTCACCACCAAACACATACTTCATTATAAGTGTCTATCTTCTTTAATAATATCTCCAACACTTTCCCTCCTGAACTCCACCAGTGATTCCTCTGCCCCTCCGCCTCCCCCTCCCTTTTCCTCATTCACTTATGTTATTCTGTTCATGACTGTCATTTCTTTGTAATGTGCGCCATTTTTTTTGTGTGGTCTGTAAGCAACTGATGAAACCAATAAAGGCGAAAAGTTTTAATGTTGTTTAATGTTTTTTGTTGACTATTAGTTTAAGTTGGTGGTTGCTCTTTTTTTTATCTTTATCTACATTAGACATTCTTTACCTGTGTAGTCAGCTATGTGTTTTCCCCTAGATTACAAAGGGGGCAGTCTAGATTCATGTCTTTGAGCTCTGAAACTGTATCACTCTCAACTTGGTCTTCATGATAACACCCAGACCAACACTTTGTATAATTTTTTTTTTAGTTTCTAGATCTACAGTGCTGTCAGGGTTTACTTCTATTCTTCTTTAGTCTCTTTCATGGGAATAATGATAAGCCTTACTTATGACAATGCTTCACTATAAGAACAAAAGTTGTCATTATTACCAAGTTCCATCGTACATATTTCTGATGCTTACATAGGCATCTTAAGCTCTAATCTGTATTATTTCTTTTTCTTTTGAAGTGGAAGTGAATAGAGATCATGTCTTTCATGTCACTTTTCCACAAGAGTGGCGAGCATCTGATCTTCACAGTCTTTTTGAGCCTTATGGTATGCTTTGGAAAGTTTTAATATTTTTTTATGATACATGTGCTTTTTCATAAATTAATTTTGTTTTAAATATCGTAAACTAGGTCATTTCAATTGAATTCATGGCTTGATGTCACCACAAAGTGTGATAAGAGTCAAAAAGTATATTAGCCATTGAACTTTAGCAGCTGTGGCCTTATTTTCCCTGAAAAAATGAATCACTCTTATAAGCCAAATGTTACCTTTTGCATCTACATACCTTAGGTTATGGATGAGTTGAGATGAGCCTTTCTTTTTATTTTTAACCCCTCATAGTATAAGTTTGCAGGTTCAAATAAGGATCACTCAATTCTATGATGCCATAACCTGCAATAGATGTTGGCAAGCAAGATTATTTAAACATGTTCTAGTGTAGTAGTTATTGCCAAAAATAGAAAATTATTTAAAATCTTTTTGTTCAAGATTCCTTTGTAATGCATTTAGATGTATAATTTCCAAATGAGTCACAAAAGTTTTATTTATAGCATCACAATCAAGCAACAAAATTCCCATTGAAGATTCATTTATTTTGAAGTAATGGTGGATACTTAAATTAGATCTATGGTCGATCATTACCTTTGCCAGTGCAATGATGGCTCAAAATTTGGGGTGTTATAAATCCTAAAATTGCCCTTCTCTTTTTCATGCTTTTACTACACAGTGTTCAGAGTCTGATTTTTAGCTATATGTATGTAAGTGAAGGAAATCATACATAAATGTGGAACAGGTGTTTTCAGAAATATTGGTGTTGATCATTGCACTTTGTTCAAAGTTCCCTTTTGGACCGATCGATCATTAATTAAAGGAAGTCATCTTTTCTCTTACTTAAGAATGAAACAGCTGATAAATTATGACTCATGTCTCATAAATCAAGTTATCTGAATCATTTGTAATTTAAATGACAGCTTATACTCTGTGTAACTCTCATGTCAGTGTTGATCATTACATGGACAAAGTTGAGCCAAATTTGACAAATTTAAAGAAAATTTAGTAAATTTATTGGAAACTAGACAAACCTATTCATAGCAACAGAAAAAAAAAAAAAACCATCACATTCATTTATGCTTGCGATTTTCTATTATGAAACTCAAAGAGATGGTATCCAATGTGTGTCGATCATTACACTGACAAAGGCCAGCCCTTAAATTTAAAAAAAATTTTTTTTTCATAAAAAAGCCACTTAATTGGATAATTTTGATAAGAATTATATTCTCAAAATGAACCAAGTTTGTTTCATTGATTACCCTATCTGTTGGGGATTGTTTAGAGCTTCCATTTTTGTCTATATAATGATTGACACTTAACACGACCCGGTCAGAAAAATTTCGTTTTCTTCATATCAATATAGTTTGCTATGTATCCAATTGCATTTTGTGAAGGTCTCATAATCTGGCAACTGTATGATGTAGGAAAGTGAGTTTTAGGTATACTTTGAATCTGTAGGACTAGTGTCTTATTTTAGAGACTATCTTTTGAGACAGGCTCCATTCTCTAGACTTTGCAAATTTTCTTTATTTTATAAAAACATAAAAGCATCAATTGTTTACTGTTCAATTGTTTTTCTTTTTTCAGAAAACATCAATTGCTTACTGTTCAATTGTTGTTTTTTTTTCAGGACATGTTCAGATTTCTTGGTTAACAGAGACAACAGCATATGTTGGCCTCCACAACAAGACTAATGCCAAAACAGGTATTCATGATGCATTCATCTTATAATTTGTTGAAAAGAAAATTATTTCTGCCCAGATCTGTGGATATTTTCTGCCTGTCTTTTGACAATCTGTTTTAAAGAGGTTGAGGTGCAGCTGAGAGTAAAATTATAAAGTATCTATGACAGAATACTGAACTTAAGGCAAATAGTCCTGCATATAGAATTTATAATTTATGAAAAAAATTGTTTTTTTTTTACTTTATCAAGTAATGGACATGGTGAAGGCAGTCACCCTAGGTTATAGACAATTATTGTTCTAATCCCTAAATTCAAAAAAATTATCAGCAGATGAGCCCCAAAACTTTTTTGTACATAGTCAGGGAGATATCGCTAAATGAAAAAGAGGCTTTTTTTTTAGCTTTGGAAAATAATTTGTTTTGAAAAAATTGACACTTAAATATTTAAAGCTTTTACCTAAGGTTGCTTTGACACAATGATAGTGCTTTCATTTATTTTTAAAAAAATGTTCTGACTCATTATTGGTCACATATTACTTATAAAATGTTATAACTACACTTATTTGCACATATATGTTAATTAATAGCAAAGTGTTAAAAAGAAAAGGCTAGCAAAGAATTAACATTTTGAATAAATTTATTAATAGGTTTGTAAATAATATTTTACAGACTGAATAAAACATTCTAAATATATACATATAAAGAACTTCTTTAAAAAAAAAAAAAAACAATATAAATTTTATTACTATACAATATCTTCCAAATTGAGAGAGAAATGGACATAAAATGCCAGATTATACTCTAGTCATAAAATGATAAAAACCTTTTTTTTTACTTCAATAATTATTTTATTTCTTTGAAGTTAATGGAAATAATCAATGAAGGATTGCTGTCTATTCATGAATTATATTTATTTGTTTACTGATCCATCCATCTGTTACAGCTGAGATCTTTATTTAGGTATGTATGATAAAATTAACATTGCGTGAAAAATTTGAAGAATTTTTATCAAAATGGTTTTCATTCTGCACTGTATGTTAATCACTTTTGTCCATCTTTGCAGCTTATGAAGCTTTGTCAAAAGAAAAAGGCTTATTTCATGTGGTTTCATATGCCTTCCACCATAACAGCAAGGCAGCTGTAAAGAGGAAGAACAGTGGGGAAACTGATCTGCTCCCAATTAAAATGAAACGCAACTCTTTATCTCAAGAGTAAGTCTTTACTAATTTTTTTCTATGTTTAATTCATTCTTAAGGCTTTATAAGTGCTTCAAAGGAGTTGTTTTTTTTTTAACCTTACTTTTTATTAGCTCAGTTTAAATGCAAAAATTTCATACAATGAGCTTTTTTTGTAAAAAGTTGATATTTCTGTAGTAGTTATAATATATATATTCTCTTATATTGACACGAACTTTAATAGCCCCTTTATTGTCATTATACTAGGTCAGTATATTCAAAGTGATTTGTATTTGTTTGAATTAATTTTCTCACATCTTTTACTTCCAAGATCAATGCAAGCAGTAGGTCTCCAAATAGGAATTAATATTTTTCTCACTTTAAATTCATTTTTCAGAATTTTCCTTGCAATATTGTGTAAAATAATAAAAAAATGTATTAATTTCAAGCTTTTTTTTTTAAATATAACTAACAGTGTCCAGTTGTTTTTTTTAATTAGAGCCTTCTTCTTTGCACTTGATACATTCCATACTGCAGTCTATATTTCTTCACTAAGATTTATTAAATGCAGTGGAAATTTAAGAATTTGAAGTGCCAGGAAATGGGCTAAACCTTCCAATTATTAAAAGGGGTAAAAGTAGGGGCCAAAGAAAACCACTAATTATCAAACCTTCATTTGGCACTCCACTTCTCTCCTCTCACCCTAGTTTGACCCCTCCTCTCTCTCGTGATGTTGTTAATGGCACTCTTTGAGAATGCCAGCTTTGTTAAAACAGTGATTGGGGGTGGTGAGAGGAAAACAATTTTTTTTCTTATTGTGTTTGTGGACTTGGAATTATGAGAATCGACTTTCCTCAACTTGGAATGAGTTTGAGCTTAAGGAAGAGAAAAAAAACTCAGATCTTGAAAACTTCGATTTAGCAGAAATTTTAATAATCAGACTTTGGCTTTTGAAGTTTCCACTGTACAGAAATCAATGAGTAAAAACTGAAAACTATTGCATGCTTTTGATTAAGTTATCTTCTCGATTCTAAAAAAGTCATACAATAATGTTTAAAAAAAAAAAACAGGTTTGCAGTCTCAAGTTGGGCATGACTAGCCTGAACATGGGTCTCTGAAATCACAAATTTAACAAAGTATTTTATTTTCCCATGTTAATTCCTTCTGTTTGTCTTTCTAATTTGTAATATTCTGTCAAACTCAATTGCTCTGTTTACACTGAATTACTAAACAGTTTCCTTCCAATGAATTCAAAAGCCTCCAAAGGTTAATGAGAAATTTAACAGATTACCATAAAAATCTTACTTGTTACTCCACCCGTATGTTTAACATTATCAGAAGCTTGGACTTCTTCAAAAAAGCATGAGTAAAGTTACCCAATTTTTCTAAAATGTCTAGAGAATTCCATAAAACCCCTCAAGGTGAGGGCATCTCTCTCAACAAATAGCCCAATTTTTTTCCTCTTCGCTCTAAAAAAAAAACAAACCAACACATTTTCATTTCATCTGAAAGCGAAAAATTCATATGTATACTCTATGTTGTTTAAATTTTTTCAAGAAGTTTGTGGTTAATTGTTGTTTCATCTGCACATTTTCATCTTTTCACAGGCATTCCTCGTCTGATCAGTTAGATGGAAAAAGGGCACAGTCTAGTGACGGAGAGAAATCTTCAATCAAAAGTATAAATTATATTGTCATCGTTTTTGTTGGGACTAGTGCAGCTATGTTTTTAGTTTATCTGGACATAGTTGGGTATTTAGTGTAGCGGGAGTGTGATTGTGTTTTACGTCATTGGTTTGGTGTGTGCATTGTGATTGGTTGGTTAGGCCACGTTACAACGGCAAGTTTGGACGGAGCTGCACACTGGCGGGATCTTTGGAGGAGTCATCATCATCAAGTGCCTTGCTTGTAAGCGTTGGCGATCATGTGAAATTGAACACAAGGCTGTTTTTCTGCTAATATATCTTTTAATTAGGCCTATCAGCACAGCAATAGAAAGAATGGGGTATGATGCCATCACTGTATTCTTTGTTATTTGAGTGAGTCTGTGTCCCTGTTATAACAGATTGGGCTTTGGTGAAGTCCTGTTACTGCCGATAATTTTCACTTAGGATAAAGAGTACAAAAAACTGGGATTTAAAAAATGCTTCCATCATCCAGTTTTGTAAAGGCAGGGATCCTTTATCATCTGATGCAAAACCTTAAATTGTCTGATTTAATTTAGGTGGAATTTTATAAGGTCATAATAATGAATTCCATCAAAACATCACAAGAAATCTTTTCTCAGAAACCATTGTCATAAGAATATGACAGATGAAGTGCACACTAGCACAACAAAACATATTAAAATATACAGAACGCAGCTACAAACAAATACATTCTTGACTGAGCTCATACATGCCAACAAGCAAGCAAGAGCGAAAGCGAGAGAGAGAGAGAGAGAAAGAGAGATAAAGATTGTGAGATAAAAGAGAGAGAGAAACAATTTGTGTGTACATATACATAAATTTTTGTATATTTTTTTAACTCAATGTAAGGTGTTTTTTAATGTGAATACACACAACATAAACAACGAGATACGACATGAACTTATTCAAACAACAATCACGGTAAATAACTTTATCACATCGACTGCACAAGAGGTTCAGGCAATTAAAAAGCAGAACACCGGGGTTAGGCGACAGAAAAACTATATTATCAAAAACAGATAAATATAAAAGAAGTAGGGAAGTTACATAAAGAAGAAGACAGATAGATACGAGGTGAGCTAAATACAAATGTCCACGCACGCAGGCGCGACAATACAATGTAATCTGCTAAGCGTTACGAGATAAAGTTATTACACAATTAAATGAAGTTATTACAAAATAATCCACCCACGGGGAAACTCTCCCCGAAAACCTATTTCATAGATCAAGAAGAAATTTAAACAACTCCCACCTCTATTGCTCACACATGCACACGCCTCTAACTACTTAATCCATCGACGATCCTGTCCGTAGAAGCTTGTTGAGGCAGTAGGGAAAATCTCGAATGTTTAGGGATAAATAGTCCTCAGCTCGTACATGAGCAGAGTTATTTCAAATAGTCAATTCAGATTACAGTTTGTCCAAGTGCAGTTATTTCAAACAGTTATTACAAAGCTCCAGATCACCAGCCCTTGCGTGAGGGAAGCTAGGACAATAATAATCGCAAAATTGCTTGATACCACCATCTCACAGGAGAAACATAAACTCGCAGACTTGCGCAGTCTTGCGCCAGCAATCTGCATAGGCACACAGCCTCAAGCAAAATACAAATACAAGCTGCCGCTTCTATGCGGTAATAAAATAGTATAACCCCAGATACCAAGGGTCGTAGAAATTATAACAGATATCTCCTGGCGTGGGACCAATCCGCCACAACTTGCAGCCAGGACTGTCCTCAAATGTTCAGTGCAAAGAAAAGAATAAGAATGATCCACTCCTCCAAAGCCACCTTTCTGGGCCACGTGATGAGAAGAGGAAAACTGGAACATTTGGTAACAGGAAAGTTTGAAGGAAAAAGAAGCAGAGGAAGTCAAAGGGAGATGATAATGGATGGACTGGCCACATGGCTTGGACCAGGAAAAGTGTCAGATATACTGGCCGCCGTCAAAGATAGGGATTTGTGGAGGGACATGATCGTCAACGCTTACAAGCAAGGCACTTGATGATGATGATTGCATTTTAAAAGGATTGTGCCCTTGCACTCTCATTACTGGACTTACTTACAGTGAGATTTACCCCCCAACCCTTTTATTCCTTGTGTAGGTGAGCTCTACCATTTTTACTCAGAGGCAGTTACATGATTTTACATGTTTGACAGATAAATTCACTGTATACGCTGAAGGTATATATATGACAATATGACCAGTTTTGCCACCAGCATTTCTAATTCCATTAGCTTGTTTCTTTTTTATTTGTTTTTTTGTTTTTAACTTTTAAGCTTTTTTTTTTTTTTTTCAAGATCTTCAGGATGATGCACCTAGAGAGAGTTCTGCAGAAGAGCTACAATCCGGTCATGGAAAGAAACTATTTGATGAAGTGGTTGATTGGTGAAATAGAATGAAGTCTTTGCTGTTTAAAATAATTTCAATATGGGCATATAATGATATACAGTGCACTCCAAATAATCCAACATCACACAATTCGGCATTTCCCTTCATTCGACGTACTTAAAATATCCCAAATAATGTCCTTGTAATCCTTACTAACAAAATTTTGCCCAAATCGACTTGCTGCTCAGCTCATTTCTCTGTTTTTATGGTTCCCATCCTGTTTACAGATCAAACTAAACCAAAATGCTTTTGCCTGGCTGTCTCTCACAGCAATATTAATGTGCCCAATACCACAGACTATTCCTTGTGATTGGGGATTGAGAGTGGGGAGTGCACAGGAAAGGAGGAAAGGTGTGACACTAGGTTAGGCCTAGACCTATGCTCACTGACCTAGACTTAATAATGCAATATGTGTGGATGGCAATGGCAGGCATCCTGCACTAGGTACCACTCATGTGCATGTGTGTGTGTACATAGCTGGCAACGTGAGAAAAGACTCTGTTACTACTGTATATTTAATAATTAGTACTAAGGCAAAAGACCCCCCCTCCCCCCTCAAACCCTTTTTTTTTCTCTATGACTTGGTTTTTCTCAAAATTCGACATGTGTGGCCTGTTCCCTTTGATTATTATTAGGTGTGCAGTGTATATCAATACTTAAATTGATCTAAAACGCAAGATAACAAAGCAGTGTTTAATTTATGATATTTTTATTTAAAGCAAAAGAATTTAGACAAAACGTACATTTGGTTTAGTGATAGGTAAGACATAACATAATAGAACTTTATTTTTGTTTAATGGGTATTATTAGCCTTTTTTTAGTTCAAAATTTCAGGTATACGTAATGTAATTTCTACACTATGTCGTTGAAATATTTGACTTGGTTTCTTGGGGAGATATATGTTTAATACATTTGTTCTCTTTGAATTTCATAGAGTGGTAAAGTTAAATGTGTATTAAAAACTAATTGTTTTGACAAGTTTAATCATAATGATATTATTTGGTTAAGAAAGAAAAATCAAAAGCAGTATGAAAATTATGGGTAGGATAGCCTCAATATTTTTTATCAATTGGCATTGTGCTCTTATAGGATGCATGTTAATTTTTCTTTTTTTTTTGTAATAGATGAAAATATGATATCTCTCAATTTTGTAAAAACAAATGTATTGGTGTTGTTTTATATGGTTGCTTGATATTTTTGGTGCAGTATGATCAAATCAGGATTTTATCAAACTGTGGTCATATATAAGATAATGTTTCCAAAGCTTATTCATAATTTTTTTAAAATAATTCTAAATTCATAGATATAGCTATAGGCCATCAAATTAGATGCTATCTAACATTCTCTAGAATATAATATAATGCATTTCCATTTCAAGTATTAAAATTAACTCCTTCCCAACAATTTTGACCAAAGCCTGATATCATAGACATTTTTTAAATATCTGTCTAGATTGTTTCATTTAGCACAGTTTTTTTATCTTATCTGTTGACTGCGCAGCTTTTTTTTTTTTACCCACATCATTATTTCTTTTTCAGGCTTCATTTTTGTCTAATCATTTGAGACCAATGATGCAAACTTATCAAGATATAAATAAAATTGAATTATAAAAAAAAGGGGAGCAAACAATCATAATATTGAAAGTTTAAAGCATCACATAGTTACAATTATAACTGTTAAATGAGCAGAATTTTGTTTTGTGGTCTGATTAAAAAGAGATACTATTTTGAAATTGTAATACCTGGTAGTTACCAAATGTGTGTGTATATTATATAGAATGTAAGATTTACATAGCTTATTAAACAGCTTAGTTGTAAATCAAGACAGAATGCAAAATATTCATTATTCAAATTTGATAGTATGCTTTAAATAATAGCGGTATCAGTTAACTCTTTCGTTTTTGTCACTATAATGCCAGGGATAGCTTGGGCTCATCAAGTCTTTCATTTATAATATAGTTGAATGTGAGATTAGCTTTTATGATCCCCTCTTTAGAATAATGGCAAGAACATAAGATATATTTCTTATCAATAAAATACATTCAAAACTATATAAAAGTGATAATTATTTTCTTTCATTTTTTTTTACCTCGCTCTTTTGTCATTTTCCCCTGTCTAAAGTAGGCATGTGCACAAGATAAATTACTTATCTTTTCAGGGCTAAGTGATTAAGAATTTTGGTAAATCTTTGTTTTCCCTCAACTTTTCATCATACTTTGCTATGCAGTTGTAGCTTCTCCAATCATCAAAAGTTCCTGTCAAAATTGAAAAGATTGTCTTTCCTCTTAAAAACTCTCTTCATAATTACGGGTATTGATATATTTTATGCATTGTCATTTTTTTTCTATAACAAACAAAGTGGTTAGCACAGTTCATGGTACATATAGTGTCACTAGAAAATGAAACATACTGTGGAATAATTGGTCACGGATAAATAGCTTTCATTTTTATGATTTGCAGAGAACACCAACAAGTAGTGTTTTATGCTTAGTTTGACTCTCACCTAACAAAGGTTGTGAAAGACTTGTGAAATAAAAATGAAGAATTATGGCCATTAACACGGCAACTAACTACTCAACTTTTAGTTCATAAAGCAAAATCCTATTAGCTCAGGCATTTCTCCACTCATTGGGGTCAGGCTACTGCCAGCGTTGCGGCTGCTGGTCATAAAATTTCACCTGTGCTGCCTAGAATGGCATTGCAGTGTCTGCTTGAAATTTTACATTTTATCACAAATTTGAAATGTTTAAAACGGGAACTCAGTGTAGTGCAATCTTTTATTTCAATTATGAAGCATGCAGTACAAAAAAAGCTGTTTTTTCTGATGCAATTTCTGATGTCATGTGTGTTGTTATCATTTACTTACAAGTGCTTGAAAACTGGCAATTTAGTTCAACTGACGGAAAAAGAAGTGGTTGTTTAAAATTTTTATAACTTTTAAATTCAGCTTGCGATTGTCTTAAAATATGTATAAATGAAAGACTGAAGAATTGCAATTAAAATGCTGCAAGATCCAGCCTCAAATGTAACACGAGAAGGTCAGTAGTTGGTTTTGATTCAGACACTCTTTTTGAAAGAAGCTTCCGTCAGCATGATAATAGGAATGTGTGGGCATTAACTGGACTCTGATGTTCGTTTGTCTTGTGTTTGCAGATGCCTTTCAAATATCTGAATAAAGTTTTTGATAGAAGCCATTTGTTTCGTACCATGGTTAATAAAGTGACTGATTGTTGGAGGTGAGAGTGTAGAGCGTAAATAGCAAAATAAATCCTAGTCCTACACAAAGTGGTTTGTCTCAACTGATTTTGTACTGTTTGTAAATTTATCAAGGAGATTAATCTGTGCTCGGAGGTCTTGGCTGCAGCAAAAGACTTGGGAGCTCTGGGGTTGTCTGTATAACTATAATTAATATCTTCATTGTGAAAGACAATTTTGTTTTCTCATGTTGCAAACCTCTTGCCCTGTGTTCTTTTTCAGCTATCGTTGAATAGAACATATCCTCCTTTTGTTCACCATAAAAGTGCTTACCAAATCTTTGTGCCTCATCCAGTTACACGTCTTCACACAGCATTACATTTATCTTCAACATGTGATGCTTTTACTTTTCTAATTTGTTTTCGATATAAGCTTTGACTAGCATGGTCTGCATAAGTTCTGTAATCTATCAATATGGTTCTTGTGTAAGTGTTTTAATCTTATGATGCTTGGTCAACAACAAAAATCAAAGGAAATACACATAACTACAAATGGTATATAAATGCCATGTTTATTGGTCAGGGAAAGCTTTACATTATTATTTTTTCATTAAGGCATATAATATGCTATTTGCTTTTCCCTGTGCCTTTCCTATTCTTTGATCGACCCGGATCGATTAGTGTGACAAATGTAAAGAGTTAGATTTCTAAACTTTTGCAATTTGTCTTATTTCCGTTAATTAGTTTTATTATTATTATTTTAATAATGAAGGTACATTAGGAATCGTTTCATTGGCACATTTTGTTATGTTTGTTAACAAATATCGTACCCTCCTCTCTGAAGAAATATGCTATTGATTTATCTAGAAATTGACCTAGAAATATATTCATTAGCAACTTTAATTAGAGGATTTGAAGTCCATTTATAGATGCCTAAGTTTAAAGCAGTCCAGTTCTTTCACTTTTTTACATTTTTTATTGCTGATTACGGTATTGAAACTGTTATTTTAATTAATGCACTCGCTTATTTTACAAAACTTCTGAAATCACAATTAAGACTTGATGAAAAGGAGTTGATTTAATTTTTACTTCCCAGCGGATTTCAATTACATTACATAAAGACCAAACTAAAGGCGAACAGTTGAAGGACAAGGACATAAGACAAATATTAATCTTCACTCCATAGTTTAAGTATTCAGGGGAATAAAACCTAGAATAACCCCTTTTCATCAGATCAGTTATCCTCTTTTGCCTCTCTCACTGGCAGGTCACAAATCAGCAGGTGTCGCAGTAAGCAGTATTTGGGCTTCACTTTTCGGGCACTCATCAAGTGGGAATTTTCACACCTTGCGCTGTTAAAGGCATATATAGAGAGAAACTCTAAATGTTCAGTTTTGTGGTGGTTTTCGTCGCCGTGCCACTCAATACCAATACTTATAACAACTGATCCTGCTGCGTGTATATGGTGTCACCACACATATTTTTTTTTGTCTCATTTCAAAAACATACATGTGCTGTATGAGACTTCCTAAATTTTCTGAAACTTTTTTTTTTTAAACATGTAAATAAAAATATATATATAAAATCGAGCATATTCGTCAGACCCTATTCAATTAACAACAAATTTTCTTAATTGTACAAGCAGCATTACAAATTTACATGTATGTAGAACATAAAATTTGCTGAATTTTTACTTTTCCTGACTGGTACAACATTGAAAGGAGGTATTGAAAGTAACGTTTTTAGCAAGGATAGACAAGAAGAAAGCTGCTGTAAAATAAGGTGTGCAAAAAGTTATTGTCTCAAAATGAGATCAGTACATGTATGTAGGCCTACATGTATTTATTAACTTTACAATGGTTCGAAAAACGGAATGCCATAAGAAAAAGCTATACAAGATACAGCTGAAAAAACAAGTCATTTTACCTGGTTAACTTGAAGAGGGAAAAAATAAAGCAAGCCATGACATCGACACTACATACAGCAAAGTCATACCCAAGGGGGCAAGGAGAACTCGCATCCAATTCCAACATGAGGTTTGACAGATAAAAATGTCAAAAAAACTCTTGAGGAGATCCATAATAGCAATGCATTCTATCTTTATTATCTCGGAGCCAGAATTCAATCTGCAGAGCTTTCAAGACTGAACCTATTTTCCTTCCCACAAAAAGGAAAAGAAATTGACAATATTCTTTATATAGCATTAAATTTTTGTGTTTCTTTTAAAAGTTTAAGAGATACTCCAAAAGTGTAGAGGTTTATGAGAACGAAATCAGAAGAAACACATCTGTCAGAGTATTACCTAAATTTAAAAGGAGGTTGGTAACCTTTTTTTAAAAACAATTTCAGTAGAAGATCATCAAAATGTGACTGTTTTAACTGAAGAACTCCTGATAAAAGAACATTAATTGTATTTAGGATAACACTACAGTACTGAGACAAGAGATTTTTTTTTTTTTTTTTTTTACTTAAGCATTAATTTTAGCTTAAGAATTGCCGTTTTCAAAATATTGAATGATCATGACATAAAAAAAAAATTGCATGCACGCATGGTGGTTGTAAATGTAAGCGAGAATTCTGGCCTGTTGGGCTAAGCCTCCGCTTACGAGGACTTGGGCCTACCTTCTATTTTATGGCTTTAGCCTATGCCAACTGTGCACATTAGACAGCAGCCGAGAGAAGTTGAAATTTTAGGGAGTAGGCCTACATAATGCATACTGTTGCTACAAAAACCACTATTACAATTTAATTATTTTTCTTTAAAATGCGATTCACAAGTTGTGATAGAAAATACTCTGCAATTGGCTTTCTTTAGGATTTGAACCACGGACTCTTAGTAAAGAGTAAGACTCACAAGGACTAGTGGACATTCAGGCACCTGTACTACATTAGTTGCTTTTTGAGCAACTGCCAAAACCGGTAAGGCGAGAGTAGATTTTGTTGGATCTTAAGGGCCTGTAGCTCTCTTGCAAAGTAATCATTGTATTTGTATATATGCGAATTTATGAATAAATTTCCAAAGCAATGAGTCATTGTCGCAGCCTTAAACTATATATTATTATTAGGCCTACTATTTTGTGACAAAGTGCACATTCAACATTTTATTATCGTATGTATTAAAAGAGAGGAATGACTGGATAACTGTCGTTGAACTTATTTAAAGTAAAGGGTAAAGGTGTGGACCTGTCGTGACTGATTGATTGGTTGATTATTGGTTTACCCAGTCCACCATTAAGCGGTTATCTCAGGGTTTTTGTTCATTCTCTCTCACAGGTTTCCATCAGATGCTCAAGCAAATTAAAACAAAGATAAAAATCCATTAAAATTAATAAAAATGCAACAGAGCATATAAAGAAAAACTTTTAAAGGAATTTCTACAAAGCCTCATATATTTATATAGACACCGAGTTCCTTTAAGTAAACCTCTTGCGAGAGGGATTGACCTCTTGGAAGAGTCTGTACGTTACACTGAAGTATTTCTTCTTGGCGACTTGAAAGTCTGGGCATTCAATTAAAATATGCCGAACAGTGTAAAGGCTGTCAAGGCGTAGCTAAAAAAAACTCTTCCCTTTTTTTTAAAGGTAGCTCTGGGTGAGCCATGTGTGGCCCACCCGAGGCCTACACAACACCGTCTCCCGTTTTCTACCTGCTATTTCACCCCTTTTGCTGAGGTCTTTTCCCAAGTTGGGGAGCACTTCGTGGAGCTTGTTTGCCCCCTCAGCATCCCAATTTTCTTGCCAAACGGTGTGGATGTAAGCATTTACCTTAGGTTTCAGATCGAACCAGCAAATGAGTTTTCCTGAACATGATGCTCTATTTAGACCTGACTTTGCAAGTTTGTCCATTCTCAATCCCTCGGATGCCTACGTGAGCAGGAATGCAGACAAAAGATATCTGAATATAGGATGGAAATTTTCGGATTAAATTGTACAGGCGCCTAATAGCTTTAACTTTGAAATGTTTGCTTTCAATAGCCTGTAAGGCTGACAGGCTGTCACTATGGATAACAAAGTTTTTATGGTATTTAGTGAGGTTTTTTTTTTGTTTTTTGTTTTTTCTGTGAGCGCGAGGGCTATTCCTTCGCGCTCAGCACTGAAGACAGATGCCCCGTCTCTCAGGCGAGTTGCCTTCGAGCAGTCTGGGCGTTCTGGAAAATAGGCTGCGGCCGCAACCTTTTCCTCCAGTTAGAGCTGTCAGTATAACAGCATAATGGTTTGAACATTTTTCTTTTATTCTAAAAAATTCTTTTTGATTGGCCACCTCGCTAGTATCTTCCTTCTTTTGTGCAATATCAAAGTTAACCTGGTGCTCCTCCCAAGGTGGAGGGCTCTGGACATATTGGTTATCGATAGTATTTAAATTGATTTTGGCATTCTTAATAAATGCTAAAAAGTATTGGCAATGGCAATAAGATTTGGTTTTGATTTAGATTTATTTTTTAAAAAAAGTCGGACAATGGAGCATTTAATATATACACTGTAGTGTCATGGCACGGATTGTGCCTTAGAGACTTTTGGTTTTAGTAAATACATGTAGTTAAAAGCTAGCTTGTTACGCCGATGCTCGAGAGAGGGCTCCCCAGCCTCGGTGTACAAGCTTTTAAAAGGCGACGTTCTGAAAGCCCCGAGGACAATACGAAGGCCCTGATGATGTACAGGATCAAGGGCTCTGAGAACGTGTTTTTTTCGCAGAACCATATACGACACTGCCGTAGTCCAACTTGGATCCGACTAGAGTGCGGTAAAGCTTTAGAATTGTGGCTCTATCCGCACCCCAGTCCGTATGGCCCACGACGCGTAGTAAATTTAGTGGCTTTTATTCAATTAAACATTTTTTCTTCAGGTGCTTTACATGATTATTAAAATTAAGTTTGGATTCGAAAACAACTCCTAAAAATTTAGCCTCACCCTTCACCGGGATCGGCCAGCCGTCCAGATGAAGGGTGGGCTCAGCGTAAATTCTTTATGTGTGGAAATGGACACAGGTAGTCTTCGAGACCGATAATCTGAAACCGTTCTCGGAGACCCATTTTTGAACATTATTTATACATGTACATAGCTGGATAGTGCGCTCAAGATGCTGCAGGTGTTTACTCTCAGAGTAAATGACAAAATCGTCTACAAATAAATATATGCTTTTACAGGTTTAGAAACAGAGTTAACTATATTATTCATTTTTAAGTTAGATAGCATAGGTGATAAATACTGCCTTGGGGAACCCCGTTTTCTTGGTGTTAAGAAGAAGAAAACGTGTTCTCCGCTTTAATTTTAAAATGGCGGTCTTTTAGAAAATTTGAAATGAAAATG
>BLXT01007982.1:396624-408857 GCA_019648995.1 Plakobranchus ocellatus
AAAAAAGGCACGTTTCTCGTTTGCTTCTGTGTGTATGTATAATGTTCCTGAAATTTTCATCGTTCGTTTCTCAAGACACATTACTCTGCTTAAAGTTTTCCCCTACGTATGTGTTGTGAGTTTCAACTTGTAGAACCGAAAAGAAACGTTAGCCACATTAACATTCCAAAAAACTTTAAGATTCGTTGTCATAATTATGCACCTAATTTTTTTTTCTCCAAAGAATAGGACTCGTTTTATAGAACAAACTTTTAGCATTGCTACCAGTATTCATCTATTTATTTCACAATGATTACGCGACGTTGTTAATCATCTTAGTTTATAACATTGTTTAAATTGTTTATATGTTGACCTTTTGTTATAAGGTTGCCTATGGACACTAGTATGCAATCGTTTATTTTTTTTTTTACATTATGGACAAATCCAGTTTTGTTTTAGTTTGTAGGCACACCTAGCTCGCTTCCAAACCGAGTGGTTTTTGTGATTAAGAACAATATTAAAAATTTATTATTTAAACACAACAAGGATTAATACATATGATTACATAATTTAAATGTGTCTAATTACACAAGTACATTGACAATAATTAAAAACCAGGGGAGGCAATTACATTCCAAATCAAGGTTACCCTGCAAAGAGTAGTTGGTCTTGACAGCTGGTTTGTCAACATTATGGTAAAAATTATTAATAGAGATACAAATAATATTGAAAGTACTCAGATTAAAAAGTTAAGAATAGAGAGTTCAATTTGAGGGGTGGAACAAAAAAAAAAGATCCTGAGATGATTGTGCCCGCTATTTTTCAACGAGACATTTCACTTCCTTCCAAAGCCCAAACCAATGAACAAAAGAAAAGCGCGCAAAGTGTGTTGAACGAAATTTTCAACTCAACTTTCATTGGCCATTCTTGTCATGTGACACTAATCATAGACGCTACCGCCTAGAAGCTGGAGACTGGCTTTCAGTTGTACTTCTTTTGTCGCTAGGTTTTACAGCAATTTTTTACAGTCAACATGGTACGAAAATCTATCAATATCACAACCAGGAATATACATCGAGATCCTAGATTGCCATGATGTATTTATAATTGATTTTTATCGTGTCTATGGTTTATATTTCCAATTTTTAATTGTGTCTTATTCTTCTCTTCTGCAGCCTGGAGGTAAAGCTGGAAAGGATTCTGGAAAGGCGAAGGCCAAAGCCGTGTCTCGATCTGCTCGAGCCGGACTTCAGGTAAGATAATTATTTTGAGAATTTTAATATTTACCTGCGACGTTTGATTTCTTGTTTAGCATGTGTTTAATTTTGGCATCTTTTAATTCTCTGTTCGATTTCACTCTTCAGTTCCCTGTCGGTCGTATCCATCGTCATTTGAAGACAAGGACCACAAGCCATGGCCGTGTAGGAGCAACAGCCGCAGTTTACAGTGCTGCAATTTTGGAGTATCTCACCGCTGAGGTAAATTTTATGTTGTGTTTTTCAAAGCCGAAGGCAAGCTTTTAATCTAGTTCTAGCCTAGATCAGCTATTGACCCAAGTTAGGGAATCAGGTCTAGATCTAGCCTCTAGGGGTCTTGTTGATCAACGGACATTTGTTTTTGGTGGCAAAACTTCTAATCGAGATCTAGATCTAGATTCTAGATCTAGATTTAGTTTAGGCAACATTTAAATAGAAGAAAATCAATAGACTTGATCAAAATGTTAGACTGCATTCCAACTTGTCATACTAGGCCTACTTTGAAATCATTTTTAAATGTGAAAAGGGACATGCTCTTTCCATCAGTTGTCTTCCTTTAGTCTTTTTTCAACTGGAACTGATCTACAATACTCTGTGGCCAATTTTCTAAAATTAATTTTGTTTTCATTAGACCTAAATCTAGAATCCTAGATCTACTTTTTTTGGATAACTTGGCCATTGTCATTGAAAGAAAATGTATTGAGACTATTAGGTACCGACTATTAGCCTATTTTATTTAAGTAATAACTGGCTTTCGGGTATGAAAGCGTTTATCTCATGTTTTTTGGCTGTGCTAAGAATGAATTAAGCATTCCCATCTGGCGATAACGAATGATTTACAAGGATTTTCATTTTAAAATTGAGGTATTTTACTCTGTTCTTTTGTCATAAGGGCTTTCCTAGTAGCGCAAGCATAATTTTTTTTATTTAGTTCTTATATCTATAGACCTAAGCTTTGTAATCGTCCACAGTTCTTCATAGTTCATTTTGTCATTTAAGCCTAGATTATGTTGTGTGCATAAAAGCAAATTTTTCCATCTCATATTCTTAAAAAAAGTTAAATTTTTTCTTGTTTCTGAAGAATATTAATTGAGCTATGCTAAAGAGTGCAAATTAGGTCTAAATTTTTTTGGACAAAATTAGGTAAATATTTTTGACTCCCGTGATTTTAGTGCATTTTTTGAATTTGGGGGGGGGTTATAAAAAATGGGCTGCTTCCAACTTTTTTTTCTTTTTAGCTTGTGATGTGCTATGCTAAACATTTGATGTGGGCCTTAGAGTTGGGTCAAGGATCTGTGGGTACTAGATTCATCTGTTCCTGTTAGTTGTACTAGGCGAAGATAGATGTAGATCTAGGTGTTAAAATTTCGGTGATTCACACTGCTATATCAGTATATATGCTCCAAAGACCAAACTTCCTTTTTTTTTTTTAGCTTCTGATGTGCTATGCTTTGTATTTGTAGGCCTAATAGGTTTCATCAAGGAGGCCTTAGAGATAGAGAGATCTGGCTACTGAGTTGCGTCAGGGATCTAGGGGTACTAGATTCACCTGTTCGTGTTAGTTGTCCTAGCCGAAGATAGACGTAGATCTAGGTGTTGAAATTACTGTGGTTCACACTGCTTTATTAGTGTATATGCTCCAAACTTCCTTTTTTTTTTTTAAGCTTGTGATGTGCTATGCTTTGTATTTGTAGGCCTAATAGGTTTCATCAAGGATCTACGGGTAGCAGATTCTTCTGTTTATGTTGGCTGTCGTAGTCAAAGATAGACCTAGGTATTAAAATTACAATTCACTCGCTTCACAGATAATGCAGGTACTACTTAAAGTGGGTCTCATCTGTTTTTGATTATAATAATGAAATGAAAGCAATTTTAGTCAACTTTGTACATCCTTTCGAATCTACACTCAAAGTAAAAATTTTATGTGTAATTGTTTACTGTAGATGAATTTTTACAGTTGTTAACAGTTGACTAAAACTGCCTCCATTTGTACCCACATTCTGAAATAGTACTTTGATGCATGCAATTTGAAAAAAAAAAAAAAAAAATTCGAGAATAATTTTTAGGACATAACTGGTAGTATTAGTAACAAAGAACATTTGTAAATATGACCTAGCCTTAGTCCCATCATCATTGTCTTTCCCAAAATCTTTAAGTTACCTAGAACCATTCTAATTATTGAAAAAAAAACATGAGCCATTCTACAAAAGTGGGGGCTAATATGTCACACACAAGAGTCGAAAATTTGAAATGTACCCATCGGAATGAGAACTGTTTCGAAATGATACACATTCAGGTTTAAGAGAAAGTTAAATTTAAGGCTCAGGGCAACTTACACAAAAAATCTGCAAAAATGCATCAGGTGTCAGATGTGATGTATGACACACAGAACTCCTCATTCATATATTTTGAGGTGTAGGTCTTAGCCCAGTCAAGAGTTGACTGCTAAGCTTTAAACAGTTGTTTAAGGATCGGCATTTTTGACTTGCAGAATGAAAATGGATGGATCAGAAACGTTATGTTTTAATCACCTAAGGTTTTACGAGAAAGAAAATAATATAAATATATGAATAGTTCTGACGGATTTGTATTGCAGTAGCAATGTTGGATGGGATAGAGATATGGAAAGGGAGGTCACTTGAACAGTCAGTATCTAAACATCTGATGCAGAGAGGGAGATCATTTGAACAGTTTGTCTTTTTTTTTTTATTGTGTTCTAGGGAGAAAAAGAATAGTTCAAACAATAGTTGAAAAGGCAATCTTGGTTGAGAATTTTTTATTTGTGTGCAATTAAATTTTTGGAGGCTTTAATTTTGCTTTAAAAATTGGTCACGTGAGTTTGCTAAACAGTTGAGTCTTTCTAGCGGTTTGACTTGGTCTCTTGAAGTAAATAGTGGTCAAGTCCATTTTGGCTCGATGTAAACAAGGGTAATGGGATAAAAGCTTATAAAAGAAATAGTTACTTAGATGATTTTAGTTTTTTTTTTCAGTGTTTTTGAACTGAACTTTACTGAATTAATCGTTTATTAAGTATTAATTATGCTGCTAAAGCTATGAAGTTTGGTTTCTAGCCAAAGAATTTATTATGATCAAAGCTGATCACCCTTGAATGTCACTTTCAGTAGGCTTAGTTGAAATTGTAAGCATTCTTCCATCTGGCCCAACCTTCACTTAAAGATACACACATTTAGTATTTTTTAGATCAAGTGCAGTGTCAAATTATTAAAATAAATAAATGGGCCTCTCCATGCTATTTTTTTGGCACTCATATTTTTCATGGATATGTTGTCATTGTAAAAATAATTTTGTTTTTTTTTTGGCAGCTGAAAATGAAATGTAATTCTTAATATCGTATTATTAGTAATTAAATAGAAAAATGTAAGGGAGTTGATGCATTTCCTATCAAGGCCTTCTATTTTGTGTTATAAATTTTAATTAGCTGGGTAACAGTGAAGATTAATAATAATTTTTCTCTAGAGTTATTTTTCCTTCTCTAAATTCTCTCAATCTGTCATATTTGTCGAGCAGTAAAACTAAAGCTCAAGCAAGCCCTTATGTTTTTGCCTTTCCTGTAACTGGCCTTCAACACACATGTAGAACTTCAAAAAAGTTAACCGATAGAAGCATGCAAACTAGAATAAAATGCAAGAGTTTTAACAAGGGCTAACACTTTTGTGACGGAGTTTCCTTAATTACTAGCACTTGGGTGGAAGTTACTGATTTTGACTGGTTTAGATTTTTGTTTTAAATTTTTACACCTTTGCCTCTTTAATCATAGATTTATCAATGTTTCCATTTATATACCTATAAAGACCTTAAAGCAATTCAAAATTTGATGCCAATTTTATTTTTTTCTGACCATTAATTTTTTTTTCCTTGAATTTTTTAATTTTGTAAAAAATGAGATTGTTTGCCTCCCTTGACAAAATGTGCAATTTGCATATAAAGCCATATTCATGTGAGAAATTAAATATCTTTAAATCTTTTTTAAAAATTAGGCATCAAATGTATGTACTTTAGAAAGTGCTCAAGAAGTTTAAAGGCTGTGGCCCTGTAATTGACATTCCCTTAAGAAGGCTACCCATACTAAATGCATGCATGGTACTTGGGCACATTTTTTATAAACTTGTCAAGAACTGGCATTTACTAAGAAGAAAAGTTATTTCCTTTTGGCTTGTTCTTTTAATATGAAAGTCTACAAAAAGAGAACCTAAGTGTTTACCAATTTCTTCAGTGTCCCTGTGACATTCAGTGTGGTTAACATGTGTCCATTAAACATTTAATGCTGATTCTGCAAATTTGTGTGGTCAAAACGGCCATACTTATAAACCTGATATTTTGATGTGTAGCTTCTTATTATCAAGGAAAGGTCAATGAGACTATCAAAACCTATTTCCTGAAGTTATTTTCAATACATCTATACAAATTAGTTTTGTTTGAGTTAGACATACAAGTTATGTGCTTTTTTATAGCACCTTTCAAAGTAGGTCACCTTATGACCCTGGCTCATATAAAGTGACTCAGATCAAAATTGTAGCACCGTGATAGTATCTAGAACTTTAAAAAATTTATTGTCCAAAAGCAAGTTCTAGTTTTCAAGACAGTGTTTTTAAAAAAGAAAATACAAATTGAAATTGGAGTTTTGTCTTGATATAGATAAACTAGGGGATTTTTAAATTAGCGTACAATATTTGAGAAAAGCAAGCACAAAAAAATTGTGATGGTTGCTTTGAAAAGGGTGATCCATAATCAAATTATTTGCAGCATTTAAATTTTGACACATGTAAATTGATGTGAGGCCAGTTTTTTTTTTCCCAAAATCTGTTAATTGTTAAGGCTGATTTCCTACACAGTTTAGAATGGAATGTGTACACACAGGCAAGGAGTTAGTCAGTTTGAGCCTAGTGCTCTGATCGAGACAGAGCTGGTTTAAATTATTTTTTCTACACTTTTCCATCCTAAGGTACATCGCTATGATTTGACGCACAGTATTGTTATTCATACTTGTTTTTTGTTTTTAATTTGGCTGATTGGGGCTTCATTACATTTAAATACTATTTTGTATTTCTTTTTAATAAAAAAAAAAAATCACTTTCATTGTATTGTATAATACATTTTTTTACATTTGATTTAATGATGTCTACAATAGTCAAATTGATCACGTTTATATATTCCCTCACTTTGCAGGTTCTGGAGTTGGCAGGAAATGCTAGTAAAGATCTGAAAGTAAAACGTATCACTCCCCGTCATTTGCAGCTTGCTATCAGAGGAGATGAAGAGTTGGATTCTCTTATCAAAGCCACTATTGCTGGTGGTGGTATGTGTTCATCTTTTTCTCAATATTATTAAGCACATTATCACTGTTTTAGTAATTTAGTTTTACTGTGATTTTGAGCCTATGAAATAGTTAAATACTCTGGTATAAGGTGAACATGTTATGAAATGCACTGATGGATTTAAAAAACCCCATAAAATATTAACAGGCACACTCTAGGGAATATACTTGACTTTTTTTTTTTGTGTAAAAAGACATGTTAGAACCTGGGGTGAAGCCAGTTTTCTGAGATATGCACTAAGCTGTACTAGTTTTCTTTCAATCTCTTGTGTACTTTTGTTGGGATTCTGGCCAATTATTCTTTTGTAGTCAAAATTGTGTATTACAATGTTGGCTCTATATTGATCTGACTAGTTTTAATCTGCATGCGGCTGCTTTCAAAGAAGCTAGCATCGCAGATATTGCTCACTTTGCATGAAAGTTTTAGCTGTGTACAAATGTCTGTATTTCTATGGAAAAATTGGTCACGTTTTTTTTACGGAACACTTTTTTTTTTTGTGGCAAATTTTTAACATTTATAAATGTCCATATTATATTTTTCTCCCTCAATAACTTAATTTTTTCTTTCTCTGCAATTTTGCATATCGACAGGATGATGTCCTGTTTCCATCAATAACATCTATTGATACCACAGGACTGAACTCCAAAGTTGTCTTTAAGCTGTGCATTTGCATCTTGCAGGGATGCCAATTTTCCGATTTAAACAGGATTTCCGAATTTGTGCCTTACTTTTATAACTTCAAAGTCAATTATACTTTAAGTACAGCTCTAAGTAAACTCTTTATTACTCTACAAGTTTCCTGCTTTTTTTTATCAGAGGCCACTGGCATCCCTGATCTTGCAACGAGACACAGAGTTTATTTGTGCAACCTTTTCTTTTTAGAGGGAAGCATCAAGTTCTTTCCATAAAGCTTTTGTTTGCACCATCTTCTCTAACCTTTGCTTTTTTTTATTATTTGGATTATAATTTCGCCTACCGTTCCGGAAATTCCGGATTCGTCCAGGAATTCTACCAGAAAATGACCTGCATTCCGGAAATCGGCATTTTTATCACAAAATCCGGAATGTCGCCGATTCGTGATTGGTCATACTCTCAGAAATAAACCTAGTCTAGATTTAGTGGCGCATAAATAATGCGAGAATATGAAAGGACTTAAAAAAAAAAAATAACGGCGTTATTACTGGGACAAACTTTTGAAACTTATTAAATGCATGGCACTCTTTGCTAGACCTTTTTTCAGAACACCGAGCATGCAACTAGCAGACTGAAGAGGAGTTGGGGGTGGTTTAGGGCAAACCTATCGGTGCAGTGCATCTATGGACGGACATTAGGCGTACCATCACTGACTGTTGCCCCATTCAAGGTCCGTCACTCACCTGGACTAGGGTTTTTTTTCAACAGACATATCTTTGCGAGGAAAGCAAATACAAAAATTCTGGCGGCATATTTGAAATCAGCGACATCGATATAATGAAATCATCGCGGCAGAATTTCAATTTTAATGAAAATAAAGAATTTTGGGATAATTTTCCCGCTTTAAATCTGTCAACTGTACTATTGAATGTCAATGGTTTGGTCGAACTTTATTATAGATACTTTGAGACTAACTATACGCGTCTTAAATACCTAGAGAAGTTATAAACCCAGCATTGAACTAAATAGGCTCAGTGCGAGACTGTCTGATCAATGCTAGGCTCTTGCCATTGCCAGTCCCACGATAATACTATGACGGAACTTACATAGTAAAATCACGCCTGCGTATCTTGGATAAGTCTACGTCTCTTCAAAATGACCGAAAAGAAATAGCTCTACATAGAAGCTCCAATCCGCAAAAAACGACAGCACTGTATTCAAAAAGAATGCATCGAGGCATTCCACATTTTAGGGATAGAATAGGCAAATGTTTAATGGAATTTTCTGTTTGAGAAACGTTAATAAAATTGAATTCCAATGGTATCATTGAAATAAGTGACTCCAAGTTAAGCAAGACGGAGGCTTAATGTTAGTGCTGATTTAGACAGGAACTGATATCCTCTACACTCTCCCCCCTCCTAAAGGTACACCACTATGATTGTTTGGAGCTTAGTTGAATTGAGTTTTTTTTTTTTTTATTTAATAAGCGTCAGTTCCCGTCATATTCAGGTTTTTTCCGCATTTTTATATAATGTTCCTCATTTTTGCCTTTGATGTTCCTCAAAAAATTTTTCAAGGGTAGGCATGTCTGCGAGAAAGTGTAATAAATCACTTTTTTCAAATCTAAATTATGCATTTTTTGGAGACCGATTTCAGGTCAAAATTACAATTTTTCCTACTTTGGGTAAGATGACTATAGACTTCATTTCTCTTTCGTTTGAACTTTCACTTTTGCATCTTCCTAGTTTCGTTGTGGACTGGAAGTGGAAGTATATTTTTTTTCCCCCATTTTTTCAAGATGCCTTTAGTTGATGCACAATCTATGTCTACAATATTTTTTGTCAAATTTTATATTGGAGTTGAAAGATTCGCCCACTTTTGACCACTATTCAGTGTTTACTATTTCTCCTAGTCCTAGCTGCCTCCCTCTCTTGGGACTTGAAATTTACATTTCCAGTAACCTATGCTTATGGTGACTGCCGCAGTACTTGTGACAATAACATTGCTAATGTATTTCAAATAGGCCTAGTGCTTTTCAAAGTTGGAATATGATTATTGATTTTTCACAGAGACGATGGGCTGGAATTTTAGCTCTATTTCTCGTTAAATACAGCATATTGCAAAGTCGAGGACTACAGGACCGGAAAATTTTCTTAGGCGATGATGAAATTGCGAAAGCTCTATTATTTTTCATCAATTACAGATGCAAGAACCTCTTAAGGGAAAGGGAAGGCCAGACATGCCTACCCTTCCGGAAATTCCGGATTCGTTCCGAAATTCTACCAGAAAATGACCTGTGTTCCGGAAATCCGCATTTTTATCTCAAAAACCTGAATTTCGCCGATTTGTGATTGGTCATACTCTTAGAAATAATCCTAGTCTAGATGTCTAGCGGCGCGTTTCTGCATAAATAACCGAGAATATTAAAGGGCTTGGAGAAAAAAAATAATGGCGTTAACACTGCAACAAACTTTTCAAACTTATTAAATGCATGGCGCTCTTTGCTACACCTCTTTTCATAACACCCAGCGTGCATCTTGCAGACTGAGGAGGGGTTGGGGTGGTTTGGCGCAAACCTATGGATGCAGTACATCATTGTAATGTAAGGCCTACCATCACTGACTGTTGACGGTCGGTCATTCACACTGTGAGATCACTCACCTGGACTAGGTTTTTTTTTCAACAGACATATCTTTGCGAGGAAAGCAAATACGAAAATTCTGACGGCAAATTTGAAATCAGTGACCTCGATTTAAGAAAATCATGGCGGCAGAATTTAAATTTTTATGGAAATAAAGATTTTTGGGATAATTTTTCCCGTTTTATATCTGTCAACTGTACTATTGAAGGTCAATGGTTTGGTAGGACTAAATTATCTAGACTTTGAGACTACCATATGCGCAGTCTTATATCTACAGAAGTTATAAACCCAGCATTGTACTTAGGCTCGGTGCAAGCCTGTCTGATTGATGCCAGGCTCTTGCCATTGCCAGTCCTATAATAATACATGTACTATGAACTATTTATACATAGATTAAGATTTTAATATCATACAATCAGGCCTGCGTATCTTGGATAAGCCTACGTCTCTTCAAAATGACTGAAAAGAAATTGCTCTACACAGAAGCTCCAATGGGCAAAAGACAACAGCATTGTACTGTATTAGAACAGAATGCATCGAGGCAATCGGCATCTTAGGGATACGGATAGAAAAGGGAAATGTTTAATGGAATTTTCTATTTGAGAAAAGTCAATAAAATTGAATTCCAATGGTAACGTTGAAATAAGTTACCCAAAGTTAAACAAGTCTTTGCAGTACGAGTAGAATGAACATTTTAAGGATAAATTTTCTTTTCAATGTCGTTAGTCTAGGGCCGATTTGCTCAACATTAATGTAAACAGATTGGAATGTAAGCACGGAGGCTAAATGTTAAGCAGTTGGCTCAGTGTTTGTGCCGATTTAGACAGGAACTGATATCCTCCACACTCTTCCCTGTCCTAAAGGTGCACTTCTGTGATTAATTGGCACTTAGTTAAATTGAGTGTTTTTTTTTCTTTAATCAGTGTCAGTTCCCGTCACATTCAGGTTTGTTCCCCATTTTTGCCGTTGATGTTCCTCAAAAAATTTTTTAAGGGTAGGCATGTCTGGAAGGCAATAGAGAGATGGATATATTTGTGGATAGCTGTGTTTATTCACATTGTGATGTGACAATGGGTGGGATTGGTTTATCACTTACAGGAAATGTTCTACCTATGCGTATATTTACTAATATGATAAATTCTTTGATGGAGAACCAATTTTCACACAATTTGAACTGTAATATTGCCATATGTTGAATTCTATGACAAAGTTATCAGAAAAAATAATGGTCAAGGTTACTTGGGGTGGCCATCTTGGATTGGGAATTTTATGTGAAAATATATTTTATGATAATCCTCTTTTTGTACACATTTTATGTATGTCAAACTCGTCTATTTTGCTATATCTATGTAGTAGTGATCCCTATTGGATGATAAAATTGCATTGTTTAATCCTTTTGCCAGACATGCCTACCGTTCCAGATTTGTTCTGGAATTCTACCTGAAAATGAAATGTGTTCCGGAAATACGCATTTTTATCATGAAATCCGGAATTGTGCCGATTTGAAATTGGCCGTACTCTATGAAATAAACCTCTGCATCGCTGCAATAAACTTTTTAAACAAGCTGGTTAGATTACATGAACAGCGCTCTTGGCTACACCTTTTTTCACAAAAGAAAAACCACCTCCAGTCATCTTGCAGATTGACGGGTTCGGGTGGTTGGGGCAAACCTATCAGTGCAATACAAAGAGGAAAATCATTGTTAGGCCTACCATCACTGACTGTTGACAGTGAGTCGTTCGCACTGACGTCAACTCACCTGAACTAGGGGTTTTTTTTTGCACAGACATAATTATCTTTGTCAGGAAAGCAAATACAAAAAATTCTGACAGCAAATTTGAAATCTGCAACCTCAATTTAGGCGGATGGTTGCAGCAGAATTTCAAATTTAATTGCAATAAATAATATTGGGATAATTTTGCCCCGTTTAAAATCTTTGAAACCAATCATTTGGATAAACTGAATTATATAGACTTCGAGACTAACTATATGCGCATTCCAGAGAAGTTATATCTAGATCTAACGCTTTGCTCGTCCGATATAAATCCAACATTGAATTTCTAGGCTCGGTGCATGACTGTCTTATTGAGGCTATGCTCTAGATCTAGCCATAGCCAGTCCTATGATAATTATGAACTACCTATAGATTTAGAACTTTATTATCAGGCCTGCATATCTTTGATGAGTCTACGTTTTTTCAAAATAACATTGCTCTATACAGAAGCTCCAATTCGCAAAAGACGCCAGCATTGTATTGGAAAAGAAGCAATCCCGCATTGTACGGATAGAATAGTGATTTGTTAAACCCTTTTGCGTTTATACCGGCCCAACCCGGCCGAAAAACAGGCAAGGCCTTAGGTTTATCCCGGCCCAAGCCAAAGGCCTCG
>BLXT01007982.1:408978-443439 GCA_019648995.1 Plakobranchus ocellatus
AAGCAAGCTTTGTGGGGTTTCCCCATTATCGAACATGGAACAAAGAGGAGAAAAGGTGAAGCACGTTTGGCTTTTCACTCGCATTAGGTCACTCGTTATCGCCTGTCGCTCTACATCGTACTCTGCATTCCTTTTACATTCATCGTCTGATACATTCATCGTCTGAACGAAATCTTTTATTGAACTTACCATAATTAATAAATATTATCTTTTCATCATGGAAGATCAGAATAGCCACACTGAGCTTGCCTATGAGTCAGATGTAGAACATAAACGACGACGAAGAAGTAATATTGTAGAAACTAGAATCTAGATCTAGATTAGATCTAGATCTAAGGTCTTGATTCTACTCTATGCGTTGGTATGTCAAGACGGACAGACATGTGACAAAGCAGAGAACGGCATGGTTGAACTGATTATCTAAAATTTTAACATCAATCTAATGTATACCTAGACCTAAATTTAGACTTAGATCTTCAATGCAGATAATGAGGACAATAGTAACTTATGACAGAAATCGTCTCGTCTCGGGCTCGATTCTAGAGCTAATATGGAATAGTTCTCGTAGATCTTTGTTCGCCAAAGATAAAATCTGGACTAAACCTCAGTATGATTAGCCCAGAAACAACCAGACTTCACTTTATAATGATTGATTGAGGCCCACTCAGAGTCTGACATAATTTTTTTCCGTGTGACTGAAGTGGAAACTGAATTGATTTTGCTGGTGCTTGTAAACAACACCACTGACCAGGCTGTGCACTAAGAACAGTGCCTATAAAAATACAATTAATAGCCTATGTTTGCTTTTTTGAAGTTTTTCAAAATTTATTAAATAGGCTTATAGATCTAGGCTTTTGGCACTCAACTTTTGCATTTTTTTTTCAGAGTGCAAAATAAATGTTGTCAACTTTATTAAGATTGTTAAATTTTTTTTTTCTTCTGATGTCTATGTCTATGTGTTCAGTTTTTTGTGTGTATCATTAAGCATGTGTTTCTTGTTTCTTTTGATTTTAAGAAATATTCAGTTACTCAGCTTCAAACACATGTTGTCTACTGTTTCTTCACATCAAAATGGAATATATCAATAGAAAAACGCACAAAATATATTTTTCAAATTTAATTCATCAAATTACAAACAAAGTACACCCATTTTAGATTCATCCTTTAAAATTTCAAAGGAAATGAAGCAAAAACAATGATTTTATTGGCCTTTTCCCGAGGCATCCAACTTAGACTCCCCAAAACCCAAAATAATGTAAACAAACCAGGGATCACTTGTTGGCAGGAAGCTGAACCCTAGAAAAAAATGGCTGCCATATTATTATAAACCTTAAAGGGTTAATGGAATTTTCTATTTTAGAAAGGTAAACAAAATTGAATTCGAATGGTAACAATGAAATCAGTGACCCAAATTGAAACAAGTCTTTGCAGTACGAGTAGAATGAAAATTTTAAGAACACTTTTCTTTTCATAATATCATTAATCTAGGACCGATTCGTTCAACATTAAGGTAAACACATTGGAATGTTTGCATGGAAACTATAAATGTTAAACACGCTGGCTAAGTATTTGCACAGATTTAGACAGGGACTGATATGATATCCTCTACACCCTTCCCCCGTCCTAAAGGTACACCTCCATTATTAATTTTGAACTTAGTTATATTGAGTCCTTTATTTTTTATTTTTTGGTTCAATCAGTATCAGCTCCTGTCATATTCAGGTTTGTTCCGCATTTTTGCCCTTGAAGTTCCTCATAATTTTTTTCAAGGGTAGGCGTGTCTGCCTTTGAGGAACATCAGCACCAGCATTGACATAAATTTATTATCACTTTTGGAAGTCGATCCTTTTCCTTTGGAATCCCACTTAGGCAGTTATGGCTCTTTATTAACCAAAGAGTTTATCAATCATTGTTCATGAGCTGGTAGCAGCCTTTCAATTCTCATTGGATTAAAAGGCATGAGCAACAGACCTGTGGAATGTACGTGCATGGGGCAGATTTTTTTTGTTTTGTTATGCAGTTTTTGGCAACAGATTTCTGATGTCGTTTCAATTTTCTCTTTTCATAAAGCACACTTGACATTTACAATTAATCTATTTGAAAATCATGTTCTAATTGATGTTTGTTTTTTTTGTTTTTTTTTTTTAGGTGTCATTCCTCATATCCACAAGTCCCTGATAGGAAAGAAGGGTTCTCAAAAGGCAGCATAACCACCAGGTGTTCAAGCTCATTTTACCATTTTTATCGATTCAAGTTTGTATTGTCATCATCTTCATTGTGTGCACCGCTTGATGTCATTTTATGTAAACCATTTAATTTTACTTTGTAAGCATAGTTTTAAGTGATTAAATATCTTCATATAAATTTCTCTTTGTTTTGCTTATCAAAATGTTTGTTCATCTGTTTTTGATAATTTCAAGTGAAGTGCAAACCACCTTTCAAATCGATCTTGAAATCAATCTGTAGCATTTTGATCAGATTTGTTAATTAGCTTTGTATTGGAAACGTATTGATTGTTGTAAAACAGAAAAGACAGATCTTTTTTAAAATCTAATCTGTCTAAAGTGTAATCCAGGACATCCTACTAATGGGGGCTGGTCTTTAGACTTGTAGTGCCACCACAAAATGAGATGTTTTGCTGCAGGAGCATGGGCAATCAGCACAGGTGTGCAGTTGTCTACACTTTACCTTTGCATGGCCTGGCTGTGTTCAATAGTGGTTGTGTTTTCTGGAAGTGGAAGGCATTAAAAATATCTCTTCATTGCCCATTTTTCTTGTAAAATGTCTCATTTTTGTAGTTTTGTAGTCACGCCTAAATGTGTATTTAAAGAAGCTGCCTATCAGAAATATAACAATTTACAATACAATCTCCCTGCGGGGTGTTAATTTATTTGGCAAGTGAACCATCCATATCAAATGAGTTTTTTTGGCAATCTTCCAGTAGTATTTTCTTTTATTTGAAAACAGTTGAAAACGGAGAAATTTTTAAGTGGCAATTACAAATGACTCATTTCATATAGATGGGCCACCTATAATGATATACTGCAAAGTATGCAAGCTCTTTCATTGTACAGAAATCCATCAAAATGTAAGCAAAGAAATGGATTGAAGCAAGTCACCATTTGGAATACATTCATGAGAAACTGAGATGTAGTAAAGGATACTGAAAATGGAACTGACAGCAGGGCATAGGCATCATTTATTTTCTTTCCTATAAATTTTTGTTGTAATTGATTAGTTGTAAGGGGACAATAAAAATTACCTGCTGTATTGCTGGCTGATACAGTGATAAACCTAGACTTGCTATTCCTACTAATGTAATCAGTAGGCTATTGGAAAAAATCCATTTTGATGGTGAACTGCCTGGCACATCCTTGGGAGGGGGGTGTTGCTTGCAAAGCTGATGTTTTAAGTTTACAAAAGTAACATGTCATATGTTGGCAGACTTTCTAATTTTCAACTTCACAGAAGCTAATTTGCAATCAAATTTGATTAAAACAGGCAAGGGGTTTAATGGAGCTAAGGTATGTGAAAAGATAAATGCCCTGATAAGATGATATATGACATGCACTAGCAACATCTGTTGCATTTATAGATTCTACAAAGTAAAAAAAATAAATTTGAAGCTTACATCGCTGGGGGTCTTTTGGCCGACTTTTGCAAATATTGTAAAAAAAATAACTAGTTACAACAATGAACTTCAAAAAAAAAAAAATTTGAGTATTATTATGGGGGAAAAAAAGGTACCGGTATGCAATGTCAAATAAAATTTAAAAAATTTTAATGTACTTTTCATGTTTTGGCTTCATTGGTGTATGTAATTGGGTCAAATTATACATTGGAGTGTGAAAAAAAATTTTGATGAATTACCTATGTATGACGGCCACCTTGAATTTTTTAACCGTTAATGATCCACATGGCCCGCGACGGCCATGTACCATATCGCCCGCTATATAACACTACTAAAAAACTCACTGGACCGAAATTTTATGGACCAGATATTACGGCGGAAAGGAGCTATATTGGAAGCCGAATAGATAGCCTTCCTAATACTTTTTTAATGAACGTAATCGGTCGACAAACGGCTGAGCTACGATTTTTTGAAGATGGCCTTTAGTTTCTCGCAAAATTTGACGGTCCTAAGCCAAAATACTAATGATGATGGTACCCCGGTCGATGAATTTGATGACAATGCGGATGAAAGTGATGTAGAATTTGAATTTGATTGAGATGAAGAAGAAGACATTGATGGGGATATTGAATTGTCAGATAAGCTTGACCCTGATCAGCCTAATGACGATGAAGGCCTAGGTCTAGATCTAGACCTAGGTGACGCAAATCTTTACCAATGGACTGATGAGTTAAAACCTGTTGAAGTAAACCTTTTTACTGAACTTGTAGGCCCTAAAGCAGAAGATTTAGTATTAGACCTTACCCATGAAAATCGACCCATTGACTTCGTCAATTTATTTTTCACATCTAGTTGAAACACTAGCAACACAAACAAACCTATATGCCACACAAAGACATGCAAGGAAATTCAAGCCAGACACACCTCAAGACATAGACATATTTTTGCATCTGAACTTTACGTTTGGTATTGCTACTATCTGAAACTGTATTTGGGTGTTGCTTGTGTAGCACATATTTGCTCAGTTCTATCATTCTCTCTGAATTTAAATGGTGATAATGAATAAATTACAAAAAAGAAAATTTGTTGAAAAACGTATTTTTTTTATTTTCCATTTTATGATTTTTTTTTCATGTTGACATATTTATAAAATACCAACATATTTGGCATCACTTGAAAGCTAATCCATTTTCCTTTCATTTGCAATTTTTTTCAAAACAATGTGACAAAAGGCAAATTTTATACGAATTTTTTAAGTAAAACTAGTGGTATAGGAAATTAGAGTTATTCTCCTTACATTGGCACACAAATGGTGTGTTTTGTTCGAAGCCTCTGGTACATTTTAATGGTTATTGTGAACATTTTTTTTTAATAAAAATATTTTTTTACCAATTTCCCTGAAATTTGTCATGAAACATCTAAGAAACCACATAATTATTAATATAAACATTTCTATAGAAATGACTCTCATATCATTACAAATGAATGGAGCCTTCATAATAATAACCCAATCAAACATGGCACAACTGGTTTGTTTTGGGGGAATAGAAGATATTTAACATTTCAAGCCAAACGAGTTTTAAAGCAGATCTGGGTTGACAAAAGTTTTGGTGTCTCGCTCTTGGGGCATATACCAGAGACTGTACATATATATGTCATTGTCAGTAATTGCTCAAATTCCGGCAATTATAGTATACCTGCCTGGCCTTAATTAAATATACATGTATCAATATTATAATGTCTTCTCCAACCAGTAAAGTTTTTGTTAAGGTCAGGAGAGGCCCCCTCCCCTTAAATTTTAACCCTCAGCTAGGGCGTAAGTGGCTTGACTAATGCAATTTTTTTTAAGGCACAGGTCTGATACTAAGATAGCAAAGCACTAAATTAAAATAAAAAATGTGCATGCACAGCAAAGTGGTTCTACTATACTATAGTCTACATATTAATTAACAAATGAGCTTGATTTCAGTAATTTCATGTAATTTTGCTATTAGTATTACGTACATGTACATTTAAATGTCACAAGACTGGCAAAGAGGCAGTATGTTTTACTCTGCTGGTGTTGGATTAAAAATCAAAGTTATGTAAATTTTGAAAGCATTACTAATGACATCGGCAATGGGCAGGATGCACTTCTCTTCCTGTTCTTTGGTCCAAAAGGAGAGGCTAAAAGAAAAAGATATAATTATCTGTTCCTAGAGTATACTGTATAGTCAACATAAACCCATGAAAGTGCTGACCCAATCTTTGAACCTTGACTATAAAAAGTGAGTCTTATGTAAGTAACTCCTCTATAACACAGGAATTTGTGGTGAGGTAATACAGTTTTTTAAAATTTCTCACTAAATATACTTCATGCAAACTAAAGAGGATTCGATTTGCATAGTGGAGCATGGTCAATACCATTCATTGAGCCTTTTTTGTTCTTACAAAATAAGGTGCGTCAATGTAAAACCCAAATCTATTTTTCCCTTGAAAACTTGAAAAGTCTCAAAAATAAATTGCGCTCATTTTGGTGACCATGAAAAATTACTGAGCAAGCGTTTTCAAGCAGGCCAGGAGTAAAAACTAATATAGTAATAACGTTTTAATAGACCCACAGCTTATAAAATCGCTGCAGAGGCAGACAAAACCTAATTTTTTTCAGGGCCAATAATTTTGATTTTCTTATAGCTCGCCAAAAATGGGTTTCCATGCATTTTCACACATGTGCATTGTGGCAAATTTGCGACATTTTGCATGACTTCAGACATGAGTAACTTTTATATTAAATGAACCGATTTTGATTATCTTGGTATCAAATTAATCAGGAAAACAAACTACATGACACTTTGATAGTATACTTTTAGATTTTTACCTTGTACATGTATTAAAACAAATGAGAAAAATTTTCATTTCCGAATTTTTGTGTAGACAAAAATACCAGTGCCCCCTGACTAATAAACCTTTTCAATTACAAATGGTTTGCCAACAAAAAAATTGAAAAATTTGAACTCCAACACGTGCATTATTAGTAGCACTGAATGAGTCATCAAAATTGGATGAGCACAAACATCTCCAAAGTACAGTGGAAACCTCAAAACTCTAAGTCTAAGTCAGATTATTCGAATTTTTCATAAATTGAAGTATTAGCAATCTGCTGAGGTTTCTTTTTTGGCTTTTTAAATTCAAACCCATTATTCAAAGTAAAGGAAATCAATTGAAGCCCACATCGCCACAAAATACAATAACCAAAAAAAAAAAATGTTTTCTCTCGCTACCCCCAAAACAGTGCTGATAACTTTTAACTACTAGAAGTACAATGTAGAATGCCAACAAGTAGGCCTACGCAACAAGCTGCTGAGATAGGGGAGGCGTCAAACTAGGGTCAGAGGAAGAAACAAGGGTGCTGAGTATAGGCCTTTAATAGTTTTCTTTGACTCAGACCTCTAATTTTGCTCTTTATGATTATTCAGTCTTATTTGATAATGAGATTTTCACTGCATATTTTTAATATAATATTACTCAAATAATTGATGCCCAGATCTGGTTCAACTTCAACGGTTCAAGGCCTAATATTTATTACTATTGGACAAAATAAACGGATACCTCAACATATAGGTAGTGAATGCTTTAGTCATATATCTATGTAATAAAAATTTTACTTTGGCAGTCGAGTCTGGGCATTTCAAAATCATTGGGGTAGGTAAAAGGACTTTAAATTATCACAATACACATAATCATCTAAATTCAGCAAGCACTCAGTCACGATATATGCTCATAATATTTTTTAATGTTCATGCTGAGATTGGCTAGAGGCCTGCTGCAGACGTCAAAATAATAATTACTTTTTAGTACCTCATCATTATACATCAGAAATATGTGTATTGTCCCCTGTGTTTGCTGACCCCATAGAACTTTTGAGCTAGAGGGGAAAAACTGCCTTATTCAATATTTGCTTTATTGAGATGATAAAAATCACCATATTGCTCATATGTATTTTTAGCTTGATACAGACAATAAGCAAACATGAAATTTTTTAAAACTAATTTTTAGCTTTTTACTGCATAATTGTCCTTTGGGCAAAGCAGTGCTCTTTTTCTTTTCTTTATGCTACCTCTGTAAGGTCAGAGACGTGTCTTTTCAATTTTATAGGCATATCGCCCGGCTTTTTGGACTTACTGCTTGAACTCCACTGATGGGTACGTTAAAAAAAAAGCTGGCATCTTTTGTGTGTGTAAAACTATGAATTAGAACGGTCCACTGACAAAAGTTTTAGACTGACTCTAACCTCTAACGTAGAATTTTGCCCAAAATATTTTCTAAGAAATATGCTTAAATTGCAATACACCTGATTCTTGGCAGGCTACTGGTATTGATAAGGGATGCTTTTTAAAAGAAATTGCTCTTTGAACATGTGCCAATTGTGGCTTGTTTAATCTACGTTTTTTACACTTCTTCCAGCTTCATTAAAAAGAATAGAGAAACACATCTTATCATGACATTTATGGGTTGATTTTACTGCACATGTACCATGCTGTTACTTGATTTATATAAAATTGTGCAATAATTTAGTGCATCAATTTAGGTTGATTTGCAGTAACTCGCATTATGAACTATACTATTACTAGTATACAGTAAGCAGTACATGTAACGTATTTTTCAAATAACAAAAGTAAAGGAAAGATTGATAAGCCACTACTGTCTAGTGTCTAATAAACATCGCAATTAAAATAAGTAAAACTAATAGCACTAGTTGTGATAAATTTATAAGTAAACAAAATGTATGAAAGATACTGTGATGTCTCATTTCACCTCACCTTTTAATGTTTCATGTAGGCAGAAATTTATGCTTGATACGCCTTTAAATTAACTAATGCAAGTTCTTTACCGTAAAAAAAGATTCATTCTTTAAAACAAAGACTACACAAAATGGAAAACATGCATGGTCTGGTCACATGTGGAAAAAATGGTTAGTGCTGCATTAAAACTTGGAAGAACTGAAGTAAAAAAAAATACACAGGTGGTAGAATTCTATTAATAGTATTATTAATTATTATCATAATACTATTTAATAGTATTTTGCTAAAATATGTACCATTAGTTGTAACCTTATGGGTGATAACTTATCAGTTGAGTTCTACACTTTATGGAATTGTTAATTCTAACTGTTTAGTGTCATAAAATATGTGTCTGCCATTTATGCAAGTGCATAATCTTCCAAAATTCCAGTCTTAATAATTTTGCATGATTCCACAATTTTTTAGAGAAGCTTGAGTTTGGTTCATAATTTTGCATAATTTTCACACATCTTTTTGTATTTAATATTCTGTGGGGTCGTTATCGGTATTGTGCCTTTTCTTTCACTTTTCAGCTTACTTTGGTAGTAAGTAATTTCCATATTTTAGTTTTAATCAAGTTTAAAAAGTTACAAAAACTTGCAGGTTTTAACATAAGGGTAACCTACAGAAGGAGACACAGAAAATGTGACAAAATCACACACGAGCGTAATGCATAAATTTTCATAAAATCCAATTTTATTTTGCTAAATCATACACATTATATATATAACATTGAACAGTAAAGTGAACATAAAAGCAACGCTGATTACAATATTAAGAATGAATGATTAACAATGGAAGAAAATTAAATATAAAAATGTTCCATATTATCCATAATTTATGTTAACAATTTTTTTCACAGTTAAAAAACAGCTACTGTTTGTTAGTGTTACGGGGGTACTGTGCTAATCTCATTTCTGTGAATTTGCCAAAAATTTTAACCCACTTGGAAACAAAAATAATGATCTGCTGCAACTGATCTAAAAAAAAAACAGCATTACAACAAAAGCAGAAAAAAAGCCCATTGTTTTTCTCCCATATCATCCTTTCATAATCCCCTCTTCAATCTTGAATTCAATGTTAAGCATTATTATTAATTGCTGTAATCTTGAAAAACAAAAAGCAACTGCAATCACCCTTGAGTTCGACTACTGAGCTAAATGTTGCTTGACAAAGAGCTAGGCAAAAAAAAGAGGAACCAAGAGGGCATTCCATCTAGCACTTTCTACTTCTAGACGAGTTTAAGAGAACAGGGAGAAAAAAAAAAACATGATCATTGAAATTGTTCAATCTACTTTCACATTTTATTTCTTGATTTAAAAACTTTTCACATTACTGTATTTTAGCACATTTTTGGAATTCTGAAATTAATCAGATCAGATAAAATTGGCAAATTCTACTCAAATTGACATACAGCTCGATTCTATTATTGTCATAATTCCAAATTTCTGCCAATTTTTAAAATTTAATCCAACTCTTCCAGTTTTGCCCAAGTCTCCTCTTAAAGAGTTGCAATCAGTTACATGTATGTGTGCTAAGCCAACAGCAGAAACTGTTTTTAACTGAAATTAATGTGACCGAGTCAGTGCTCAGTATGACAAAAATTGAAGAGCAGCACTTGTCTAGCTGTAAGTGTAATGTGATGGGCCACTGTGGCAGTGACATCCCCAAGTGTGTGTACCAGACCACCACTAGAACTAAGCAGTACATGTGGATTGCAATCTTGTCTTGATAGAGGGAACTAAAGTATCATTTCATTCATCTGCTTATGCTTGAGCATAGCTGAAAGCAAGGTCATGCAATACATGTGTATCAATAATGGTATTGTAACGACAGTGACAAAAAGTCTGAGGGGCTAAGGAAGGTACAATAAAAAAAGAGATGCGAAAGGGGTCCAGTGGTAAATCACAGCTTGATACTGAAAGCAAATTAGTAAAAAGGTTTTTTGTATTGCCCAAGTACAAAGTTTGTTACACACAGGTGGCGTAAATCTAGTGAGATTATAAGCTAGACATGCCTATGGTGTGTAATACTGTAATGGATAGATCTGGATTCAACCAAGCTATGCAAGCTATCTCATCACTTGATAAATGATATACAGCATTCATTGTAACTGCATCTTTCTATACATTCTAGCTCCTAAAGTATCAGTGTAGACTTAACCAATATCAACTACCTGCATTTCTGAAAATACTACGAGTACTACTCTCTGAGCAAAAATTACCCACCTTATCAAGACAAAAGAGAAGGTATAAATCAGTTATTGCTGAATATACTACTCCCCCTTACGCTGAATGGAAAATGCGGCAACAAAAAAAAAAAAAAAAAAAAAATTTATCCTCATCCTTTTATTACACTTGCTTGCACAAAAGTTGTAACGCATTTTCTTAATTCAATACGAGTAACCCTTGAATGTCACATCATCTTTATCACCATCACATAAGGTATGCACAATGTAATTTAAATCCTTTCCATTCAAACTTTTTAATATTTATCCATTCTAGTACACATAATTCACGTTGTTAAATGGGAGGTTTCCACTGTATTGAACATGGGGATCAAAAGAGGTAACAAACAAAGTTTTTTACAATTACAGCTTTAACATTAAACAGATCTTTTGCATAGAATCAGTTAAACTGACCATTTTAATGAACAAAAATAAAACAGGAACATCACAGTCAAATGATTCATAAAAAAAAAATCAGTTAAAAATGATTAATCAAGATACATGTAACTCACTCAAATTAGCAAATAAAATCAGCAGCATAATGAAATTTAAAAATACAAATCAAATTTCACACAACCACAAGGGATTAAAAAGTGTGGCTAAAAAATTACATTAAAAATGTTTATTAAAAGCATGAATGGTGACAAATATTGCCTTTGCAGTGTTTGTACATTGTAGGCTATTAAAATTGTAATTTGTAGGCATCAATACAAGTTACTTTTATGTGTATACATGTATGTTTTGTAATACAGTGGAACACGTTTAAACTGTAATTCTAGGGAATATGATTTCTATTTTGGTTTAAGCATAGTGCATTAAATAAGTAAGATTAAAAGGAGAGTAACCATCTTCCGAAATATTAAGTTAAATCAATCCCACCCATCATCACACCACAATGTGAATGAACACACCTATCCACGAATCTTTCTTTCTTAATCTTATCCATTTCTTTATCTCCTTCTCTTTCCTTTTCAATTAAGAGGTTATTACGCCTGTTATCGATGTAGAATAATAGAGCTCCCACAACTTCAACATCGCCTAAGTAAGATTTCCGGTCCTGAAGTCTCTACTTTTACAATTTTATGATCACCTAAGTTTCCCGCTACTGAAGTTCTCAGCAAGAGAGATGGCTTTATTACTGGCTGTGATGCAACAGTGTTTGCTTAGCTTAGCGCTGACGGGACCTAGACATGTAGGGAGTGCCTGACACGGTCCCGCTGCGTAACTGAGTGGTGGAAGAGAAGGGATGGGCAGGTGTGTGCACTAGACCTAGCCAGACATTGGGCCTGGCCATCTGTAGTGTGAGGTACCGGAACATAGTACGATTTGATGGTACCGGTAACTAACACTATAAACAGTAATGGGTTTGTGTGGAGTAATGCGAGAAAGAAAGGGAAGGGCAAGGTGTGTTTAAAAAAAAAATTTTTTTTTCATGTTTCAGTCGGAAAGTGACTGGGCTTTCCTGTAGTTTTTATTTCGCTTTAGCGATAGTTTGGCAGCCAACACTTTCAGTTTACCGCATGTTTAATAAGAAAGAATAAGAGGAAAAATGGAAAGCTCTTCAATTTCTTTTTGGTTTAGCCGTTTTATCGGTTCAGCCGTTTTCGGTTTAGGTGTGGTCTACTGTATATAATATTACTGCTTAAATGGCAGCTAAACTTGGCATTCTTCAATTCAAACTCATAGCACATATGAATGATATAATAATGTGCAAATACATACATCATCAATCCTGTAAGTTGTAACTGACAAAATCTCCGACAAATTACTTTTGTTTAATTGATACCTAATTCAGGAGCATTGCATGGCTGGAATTCCAGAAAAGGGGGAAAAAAAGGGCTTCCTTTTCATAATACGTCTAATGATCTTGATTGATGTAGTACATGTATTGATGTGTGGAATATGTACATATTGAAACATCAAAGTAATAAATTTGACACAAGCAAAACTGTTTCCATTGTTTTTGTTGGGGTAGAAATAGATTACATCTATAGAAGAGGGTTGTCTCTCTTTTACTTCAGCACCTCAGTTCAGCATAAAAACTACCAGTGTAAACTGGTGGTTTTGCTCACCATAGCTAGTGATAAGCAGGACAAGCAAAGCAAGACAATTGTTAATGCCATATCTTCTCCTCAAGCATATTCTCACCCATCCCAATGTTCAAGGACAGCTACAGCATCTGGAAGTCATGATTAAATTCAAATGGAAAATACTTGACCTACACTTAAGTGAACTGTGAAGTATTGCACGTGATCAGGCCTAAGGAATAAAATTGATAGCAAAAAATGAATACACACTTTGTATATATATATTTGATCTAAAATTTAAAGAGGAAGAGTGATGTCTGAAGATAATTTTCATCAACAAAGGCTTTTTTCATTTAAATTGAAGTTGACATAACAAGCAGTTAATTTTGATAAATAAGTTAAAAAAAAAAAAAGAAACGGTGCTAATTTTAGCAAGAACAGATCAATGCATGAAGCAAAAAAGATCAAATCACCCAAATGCAACCTATATGGGAGCTGGTAGAAAACTTGTTTGACAGAACTATTAATAATTTTTAACTGACAATACTGATATTCCTAGTTATTATTTTAAAATTCTGTCACTCAGCAACACAAAGAGAGCAAAATCCACTGAGTTTAACATTTAATTTATTGTAGTAAGAATTCTTAAAACCAATTAATATGTATTTTTCTCTAAATTAATCACAATTAAAGTTGTTTATTATATTACATCAATTTTTAAAAATTGTTTAGTTATAAGCTGAGCATTCTTTGCTTGCAAGTAATGCAAGAGAGGACCAGCAATTTCAGAAAGTACAATAAAACATGTAATAATATGCAATTACCAAAGATGGCCTAAAAATCATATGAATCTCAGATATATGTCATGTGTATCCTCTGTGCCACAATTTAAGCTTTTACCTAACAACATTTGGCATTTTATGGACATTTCTTTGATCTAAGGCATAATTATCAATGTATTGTTAAAAATTTAAAATAGAAAAATAAAAAACACTTTCTAGACAATATTAACTTATCATTTCCAAATCCAGTCTTTTAAACTCAGAATCTCATATCTTAACCTTTGATTACTGATTTTATGAAGCTAGGACACCATTTACCAATTCTAAAAGCCTTTCTGAAGCTGCAGTGGGAAAGTATATGTAATGTGGCAGTTTAAACAATCTTTTCCAAAAATAAACAATCCAGATCCAAACTGGATTTCTAGTAAAGTCCAGTTCTTGTTTGACCCATTTTGCATACTGATGCTTACACTCTACATTTTAGTCCTCGATTATACATATTTAGAAGTAAGAACTGCAAATGATTACCAGTGATGTACTACAATTTCAGCAAAGGTAGAAACTTAAGGCATATAACCACTTAAGTCATGAAATCACTTCAGAGATATATTTGAATAAAACTGAGAGATCTGAAATGTGATGTTGTTGTAAGCACACTCAAAATGAAGCTGATTGCTAATTGCCTCCCTTGCTATGGGTTTGCAAGTGCACTAATCATATCTCAATCATGGCTATCAACTGTGTCAACAGCTGGTTGTTTTGTTTTGCACTTTTTTTTTATTATTATAAGTCTTGATATTCTTATACCCCTTTTACTACTGCTTGAAGACTAGACTATGAACATGATTTTAAAAGCATAATTTATGATCTCATCCTAAAAACTTATTGAATTCTTTAATCTATTTTCATTCATGATTCATCACTGTTTGCTTAATATGTGAAAACACGAAATTGAATTGAAATATGAAATAGTTTAATCCTGACAGTTTTTTCTAATGCAGCTTTTTCAAACTGTACTATTCCCAACCCCCCCTAAAAAGAACTCAAAATTGTAAAGAATAAATTTTATACGATTGAGTTACGTAGATAATTGTTTAAAGTGTCATTTTGACAAAGGTGACTATAAAAATCAGATAACCTGATCATGTATTGTGCTCAATAAAAGAATGTTATTATTGTTAAACTTTTCTTCATATCTCATTCACAATTTTCATTGAGAAGTCTAAGAAAAATGAATAATTTTTTTTTTGAAATGGAAAAAGGTTGCTTTATCTATTTTAATTTTCATATGATTAACCATATTTTATTATAAACCATATTGTGCACACACTACACCAGCCTTAAATTCTTACGCAAAGAGAAATAACTCAATTCACTTTTTATTTTTTTTTACATTGATTATTGACTTTTAAAAAAATCATACAAAATAATCCAAAGTCAACAATGCCAAAAAAATGTTTAAAAAAAAGACAAGAATGGTTAAGGAACTGAGTGACACCAAAAAAACATTTTATGTAAGAAGTTTTCAAGGAAAAAAAACAACCCTCACTAGATCAAGAACTAGGTCCAGCTTCACGCAGCGATTTGTCACCATCACTAAAATTAGACTCATTTTCATAGCTGATTAACCATCTAAGTCCATTTGCAGTGCTTCTGGATCTAGATCTATGTCTCTTACATCAGATTTTTCTCTAGATCTATCATCTGTGTCGTCTAAATGTTTACAATCTTGCTCAGTCATTAGCAATTCTATGCATTGGAAAGCCATATTTATCAAGCATGAATGAAAGAGAATCTTCAAAAAATTACTGAAGAGTCATACAGTCGCATCTTTGTACTGCTTTTTTCTCATTGTAGCTCTTTTTCCTCCCTAAACTTAAACAGCAGTATAAAATTGGCTATTCTATTACGGCAACGTAGTGTATAGCGGTCTTTGGGCCCACAACAGGGATTTTTCCAGTTGCTGGAGGTACCAATAGGGCAAATAGTGAGAAAAAAAAACGATACACTGTGATCTCAAAGTAAAAAGAAAATGAATGTGCAAAAGGCCTCATCTCTGAGGAACACATATATGCACATAAGCATAAGTCATATAACCAAGCATTACGTACAATGCGCACAGTGCAATCTCAAAATGGCACACCTTCTTGTTTAGTTCATATGGTGATATTTTTGGAAAAGGAGAAAAATTAAACTTTTAAAGAATGAAAGTTTTATAGAAATTTTGCGAAAATATGAAAGTAAAATAACGAACTGAAAGGTTTTGAAATCTCACTTGTCAATGGTGGGAAACACAAAGTCTAGTTTTCTAGGGCTATTTCCAGCTTCATTAGGAATCTCATTTTTTTCATTCAGTAACTTTGACTTTTTATGAGGAAGAAAGAAGATATTGCATTTCATCTTTGTAAAATAAATACTAGGTCAAGATTTTTAGATGATAAATCTAATAGTAAAACTAAATCACTTTACAAAAATGTATATAGGCGCTAAAGCAGTCATTACACTAACTGAAGATTTGCTTCTGTATTCCTGAAGAAAAAATAAATTCAAAGCACAGCAATATTACTGAAACAAGCAGCACTGCAGCATAAATGTATAGCAAAGGATATCTGCTAGGCAACCACAATACTGTGTATTTCATCAGTCCAGATTTGTCTGCAGAGGAAAATGCAAAAATTGTTATTCTTTTACATGTAACATTTATTCATATTAAAGTGTACTCTAATGTCTGGATGGGAAATAGCTGAATAATAAACTTTGGTAGAAGCACAGTCCAAAGGACTGAAAATTAATTATATGCATATACTAGTTTTAAAAAGTCCAAAGGACTGAAATTAAATCATATTCATATATTAGTTTAAAAAAAATACAAACAAATTTTTCGCTTGGATTAATTGTTATGTTGACAAGACTAAAATATTAGGATTTGTAAACTGCCCTTTAATTATAATATTAATCTAACTTCTGAGTTGGAAACCAATATACTGGCTTGATGTGAAAAAGATTTGTGAGGTGCAACGAACCCAATAATCGAACCCAGCCCCTCCCACCTGGTAACAGCAGGGAGGCACTATATCAGCTTTCACATTAGATCTGCTTTAGAGTCAAAGTTCTCCCTTACGAGTCAATCTCACGGATGATCATGTAATCTTTTTAATTATCAACCACTGAATTCTTAGAAAAATTTTGCAGGTTTATTCCCTTCAGACATGATATAGGTATGATGTGGAGCTCCATCAGAAGGTAGATGCAAAAAAAAAGGGGGCGACATTTTATCTTGCCTCAATAATTTGATGATTCTTTATTTTATAAGTGTCTATAGCGAAGTCCTAGAAGAGTATCTGCCATAGCAAATTAAAGAGCAGTATCATCACATCTACCTGGCCACTCAGCTTATTCTACAACATGAAAAAATCATTTTNNNTTCCTGCTTTAAAATGACAGGTCCATTTAAAGCATCTTTGACATGTAAAATATTGAACCATGAAACTGCAACACTTATGCAACCGACAGTGTTTGACCATCTGAGGGTTACGTAATACACATGATACAACCTTTTAAATGGCATAAGCGGTTGACTTGCATCCAACAGCAAAAAGAAACGCAGAATCATAACATTCCCTGTGATGCGGGAGAATTTTTCACACTAATAAGAAGACTGGGCAGTGTGTTATATTTGATCTTGTAGCCGTCTGGAGAGCTGATCGGTAAATTGGTGAAAATGGGACAAACTTGTGAAGTCTTTATTGGACTGCATTTAATGACTTTCGTAGGTATAAATCAACTTATATGATCTTTTATTCTTTCATCTTTCAGAGCCCCACTTTATATGTTGCCAGTTACAGGCCCGACTGTTTTTGAAATGGGATTTTTTCCAAGACGTGAACATTTTCTGAGATCTTAGATAATACTTCTAATGTGGGGAAAAAAAATGATACTGCCTAACTTCACATAGATATATTTGTGTAAATTAGGTAATGTGCGAAAAAAAATGATACTGCCTAACTTCACATAGATCTATTTGCGTAAAATTAGGTTTATAAAGCATTAGTGGAAAATCAGAACTAGTCTTTTTTTTTTTTAAAACTATTATAATTGTGCTCCTGCAACACACAGAGCTAAAAATAAATGAAGAAAAAAAAATGAAATTGCCATTGACAAAACCATCATTGCCATCCTCAGCATTCATTATCAATCATTGTTGATGACTGACTATCCAAGGCAACTCTCTTTTCATGTATATATATGTCACTGGTATAAGAATTATAACATCAATAACAAGCTTTTTTTTTTAAAAACGGCTTTTCATCAAAATTAAGTTCCTTTATAAAGTGTTCATGTTCATAACATTCATTCCCTGCATATTTCCATATTATTTCATGTTTACATTTTTTAATTCTATTATGCTCTTTACTACTAATATTTTCTTTACTTAGTTTACAAGGCAGGATTTCTTTTTCTTTTCCAAACTTTCATCAACCTATTTTCATATTTAAAAAAAAAAATGTCCTTTTCAGTACTTACAGTAATTAGAGTTCGTAAATACAAACCTTGGCCTTCTAATATTTATATTTATTCACATACTTATGGCCAACTGAAAGTAGCCCAAAGAATGTTGCGCCATAAAAAAATTATTTTTTTCGAATTTCAAAGTTGGATAACTTAATTGAATACTGAGATAAATCGTTGAAATTGGTATTGACTTTCTTGGTATGAAACTTTCTTTTAAAACATAAAAAGAAATATTCATCTTGTGCTTCTTCCATTTCAAATTTCATCCTAAACTGTGCCAATTATGGTAAATTCTTTGACTAAAACTTTCCTGGACCATTTTTCATAAACTATAGAAATACTTTTCTCACCATTTTAATATCTGGCAAAAAATGCAATCTTATGAGAGTTATATAAAAAGCTAAAAAATTAGGCCTCTGACAATTATATTTATTTACATATGGCTATGTAGATCCATTAACATATTTCTGTTGCAATGGCAGTGATGTGTGACCGTTCATTTTACCAAGACTAGCAAAACAAAGGTCTGCCCACTTGATCACAAAGGATTGACCGTTAGCTGTGGGCATCCATCAGCTGCATCGCTCCGCCTAGAAGATATTGCATTTCATCTTGCTCCACCCAGACAATAGTGCATTTTAATTGGCTATCGCATGATACTGCCTTTCTATTGGCAGCTGGAAGGTAACCTTTGACGATACTGCTTTTTAAAAAAATTCAATCATGCATAGCTAAAAAGCTATTTGGTTTTTTTTCAGCCCTGTAAAGTTCTATAGATTTCTTATTAATTGAATTTTCATAAAATACACCCCCCCAAAAAAAAAAAATTTTTTGACAATACTTCTCTTTAATTTGCTACTGCATGTATAGGGTTAGTGGATGCTAAGTGTGCATTCTTAATCTTACTGTCAGAATGACTCATTTTTGGCAGAAGGTATGTCTAGAGTGCCATCTTTTTCACTTGTGACACATATGCACATCATGTCAATGACTGGTGACACTAAGGCCAGAGGCACTTGTAAAATTCATATGTCATTTAATACTATTATAAACAAAAGGATACTTTATTACTTGGAAACTAAAGAGATGTTTTTAATGTGTATTGATAATCACACAATTCAAGTCAATGACCCAGAACTGACCCAGGCCTAGCATTGCCTTGTTTGAGAGTAAAGAGGATAGTATTGCACTGTCGCAGGGTAAATTACATGAATTAATAATGGGTCCATGATTAGATTAGTTTACATTATTTTTGAAAAGTAATGCTGCAAAATGCAGGCAAACTTTTGCCCTTGTTGAAGAAAGCCATTTAGGATAGGCCATGATCTTTGTACAACCAGTTTCCTCTTTATAAAAAAAACTAAAAGATGCTTTTGAGCTCGAAACAAATGGAACAATAAAATCAATAAACCATTTTGTATTAAAAACATAGTTTTAATAGTCTTTACAACAAAAAACATCATGGATAAGCAGTTTTCAAAGCACATCTCAAATCACCCAAACCCTCTCTGCCACACTGTTTTTTACAGTGAGCAAGCCATGTCAATTTAACACTTACTATCTACTTATTTCTGTGTGTGCTCAATGGGGTTTAAAAGCAAAAAAGCTGTTGTTAACACTTACAAGGCTGCATCTCTAACGGTTTTTTCCCCTTATGGCCCTTGTTTTGCTTAATTTAGCATTATCATAAGAATTGATGGAGTCTGTTCAAAATGCACTTCCTATGATATGAATTTCCTCTTGAATTGTAAGTCTGAAACACAGCTCTTCTTTTTTTCACACTTTTGCAAAAATGATAATTTGATTTATCGAACTTTAACTTTCAATGGTTAAGGGTGTTGGCGTTTTTTTATTAAGTGCACCTCTGAGTCTCTGACTGGCTCAGATGATTGGCAAAATCTTGTACTTTAAAGTATTGATTACCTTTTCCTCAATATTATTTTTTCATGACATCCAACATATTAAATGTGATCTCAAGCCCTATAAAAGAAGAAATGGGACCCTCTATCCTTACATGTTATGCTCATATAACAGGGAATTACAAATAAGGGGAAAAAATTATATTAAGGCATACATTGAAATCTTATTCACAATGGGTTGCTGTTCTTTTAAGTAGTGCAATTTTCTAAGTTCATTGCAAATATTTTATTCTTTGTTGAGAAATAAATGGTGCTATAATCAGCGAAAAATGTAATTGTTTACTTTACATTATACAGGAAGGATTTTTGAAGTAAATATTCCTTCTTATTAAGGGTTTTGATGTAAATGTTACATATCATGAAGGATTTTGATGGAATGTAATAAATTGTTTGCTGTAAAGAACAATGTCATCAAATTTACATGCTTGTAAGCAGAGTACTTGTGGAGAGGGTGCAGGACATTTATTATTTAAAAGAATTTGTTTGCAAACCAATGAGAAAAAATTATCTCTATAAAATAATGGAAAAAAAAAAGCCTCACTGATGATAGCAACTCCATAGCCCATGTATGGGACTCCCATGCGATAGCTGCAAGTAGGAACCATTATTTCATCTAAAGAAGCCTGTTGAGTGAGATCTATTTCCTCAAATCCTCTGTTATTTTTACTGTCTCTCTCATAATAAGGCCAGTAACTTAGGTCTTCATTCTCTTCAAGACATGTGGCACAGCTGTATATGTGAGACTGAAATGAAATTTAAATGTCAGAACAGGAAAAATTAGTTTTTGGTGTTGTCTTAGCACCTTTTTTTTTTTTAAACTGTTATTCTTGGATGCAGGAACTCCAAGACAATTCTTTGTCTTCTTTCTAAATAAATTTAAGCTCATATTTTATGTCATATAGTGATAAGCAAGATAAGCTCTAAATTTAATTTTATTTTGGTTCAAATATGCTCTGAATTAATCAGGTGATGGTATATGTTATTTATTCATAAAAACATCAACTCACCCAATGCCAATGAGCTGAGATTACTGCGTGTGGCTGCACAAATTTTAAAATCTGAGGAATATTCATAACATTCAGGTAAAAAAAAACAAAAAAACCCCACAAACCAGCATATAAAAATGTACACCATAAAGATTGTTTTTAAAATAGGCTACTTAGGCATAGATGTATACAGGTATGGCTGGAAAAAAGGAAAAAAATATTTCTAAATCTCTACAAAATTTTGGGAAACGTTTACCTTGTTGGCAATTTTGTTGATTGATTACCATCTTTTAAAGAGTAAATAAGAATAAAAAAAGAAATAAAACATTCACCTCCTGACTTAGCCCAAAGATAGGATTATACTTAAAAATGTCTCCATTTTAATTTTAAAATGTGAAATAAAATTCTACACATACTTTCTTGCTAAAAAAAACACAACAACAACAAGTTAACTTAAGTACAATATATAGTGTGTGACCACAGCAAATACTCAAATTATTGATTAACTGATTTAGTCCCAGAAATAAAGAAAAATCACCCCGGAGTGCAGCACTTGCCCTTAAAAAAAAAAACTTTCTAGGTCAAGAGAGTTTTAAATTTGAATTCAGCATTAAATTTTCTTTCTTTTGATGTGTATATTTATTGATGTTGGAAATTTTTTGTTTTTGGGAGATTATGATTTTATGTTTGTGGAGCAGGCCAAATCATATTGTAAATAGTGCTACTTTCATACAAAAAATACACAATTTTACGTCCCCAACCTGTTGATTTCGTTGGTACCACCAAGTAGAGAATAACTCTTTTTGAAAGCCTTCACTCATGGTCAACTCTAGATCTATGGGCAATAGTAACAACAACTTCATAAGGTTAAGCGGCTGTCAACAGCTCGGCTGCCTTCATTTCAGTCCTTAAGCCGCTGTCACCGGCTCAGCATTTCAAAGCAAATATATAGAAAAAAAAGGTGCAAAACTATGTTCATCCCGTAAGAACCAGTTGGGAACACTATACACTTCCTTTTCACTTTCATTTTCATATTGTATTGTTGATACTAAATAATTTAGAGTGCTTTGCACGTTTGTGCTCTTTTTTTTTCACCGTTGCCTAAGTAAATGTCAGAGATGGGAACAACTACCCTCCAAAAAATCCTGAGGTAGTCGTATGTATGTATATACATAGATACAATATATATATGGTCAGTAGGAAACAAATCCGGAATTCAGGAAAAATCCTGAGAATGCCCATCTCTGAAACGTGGTTGAAACAAACCCTTACCATTGTAGAATGACTGCAGAGAAGGCATTAGATTTTTTTAAAGCCAAATGTTAAATGATTCTAGTAATGGTTATGAAAGTCAAATGGTTCTGAGGCTAGTGTTGATCAGTTACACAACTATAGTAGTGATAGTAAGACGGACAGTAGGGGTGATATCAATTGGCCTGTGCCCCCTGGATCTAGACCTAGTTATAATGTAAGAGAAGGAGACTACATGCAGAATAGGATGAATCAGCTGATTCTATTTATAGCAGCTCTAGACCCAATTCTATAAATGCTGCATCTAGACCTAGTTTTAGATCTACACCCACAGATAATGCAGCATTTAGACCTAGTTCTATATTCACAGATACTGTTTTGGACTCAGATTTAAAGTAAAGATGTAGCTTATTATAAAAAATCATTTAAAAAAAGTTTTTGCTCAATTTCTTTGAAATTTTCTGTATACTTGGACATACTGTTAGGCTTTTGGATATTACACAAGATAAGTATCTTAGAGTGCATGAGGTGCTTGAGTTTGAGGTGAGGGGAAAAAAAATTGGTGTTCTTACAGTGCATACCTGATATATCGACATTGAAGGTTCCAGACAAGCAATGTCGATATAAGAGAAAGTCGATATAAAAGAAACCTTTTTGAAAGAAGTTTTGTTTGTTGACAGGGGTAAATTTTATTAGGTTGGTATGGTTTTTGTATAAAGCCAGTGAACAACAAGATCATCTCAGGCGTTTAGGCTCTCATTCAGGTCATGGCATTGGTGCAGGGCTCAAACCCGTGATAAAAGGGTCCTTGCAGATCTCAGGGCGGACTTGCATGCTACTGCGCCACCGATGTCCCCGTGTATTTAATAACAGAATTTTTTTTTTTTTTTTTGCATAATATAATGAAAAGCAGCTACGTATTGCAGCTATTTCTCTTGAGTTAAAAAATCGATTAAACGAGCCCCCCTTCCCTTTCATTCAAGTGATTGTTTGGCCTTTAAAAGGACCGGTTGGGTTAAATCAAATTTTCATTAACCCTCTTTGTCAGCCTATCCCATTCACTTTCTACACCTTTTTGACTAGTAACAGTCAAATCGAACGATCTTTCAGTTTTTGTATACACACTGACCGATTGAGTTAGTTACATTTCAGTTCCGCGCCTTCTTATCACCGCCTGTACAGTCGCTCCCTTGTACACACTAGCTCAGGTATAGGCCTTTTTGTCTACCGTCCACATATGTCTGTGGTCCAACCAGTGGGTGGGAGACAAAGGGATAGGCGGGTCTTTCGCTATCACCAAAGATCTAGGGCTAGATTTTGGCTGGCGGCATATTTGTGAGGGAGATCAAATCAACTGAAAACCGTTTTCCTACACTAGTTTGGTTGCTTACATGTCGATATAAGAGAAATATAGAAGGAGTGGGCGTCGATATAGCGGAAAGTGTTTACTAACAATAAAGAGGAAAAAAATATGGGCTTAGAAGAGCATGTCGATAGAAGGGCAAAGTTGAAAGAAGCGATGTCGATATAAGTGGTGCGCACTGTATTTGTATTGTTTTTCATCAGATAAAAGATTTGCTGAAAATTATTTCACATACGCAACATACATATAGTTGTGTTCTGCATTTATTTCTGTAAAAATTGGTATGTAACACTATGGGGCTTTTATTTGTTTGAGCCATGTTCAAACATAAAAACAGAAACACACTGTAATGCTCCCCCAAAATGGGCTGGCACGAGAAGTTGTTTTTCCCTTGGGCACTAAATCAGTTAAAATAAAGGAGATGTATTTAAGAAGTAGATTATCCTAATGAAAATGCTCACAGTGTTTGTAACAGCCCTAAAAAGGTCAAAAATTCATTACACTTTTAAACCTTACGCAGCTTATCATAATTTGTCCAGCTCTTAGAATCAATATATCCATTATAAGTTTAGAAATCTTAAATGCCGTGCTAATTAGTATATATAGACATATTTGCATCAGTTGTTTTTCATCTAAAAACAGTCAAACTTGTCCATGATAGCCATTGAAGATCTTAGATAAATGGGGTCATTTTGAGCAGTGAATACCCTTTGATCGATTCAAAGAGGAAACCAAGTCTAGAGCTTAACTTTCAGCAATACTAAACTACCTCATACTAAACAAAAACATCTCCTTACTAAGCTTCACAAATATATAAAAGCAAAAGGTTGGCAAGCTTAAAACTTCCTGCAAGCCTATTAAAAAGCTATGGTAATGTAAACTGCAAGGGTCACTCGAAACTTGCGCCAGACTGAACAAGAAATTAAATTTCCAAGATTGTATAGTCAACATATTGGCCGTTCTCTGCTCATACAAAGGATGCCCATATAAGGGTACTGAACATCCATTTTAAATTAAAAAGAAAATGTAAAAGTTTCATCCGTAACCTCAATGGCGATCGATAAGGATTTGAAATATCCATATGAAAATGAAAACAAACTTGAAAGATAAACCAGCAGCCTTTCTTTCACTTCCTCTGCCCAAAAAACCAAGATGGTATGCACACACACCAAAATGATTAAAATCTCTATTCCTATCTACAGTTACCCAGCTTAATGAGCGTTGGTGTATATTGACAGATGTGAATGGAATCTTCAACATAAGGCAACATACTATTTTTGTATATAACACTATCCTCCCACTAACTCTTTCTTTTTTAAATAGATCCCTTTCTCTCTGTCTGTTTTTTTTTCCTTCTCTCCTGCATGCAAGCCCTATCTCAGGTGCAAAAATATTGGCCCAAGATGGGCCACAAAACTATTCCTCCACATTCTCTCTTCCTGTCGAGACTTTCTATATCAGCTTGTTAATGTTATAGACCTGGTGACTAATCCCCACCCCTCTTATCATCAATTTCAACCCTTGCAACAGAAAAAGAAAGTGGAGGATGATGAAAAGGTAGAGGCATATAATTGAGCCATCACCTCTCTAGCAGGTGATGGCACAGAATGGTAAGTTATAAGTAGTCATTTACATCGTCTATTGGTAAACAGGTTGCCCGCCCTTGCGTTGGACAGGTGGTTGCATTGAGTAGTAAAATAAAGGAAAAAGAAGCAAGGGAGTCAAAGGAGAGTGATCATCAGTACAGGTGTCTATATATTTTCTAGTTGGCAAATTTTTTTTTTTTAATATCGTAATTGAGTTGCCTTCAAATCCCAGAATTTTTATTGTTTGGTTTGCTTCCTTAATGGTGATCTTGTCCTTACATCGTTTTAAGTTTAGAAATGTAAAAAATGAAACTAACGTAAAACCACAGGCTCTTTATACGCTTTTTTTTTCTAATGAAACCATCCAGTGACCAGGAAAAAAATACCTTACTGGGTATACATTCTCCTTTCTTCTTGTCATCACACTTTCATGGTTAATAATTATGCGGAAAGGTGCCTTTAAAGTAGGAACCATACGTCTATAGGCTTGCCTTCTTGCCTCTACATCACCATAACGAATGTCCAGCTAAAAAGAAAGTACAGTATTAATAATAAAATTAAATACTTTGGTGCAGAATTTATACCAGGCCATTTGACAACTTAAATGATATTTTTTATTACTTACTTTTACTATTGCAGAAAGATTCTGAAAAATGGGTTTTATAGAGTTTGAACAGCCTGATAGCACAAATTATGCCTTTATTACCAATAAATACATGATTTATTATTTTATTCATAAATTTTTTTTTTATACAGGGGATAAAATTGATAGAAGTTGAAACATCAGATAAATTGTTTCGTTGGGATTATGAAAATTCCATGGCTTTTATGCCTTTTTCTAAATCCAATTAACATACAGCTTGTATAAATGTGTGATCAAGACTTATTTTCTTCACTTTCTTCACTTGCACATACAGTGCAAGCGGTCTCAAATTGAGCATTCAAAACTATAAGCCTCATCTTTATTTACCACATGATATAAAATTTTTCTTATTCATGTAGGAAGGAGAGAAAACAAAATTTCTACATTGAGGGCTGAGCTTTCCGCTTTCTTTATAAACTTTGAAAAACCTCCACTTATAAACTTAAAATGGGCTTCTTCAATTTTTGCCTCTAACCATTTATGTAAAAGTCAGGAAAAAAAGATAAACCAATATTATGACATGACTTTAGAATATATAACAAAATGTTTTCAAATATGTGTAAGTTCTAACCTTGATGAAATCAACAAACATGTGGTTCACAACTCCTTCAATTGCATCAAAGTGTTTTTCAAATCGAGCAACCTTGAATGGTGTACGCATGTCAGCTCCTTCACCTCCAATATCATTGTCACCAGCAATGACAATTGTCTGTTAGTGGTAAAAGGCAACGTTAATCGCAACCTTAATCTTAAATCACTGAAGTAAAAAACTGAAAGTAGCAAATAACATGGGAAGAAAAAGGATTACAATAAGTGATGCAACCGAGTTGAAATCACATTCTGCTTTGAGAGTGTAACTTTACAACAAAACTAAACTTTACAGTTAGATTTATAACTGTCGCACCTAAATTGAATGCAGTAACTGTAGTGTTAAGTCTTTGGGTGATACTGCAATTCATTTGGCTATAGCAAAGCAAAGCCCTAAGCAAAGGAAATTACTATTTGCTAAACCCAGCCTCAACAAAATTAATCTACCTTAGAATATTTTTTTTCATAAAATATACTGTTGAACCTCTCCACATAAGACAAGTATTCATCTTTAAATGCCTTGCTTCCTTCATCCAGAAGATCACCTAGGAAGACTATGACATCAGGTTGAGTGTGTTCATATACTCGAGAGAATGAATTTCGAAGATATCTGTTCATGAAAAAATTGAATACTTTATGCATAGATGAAATGAAGACTTTTTATACAATTCAAAGTTACAACAAATGTCTAGCAAACTCTCAAAAAAGGAAATGACAATCAATTTCATGTAAAATTTTTAGACAGACTAGTTTATATCAAAATAGTATTTGATATAAGGATAAAAAAACAAACAAACAAATCTAAAACAATGGTACTATAAATAATAATAGGATTGACTTCATTCAAGAAGTCAACCTTTCATATGCGTATCATAAAAGTTTTAAAAACTACATAGACTAAGTAAATTAATTTGTAATTTCAATTGAAATTATATTAAAGTGCTGATGAACTCCTTGCTTGTTTCTCCCATATAATTCAGATCTAGCTCTGAATAAAGTTACTACAACAAAAATGTGATAGAGTGCAGTAACACAAAATTCTTTAAATTTATAACTGAATAATTCTCCACTGTTTTTATTGAACCAAAGTTATATGAAGTTTGTAAAATACAATACTTTACACCTTACTGGCAAGGCTTACAGCTTTTTATTCAACAATGGCCTCTATGAAAATGCTTAGTCTGCAATGTTTGGGTGATTAAGTCAAGGAGCAAAAGATTAAAGGAAGATCAATCACAAATTACAAAAATAGGTAATAACTTTACTCTGCAAAATTACATCCCATAGTATTCAAGAACCTTAAATTTATGAGAAGTCAACCTTTGAGGTTTCTACTGTATACTTTGCAGCTAGCTTATTTTCAGTCTACAAATTTGTGAGGCAGAAAATTTTCTTAGAGGTCCATTTAAATTTGTAGAGGGATAAATTGCATTTCCTTAAAGTTAGGTGAAATGTATTTTTGGGACATGGATTTGGATTTCCTGTGAAAGTATATATATATATTGGAATTCAGTTTTATCATCATGACTATAATTCATTAAAAAAAATTATTTCATGTCTATTCTCATTTGTTTGTGGACAAATAACAACTTACTCAAAAATAAAAGAGGGTAAAGGCATGCTGAAGTGCGCTCGGAAGTACATGACATCCACTGAATCAAGGTAAAACGCAATTTATATGGATTTGACAGAATATAAAGCTAGGATCAAAATCCACACTTAAATTCACCTTCACTTTCATAATGTTTCTCATGAAGTAAAGATATGGGTCTCTTCATATTCCCTTTAAAAAAAGTTGGTATAAAAAATATTCATCAAAACTGAAATGCATGGAAAACATGTAGGCAGACAAAGAAAGACACTAACAGATTAAAATTATTTCAAGCTTAAGTTTTAAAGTGCTGTAAACTTCATTAACTACTCAATCTCTTTAAGCTTCATTCACACCTGTCAGAGTCCCAACGGGCTAGAGCCCCAATTGGAAATCCCATTTCATCTTGTATTCCAATGAGTTGTGGATCAGCCACAAACAAAGCAACCATCTCCTCTTCTTTGTTCCTATAAGCAAATCAAGAATAAGAAATTTAATGGAACCTTTCCTTGCTAGACAATTACACATTATAGTAGAATAAAAAAAAAAAAAAAAAGAAATATGAATTAAAACTCAATCCCATCTTTTTTTTCAAATCCAGTGGCTTGTGAGCAGATGCTCCTCAGCCAAGTGTCATGAAATAGTAGGCTGAGGTTTCCTTCAGCTGTTCAGTTATAAAGTATGTGTGTGACAAATGGTTGCTTCCAGTGTAGGCTAGACCTAGATTAGCTCGAGACTCAAAATGGATTATCTTGCATTTTGGCCTTACTTATTTGTAATGCTTGGTTAGATTTTGAGTAGGCCTAGATTAGACCTATTTTTAGTTTAGCAGTACTATTTTGGTTTCTGCTCTGTTTACCCTAATAGATTTAGGGATTCTGGAGATTCTGGAAGGTTTGCGAACATTTTGTTTACAAGATGATGTTGCTAGACCATAACAATGGTGGATGTATCAAGTGTGGAACTTTGATTGGCCAGTATTTTTAGCTAACTTTGATAACATATTTCAGTAATATCTTCTTTGTTCAGAAATTCTAGAATGTATGATTTTGAAATCTATTGGTTAATTAGCATATATGCGAGTATGTTTTAGAACCTGTGGGCGGTGGGTATATAAGAAGGGTTGTGAGAATGTTTGGGAGAGCTAGTACAGACCGTTGAGAGATAAACTGCTATGTTTAGAGCTTGTAGATCTAAATAATTGTAAAAAAATAAATTGCCGTTCTGAAACTGTTCCTCATTCAAGTTAATAAATCAAAAGAATGCTGAGGATATCATGGACAGAAAAAAAGTCCAATGAATTGGTACTGAAAGAGGCTAATCTTGAGTGATCACTTATTAAAACCATAAGACAGAGGCAACTGCAGTTTTTAGCCACATTTGCCAACACTTGGGTTCAGAACACTTAGCAACCACTGGAAAGATTGAAGGCAAACACAGAAGAAGTAGACAGAGAATACCCTTTATTGAAACTCTTAAGTTATGGGCAATTGGCAAGGGTAGCCACAACAATTTTGTTAAGTTAACTGAGAAAAGGTTTGAGTGGAGAAACATGATCGCCAATGTCCATTCCAAACAGGTACCTGCAGAAGAAACCTTTTGCCCAATTTTCTGCAAGACTAAGAGTGATTTCTGTTTTTCGTCTACTTAAATAAAAGAACTCATTGTCACAGGCAGAGCTCAACTGGATCTATAACTACACAGCACTAAGCCATTCATGACAATGTGGTGTTGTTGATGTTAGGTGCTGAAGGGAGAAGCTGATGTCTTAGGCCTTGTAGGCAAGGAAAAACAGCAGGATGTGTAGAGTTGTTTCAATCTGGGCACTGCACAGTGGGCATGTGGGTGGATGTTCTAGATTGATTCTACCTAGATGGTGTTTCAGGGGAATATGCTGAGTGTGTAGGCCGCAGATTGGACCAATCCAACGTGATCTTCTTTGCTTTGATTCTTAGAAAATTTATGTTATCTAGGACTTTTTTGATAAAGCCTACCCATCTCTTACTCTTTCACTGTCTATTTTCACATTCAGAAAGAGCTGATCATATTTCTCTTGATCATTCATGGATCATCCAACAAAAAAATTTCATGTCAGACTTGTACAACATCAGCTACATAATAAAAACACTGTTGATTCTCTTCTTTCTTTGAAAATATTAAAAATAAAATCTGTGTTGTCTCTAAATATTATTTAGAATATCTTGAACAATTGTTCAACTTTGAAAGCTCAAAGATGTAGTTATTGAGATTGATATCTTTGTCTTTTTCAGGAATGATTGAACTAATTTCATAACAACTTCTTTGGCTATTGAAGTTGATCAATTTTGGCATAACTGGTAAATTAGACGAGTTTTACCTGTAAAATGAAGTATAATTGTAGTTCTGTCGTCCTGTAATATTCTGAGGATTCAACTGAGAGACATGAGCACCTTGCTTGTGAGTCACTCTTTGTCGATGAGAACGCTGTCTCTCACTTATGGCAGACAGTATTTCCAATTCTGACAGCCAAATTTTGTATTCTCAATGGAATGAATAATCCTTTGAGCTCATGTGATACTTAAATTTAATTATATAACTGCACATCATTAAGGTAGCCACAGGGAATGGGTAGGGAGGGCAGTTGAACCCTCAGAATATTACAGGACAATAGAACTACAATTACATAGAATCTATATACTTTATTTTATAGGTAAAACTCGTCTAATTTATCAATTCTGTCGTCCTGCTTAATATTCATGGCGTTAAGCTGAGACTTTAGAGCGAGACAGATTTTGAATCTAACACAGAAGTAGCAAATCGAGTACTAGCCCTACCACATTCATTAGTTGTATTATAAAACTTTGCTAACTTAGTTTCATTAAACCAGCCAGCGGTCTGAAGCACATGTGAAATATCCGTGCCTCTGGCTGCAACCGAAGAAGCTGCCACCCGTGTGCTATGAGCTTTAAATATTCTTGTGTTCACTTCAGATTTCGTTCGGATAAGTCTTATCTATCTAGCTAAAGTATCTTTGCTTACTCCATTATGGGGAGACTGCGTGCTCACAAAAAGTTGTAAAGAAGATCACAGCACCAGTTTTGTCTGTTTTAAGTATTGTTTCAAGCAAGTATTTACACAAATGCGCCTATCTTAGCGATACGCACCCAGTATTACCACTGTTAAGGGATTTTTTTGAGAATTAGTTTTAAGTAAAGGTTCTTCATGAAATATAGCTCTGCCATCGGAGATGTGCATGTACTTGGTGTCCAAGAAAAGCCTGTCGTCAGAATACATCCTGCCTGTGCAATGCATTAGCGAGTAGTGCCACACCACCTGACAGTTGCTCTACCACTTCATCTTCCCTGAGAGTTTTAGCGAGCTTATCAAAGACAAAGGCTACTGCTATTAAGCCTTTCAGCAGCCATTTTTTAATTCCTTGTAAGGAGGTGTCTCTGTATCTTGCTCTGCTCCCAACGTTTTTGAAAACCTTTGAATTGCAGCTCACGACATTTAGGCATTTGCAGTTCGATGGTGGAGTATATTTAGAGGCAACTTGCTTGTGCATTTCTTTAGATAAGCCATCTGTCGAGACTTTGTCAATGTCAGTGGCAATATTTTCGTCAATCAATACTTCCTCTGGAGTGTCAGTCCCAGCTAAATTAACAAAATATTTAAGCTCCCCTCTCTCATTATGTGCCATATCTGATGTTTGACTGGCTCCATTATTGTCATTAACCATTAAGTCATCTCCGAGGGATGGCTTGATGCACCTTGACAGGACATATTTAGTGTCATCTCTGAGGGATGACTAATTGCATGATTTAAACCCAACGCCAAGGGAAGGGTTCTACAATGGTCACTGTCTTTGTTTGAGGAGTGGGGCCTTTTATTGTTATAAGTCATCTCCGAGAGATGACTTGGTGCACCCTGACAGGAACTTTGACTAGTTGCCTCATTTAAACCCAACTCTGAGGGAAGGGTTACGTAATGGTTAATGTCATCTTGATCCAACTCCGAGGGTTGGATGCTATCATTATATGCATCATACGCACTTTTGATTTCCTCCACCACAAGTCAGAGCCATTGAAGATAGTAATTTTTCTTTCATCACAGTGATATCAAGCCCTTCCTGATTGGGTTTGCTCTTCTCTGACGAGGAGGAAGAGTGTGAATGTTTGCGCCTCTCACTTCCTTTTCCCCCTAGCTAGCAAAAATATATGCTGCTTTGCCTCACGAACCCCTTTTTCTGCCAGTAGATCTGCTGGTGTCTTTGTTTTCGTGACCAACGGTCAACGAAGTGCAGTTGCCAGGCTTTTGCCTGTTAGAGGGTTCTGTGAGGTGTGTGGTACATAGAGACACTGGCTCGCTTGGTCAGGATCATGCATATGCATACTTGCCTTCTTTGTTCCTTTGTTACCTTCCTGCCTTATATGGGCATTGGTATCTTGCACTGGTTTGGATGGGGAATTAGGTGCCTGGATGGTCGCCATCTTTAAAAATCCTTTTCCTTAGGGTAAAAGTTAACAAACTAATGAAAATATACAGTGGATCTATAAAGGGTTTTCCTGTAGAATGCACTGTTAAAATTAGGTTACTACAGCAGTAAGAAATATATATGTATAGGCCTAGAGACATAAGAAATTGATGATCAGCATGCCTAATGACTTGTCAGTCCAGCTCAAACGGCCAGGAACACAATGGTTACAAATAAAACACCAATTTAAGTCGATATTGGATGGATAAGTCGTTAGGAAATAAAATCTCGTGATGCAGTACAACTTAAGCAATGTACTGAACCAAATGGAATAATAAATCCGATATAGAATGATTCTAAAACACAAAAATTAAAAGAAAACACAGAGCTCAATTTTTTGCGTGGTTTCAGAAGCAAAATGCTACAGCGAAGTGACTCACAAGCAAGGTGCTCGCGTCTCTCAGCTGAACCCCATGAATATTAAGCAGGACGACAGAATCATACTTCTATTTCAATGAAGTCGTGTGTCCTTCTCCTGACCTTGTTAGAAGAGACTTGACATCACAAAAAATATTAACACCTGTTTAATGATAACAACTGTTCAGTCAATCCTCATTATCCTCGGACCATTACTCAATCAAACCTCATTATCCTAGGACTTTCAAACTTTGTTGCAGTCATATATATTGCAAAGGACCATGAACACACTCAGTCACAACAATATCCCAAAGTTATGGAAGACCTTTGCACTTGTACAAATGCATCAAACTGACAATACTTTCCTCATTCCTTTGGAAACCTTTAATACTTGTTTGAATTTTTGAATTTTGTTCATTGCTTATATTTAAAAGATCTGATGAGATAACACAGCCTCTCTCTTTTGTGTTTGCACCAGAGGTCTGTCCACTTCTTGCTTGTCTCAGATATTTATTCTATCGTTCTTTGTCTTATACAACCTAAGTATGAGAGATGTGGTCCCTACAAATTTTGCAATATCTTTGATATTCCCTGGGGCATCAATTTTCCCCTCCCACCTATATCTAATCCTTCCAAATTTTGAACAGTCTTCTCCTAATATGTGATTTCATCAAAAAGACTTTGATAATAGTCGAGTTTAAAAGTACATTTTGTGTCCTATCATTAATACACAATATTTAATTTTTTTTTCGGGTTCCATGTTTTGCAGTATGCAGATTAATGCTTTACTGGTCAAAAGACAAATCATAAAGTCACCATAAAATGTTGCAAAACAAATGCAGACATGCCTACCCTTGAAAAATTTTTTGAGGAACATCAAGGGCAAAAATGCGGAACATTATATAAAAATGCAGAACAAACCTGAATATGACCAGAACTGTCGCTGTTTAAACAAAAAAAAAAAAAAAAAAAAAACCCACTCAATTCAACTAAGCTCCAAACAATCATAGTGGTGTACCTTTAGGACGGGGGAGAGTGTAGAGGATATCAGTTCCTGTCTAAATCGGCACTAATAACTAAGCCAACTGCTTAACATTTAGCCTCCGTCTTGCTTAACTTTGGGTCACTTATTTCAATGTTACCTTTGGAATTCAATTTTATTAACCTTTCTCAAACAGAAAATTCCATTAAACATTTCCCTATTCTATCCCTAAAATGTGGAATGCCTCGATGCATTCTTTTTGAATACAATGCTGTTGTCTTTTGCGGATTGGAGCTTCTGTGTAGAGGAATTTCTTTTCGGTCATTTTGAAGAGATGTAGACTTATCCAAGATACGCAGGCCTGATTGTATTATATTAGTTCTGTCATAGTATTATCGTGGGACTGGCAATGGCAAGAGTCTAGCATCAATGAGACAGTCTCGCACCGAGCCTAAGTTCAATGCTGGGTTTATAACTTCTCTAGGTGTATAAGACGCGTATAGGTAGTCTCGATGTCTCGATAATAAAGTTCATTTTCAATAGTACAGTTGACAAATTTAAAACGGGAAAACTATCCTTAAATTCTTTATTTTCATTAATATTGAAATTCTGCCGCGATGATTTCCTTAAATCGAGGTCGCTGATTTCAAATTTGCCGTCAGAATTTTCGTATTTGCTTTCCT
>BLXT01007982.1:466346-483038 GCA_019648995.1 Plakobranchus ocellatus
ACACATTTTATTGCTGCTCGGTACCTCCCCTCCTACAGTATCCTGGAGAAGGGGAGGCGGGGATGCATCAAGTGTCGCATAGGCTTGCTACCGTGTTGTAAATGATGTCAGAGCGGGGTACCATGGATCAAGGAAAAATCTTGAACCAGCAAGGCTTTATATTAAAATAAAAGCATTATTAGAGGGCTTAAGGAAAAATTACAGCCCTAATGGTAGAAAATTCCCTTAAAAAATAAAAGGTCTATGAATCAAGATAACGTCCAGCTCCAGCCTCTCACTCCTCAGTCTCAGAATATGAAGTGCAAGTATTAGTGTTTGCTAACGATTGATATTTTGTACCGAAGTTTTACGTTTCACTGTCGCGATTCAAGAGCTTTATGCAAGCTATGCCCTATTCTGTCTCATTGTTTTAAGAAATTTATGAATGATCATGATGTAGCAAGGGATGAATCACGCCTATATCATACTTGTTCGACCATTCGCTGGGCTAAACTTGGAGAAATAGTTACAAATATAAGAACTTAGACCTCATCAACTCAATGATTTTGGGCTTAAAACAAGACTTGTTCTTTTTTCAGTTCATGGTCAAAGGTTTGACAAGCTTACAGTGAGTTTATGAAAGGAAAAACTGTTTTTCTTTCTTGACTTCTAATTCTATTTACTGCTCAAGATGAAACTACAAATACTGGTCATCAAATGGTTTTTAAAAAATTTACATGTTCTCTCCATAAAACGATTTGGTCTTTCTGCGTGACCCAAGCTGTAATCCACGCACCGCCGCTGTATGTACGATGTCAAAAGATAAGAAATAGCTCAAATCTTTTTCTGATCTGTATTTTAAATCTCAATTTTTTTTGATTATCCAAAGCCAAAACCAATTCTTTACTTGCCAGGCGGCGTCGGAGCACAGTGGCTAGCGAGTCCGCCCCGAGACCTGCAGGGACAATTCTGTCGTGGGTTCGAGCCCCGCCACCGGTGCCCTGGTCTGACGGAGGGCCTGGAAGACTGACATCGCTTTGTTGTGGACTGGCTTTCTACAAAAACCAACCAACCAGTCTTAACTAAATTTGTATATATACCGAAAAATCGGTATATCCATTTATACTTAATTGCTTAACTGTTTGCTGGCTGGTATCAACGACAGGCTTTCTCTCATTTATCTTGTTTGTTAACTTATCCACTCTGTCACAATTATGATAGACCTGCCTCTGTCTGGTATCAATGTTCGGCATTAATTTAATTACCTTCAAACTTTTGTCACATGCCATTGGTAAGATATTAGCGTAAATTACAATCACCCCCTCATTCTCTCTAACTGGTACTAAGGTTTGCGATATTACGTTTTTGTCTTTACATACATTTCGTCTTAAAACCATTTTTCCTTTCTCTGCCTCTCCCTATCTAGTAACAAACTTGTAATAATTATTTTGTTTAAAATTTTTTTTATGTGTTGTTAATACTAGAGTGACAGACATTGATATTTTGTGCTCTTTATCACTGTTTTAGTTCTATGCTTCTGCATGGGCAATAAGTAATGGTAACAAAAAATAGCTCTAATAGGTTATCTGAGAACAAGTTTGAGTAGAGGACCATAATCGCCAATGTCTGTTCCAGACTGTGCATGAAAGGAGTGAATGCTTCTATTAACTATACATCATACTCTCTCTTCCCGTGTGATATAAATGCTACATTATTGACAAATTTGACTGTTAAGTTCTGTCTGACAAAAAATTCTTCATCCATCATCATTGCTGCTTTTGTATCTTCGCTTTATTCAAATAAGGATGTACCTCTGTTATAATACAGACATTATTTATGCACTTCATCTCTAACAAATATATTACCTTTATATGACAATTCTTATATAAATACCATGTAATCAAATTTACACAGCTTATCTATCTTATGTATCTATTAAATCTAACAGATCGCCATAGAGGACGATCACTATACAATACCAAACGTGAATTCCCCATATTATGAAGTGTCTCCTACCTCTTTATCGCGATCTGATATCAATGCTGTCCCGGCGCACCCATTTTTAGATAACACTACTCCAGGGTTAAGTCTGGCCTTCCGTTCTTTCCTGTGGAAGCAGTGGGTATACGAAAGATTAAATTTTTTTTGTTTTGTTTTATCATACCTTTGCAGCAGCCTCCCTCCCTCCCCCACCCCCGCACACACACACACACACACACACACACTATTTTTTTCAAAAAGGAAAAAAAGGAGCCAAAGCAGTCAAGTACACCAAAAACAAGCTGTTATATAAAAAAAAAAGAATATTAGGCTTATATGCCTAAGCTTTTTAAAAGGCTTAATTTTACTTAAAATATGGAGCCAGAGGGATGCACCAAATAAACACAGATTTATAAGAATTGTAGGCCTACAAATCCGTGCGACATTTTGTCTTGTGTCAGGTTGTGGATTTCAAATGAGGAATGCCATTGAGGAATTTTCATTAGTTTGTCGTTCGAAGAAATTGAAAAATTACTTTTAGAAGAACAGATTATTATTTCATTTATTGACCAAAATGTGCATTGTGATTGATGAAGACGGAATAGTGTGAAATAAAGAATCATAGGCTCGCAAATAAAACATATTTTGTGACTGAATTCAGATTACGGCAAAAAATATGTAGATAGCTGTTTGTTTCCAATCCATAGACGGTCGCCAACTTGCATTCTTTCTAGTATATTTAAAAACATACGATGCAACCATTTATAAAATTTAAAATGTTCAAGCTCTCTTACGTTCAAATGACCAGTGTATTTTCAAGACATTAAATGAATACAAAATGTTTCAGAAACTCTTTTGACACTTTTCGTCAACGAAGCAAATCTTACCGTTTTTTGATGACCAAACAAATGACGATGGCGGAGACGATGATAACAATAAAGACGACACCAGCGGCAATACCTGCCTTTGCCACCTGCTCAGATGTCAGAACTGAAGGGGAGAAATGATGGAATTAGTACTGGAACACGACAGAATGCAAAAATCATTTTCCAAAAAAATCGAAGGGCAAAAAGGAATGTAGCTATAGTTTTGAAACCGTCAATAGTATTAAATAGTAATAAATAAAGGTAAAAATCAGTTTCTACAAGAACAATTCATTTAGGAAACAGTTCAAGCCATATTAAACGGTCTTCTCATTAAAAAAAAAGTTCTTCAGAGCGTCTGTGGCTACAGCTGCCGTTTTTTTCTTTCTCAAGGCAGCATGTTTACTCAGGAAATGAATTTAAATTGAATCGTCTAAGCTGAGTTAGGATATTTGGAGTCGAATTTGAAAAATAGCAACAATAAATCATACATTATATAAGAATCTTTAAATGACAGTAGCTTACATCTTAATGCATACAGTACCTAAACTTTAAATGCGAAGGTTTAAGTATCTCTCAAGTTACAACCCACCGAAAGCTACGAACTAGCAAATAAATGTCTAAAATCGTGGTAGGCCTGAAATCATTGAGGGCAGATAATTAATTTCAATCATTTAAAGCAGAAAAGAAATTTTATCTCAGATAGTTGAAGAACTACTTCTTTACGTCCATCAAAGATACAAAGATATAAGTTTTTCTTTTAGGTAATTTTGAGCTTTCTGGTTCTTTAATCTAAGAGGTGGCATGTAGTATCCTAAACAAAAGGCAAGATATGCAGTTTTCCATCGTAATGTATTTCTGAGAATATGTATATACGAGTACATTGACAACTCTACAAGCAACGTGAAGCTGCAATTAAAATGGTTCGATTTTAAAACCAAGCTTCTATATTTAATAAAGAAATAATATTGTTATATGATGAAAAGAGCTAAAAATAATGAAAAGGCACGCAAAACATAGCCCTATATGACAGCAGCCTTGACATGATTTATGATGCACACTAGTTCAAGGAGTCATACCTAAAAAAAAAAAATTAAACAACCTTAGCAACATGAACAAACTGTGCTCTTTAAAAATAAAAGTTTAAAATGTACTTTTTGGGCACCAGAGTGCCCAACAAAAGAACAACAAAAACGTTTCCCTGCAAAGCCGCAGCATGCCTTGAAATATCTATCTTAGTTGACAGTGCCTCTAATTTATATATTACTATCTTCTCATCTATTTCAGACTATGTTAATTTCTTTCCTTTAATTTTTTTCTTCACCTTGTCTTCTATATTTTCAGACTTCCTCATACATCTCTCGATACTTTTCCAGCTCTTACTTTAAAAAAAATATAGACTTGAAAAATAAGTATGTTACACCTTGAAACTAGACTGAAACGAGTGATTTCCTTTATTTCAATACAATAGCAATGTAATAAAAAGTAATACAATCATTTAAACTTTAAATTCGGGCATGATTCTTTGGCAGGAAAAAAATATTAAACAACCACTTTGTGAAATTCTTCCATACCGTTTTATCGGCAAATGAAAAGAAGAAGTGGTTGGGAGAGAGAGCGCAGCGAGTATATTTGACATTAAGATATCTAATGATTCGTCAAATCTCATCAAACCCAAGAGATGGCAGAATTAAAAATCCCAAAAAATTAAATTCATTTGCTAGGAAGCGGCGGCTATCTTTTAAATAAACACTTTTGTTGAAAATTACTTTAATTTATAATGTATCAAAAAAAACCCACTTATCTTTTTTTAACGACCATCATAGAAAATCTAAAAAGAAAGACACATTTTAAGGCTTCACTCTTTACGTTCTAAACAGAAAGATATTAGTTCATATTGAAATGGATAAATATGAAAAATCGATACGTTTTCTCTCTACATAATTCAGTAGCAGGGCTAAATAGTCTAATTCGTTATTTACAAAAGCTTAAGAAAAATAAAGGTTTTGAAATACAAGCTTAAACGGATACAATTTCGGTTAACATAATTAGAGATAAAGATATATATAATAAAAGAAAACGCTTCCATAACAATGCACAATCAAAGACACCCTATCCATAAAAATGCATAATTAAAAAAAAACGTTTGCATAAAGTCCAAAATTAAACCTATGGAGGTTTTTAATCCATTTCCCAGTACTCAATATTCCAATGTTATTTATATTCGTAGATTAGTTAATCATTCAAATGCCAATAGCGGCAAATGCAATTTTAGAAAAAAAAAAAAAAAAAAAAAAACAACCCTCAAAGAGCCATTTGAAAATCACACAAAAAGTGATTCAGGAAAAACCAAATGATGTGCAAACACATCTCCCCTTTTGCAATCTTCCCAAAGTTATTTAAAAAATGAATAAGGGTTTTCTGCCAATAACTGTGACCATACTCTATTCCCTTATGTGACCATTGCAATACTTGGTTTGGAAATTCATACATTATGTTATTGGTTTTGCTGAGATAGAGCTACAATTTTGATTTCTACACTCATTGAAATAAATTACATAAGTGAAAGCAAATTAATTGTAGCAAAATATATTTTATTTTGACAGACAGTAGTTTTAAGTTTTGCTTAGATAAAAAAAACCAGTATTTATTCATAGGTCTCTATATTTTAAAATTAGCTATGAAAAAAAATAACAAAGCCTTAATTTAGATTTATCGATACTTGAGATGAATAGCAAAAAGTTTATGATTTGAGCACATGCATTGTGTCTTTAGTGATTGAGTATAATTTTAAAAATTAAAAATAACCTTTCCAGTTAGAAATTGCCGGGTATTTGAAGAGGTGCGCAAAGATGGACGTAGGTAAAGCAATTTTAGTATAGTGGATAAGAACTGTGATAATATCTATGATTATAGATGCAACAAGGGTAGATGACAATCTAAAATTGTAACTTCACAATATTAACGACGAGTAAGATTTTAGTACTTATGTGCTTTATAATGTAAATTATTTGATGAAAAGAGAGAGAGAGAGAGAGAGAGAGAGAGAGAGAGAGAGAGAGAGAGAGAGAGAAAGAGAGAGAGAGAGAGAAAGAGAGAGAGAGCAAAGAGAGAGAAAGAGAAAAGAGGAAAGAGGGGCAGAGAGATAAAAGAGAGAGGGAGGGATAAAGATAAGGAGAGAAGACATAGAGAGGGAAAGAAAAGAATGTGGGAGAGGGAGAGAGGCCACGGTTTATACAAAAGGTCAGCCACGCTCAAACGTAAGCAATTCAATAAATATCGACAATAAGATGATCTCAAGCTTTTATCCAACAGGCCAATCCCTCTCGCATAGTGGATTACTTTAAGCAACTCGGTGCCCATAGAAATATGTGAGGCTTTGTACATATTCCTTTGAAAGTTTTTCTTCATATATTATGTTCGGTTAGATTTCCAATGGATTTAAAACTTTGTATTAATTTGCTCAGGGAACACTCATCATGGCCTGTGAGAAAAAAGATATAGAAAGAGAGAGTGACAGAGATGAAAAGAGAAAGAGGAGAAAGCAAAATTTATAAATAGGGAAATAGATTATGAGAAAGGAGAAAAGAGATGGAAAGCGTGGGAAAGAGATATAAAGAGATAGAGGAGAGGCCGAGACAGGTAGAGCGTGAGAGAAAGGGAGGGAGAGAGAGAAAGAAGGAGGGAATGAAGGAAGGAGGGAAGGAGAGAATCATCCAGGACAGATTAGTATCATATTATTTCTTCATGATTTTTTTGGGCAGAGATTATAATTATATTTAGTGAATTATGGCACTCCTACAAAAAAAAAAAAAAAAGTAAAAAACAAATTAAACTGACGACAACAATGTGATTGTTAAGTAGACTTACAAATGAATAACATTGAAAATACGAGGGACGTCCGAAAAGAAACAGGAAAAGGGGCATAATTGAACCATCCATATTTTTTAATTCTGTAAACGGGAAACACCAGTACAACAAATTAACTTTCACGGTGCGCAGTTTCAGCACCATTGATGAACGCACTATTGAACACTACTGGTTCCAATATGGCTACCCCCATCAAAGAGTGGTCAAAGCTGGAGGTCAGAGCTGTTGTGCGTTTTTTTGTTTTCGAAAGGAACAAAACCTTCTGAAATTTACAAACAAATAGCACAAACATATGGTGAGGGTGCTATGTCAAGATCTAGAGTGTATCAATGGTGTACTTGGTTTGGGGAGGGCCGAACCAGTCTAGGTGATGAGCCAAAGTCTGGTCGCCCGAAAACATCGACCAACGAGGAGAACACAACTCGTGTTGACGAACTCATTAGATGTGACAGGAGGATGAAGATACGCGAAATTGCTTTGAAACTCGAAATTCCAAAGAGTACAGTTCATGAAATAGTCCATGACACTTTGGGATATCGGAAGGTGTCTGCAAGATGGGTTCCAAAAATGTTAACGGAGGATCACAAGCTTCAAAGGGTTGAAATTTCGCAACACCTTCTGCAGCGATGCCAACAAGACAATGGAGATGGGCCGAATGTCCCCACCTCCTCGTGGTTCGGCCTGGGTAACGCGAACGGGGACTAGTCTAACATGAAGTTGCGCCTCGATGCTAAGACTGAAACCCAACAACCACCGAGGCCCAACATGGAATACAGCCATCCACATAGCCCGAATGTGGACGAATGCACGAGACTGAAAGCACGAAGGTAAATAAGGTAGAAGAGGGCTACCTAAAATGGACGCTAAAGGAACGGAAAGAGAACAATATCTTGAGGTAGAAGAGGGCTACCTGAAAAGGACATGAAAGGAACGGAAAGAGAGCGATATCTAACCCACACCCCACATCAAACCGCGGCAACGATTTGATGTACAAGGAGTATGGGCCCTAGAAAATCTATCTGTGGCGGGCGGCACAGATATGAGGCAAAGTGGGACGCCACTCGGTCAACCACCACCCGGTGTTTGACAAGTCCAAGTACGTGTATTGGGGCTCGGATCTCAGCCCGCGACAGGGATCTTAAAGCCAAGCGGTATCTCTTGGGGCTGGGAATTGACTGTCGAAGAGCCAACCTTCTGAGTTAGAAAAAAAGCCCTACTCTCCCAAAAATCATGGCTAGTACAAACATAAGAAAAACGAAGAGCTGTGCAACTCAAAAAACTGTACCGGATTTTAACGGACATCGGCCTCGGATCGCTAAACGGACAAGATATGCTAAACGAAAAGGAGGGTACCGGAAACCTCCTACGTCTAACTTCGGATCGCTTAGAGTTATGCAAATTAATGTACAAGGGTGCCAAACACTGCGACATACAGAACTACGAACCATCCTCATTAAGAAAGGGGTTCACATAGTGTTGGCACAGGAAACGCTCCTCGGAAGGAATAAGGAGTACTCCCTTCCGGGATACGTTTGTTATCGATGTCAATGTCACCTTTCAGGGAAAGCATGCCGAGGCATCGCTACCTTCGTTAGAAAAGACCTTAGGGCGACAGTCCGAAATGTACAGACCCCCTCCTCGTCGGATATACAGGCAATACAGGTCTGGTGGAGAGGGAAAAAATTCCAACCGTGGAACTGGTATCAACCACCCAGCGATAAATCAGTCTCTTTCGTCTTGGGTAAGGGCACTCACCGCTTTACACGAACACTCGTCGCGGGTGATGCGAATGCACATCACCCAGCTTTTGGTTATGAAAATAGCGACGCAGTGGGGGAATGGGTGGTTGACCTAATGATAGTATCGAACTTGACCTCCCTAGTGACAGAGAGGTCCGAACCCACCTACCTACACTCACGAGGGGGTCTGTTCCGCCCGGACATTGCATTGATCTCATCGGATCTCGAAGAGTCCACTACAAGGGAAGTACTCGACAACGTCGGCTCCGATCACCTGCCGTCCCTCATCACCATCAACTGTTGTGCACCGGCACAAGGCCGGGACAGCAAGCCCAGATGGAATTACCGCAGAGCAAATTGGAGTGTATACAGGGATACACTCGATAACGCACTGAACAATGTGCTTCCCGATAAGTTAACAATCAGCGCACTGAATGAAGCATTTACCCGAGCGGTGATCTACGCCGCGAGACGCGGAGTACCGCGGGGAGTGATCCACAAGTACTCACCCATATGGTCGACTGAGTTCGCCCAGGCAGTCGCTAAGCGCAACCAAGCTCAAAACGATCACTAACCGAAAGCGGTATAATGCTCTCTGCCGAAGGGTAAAAAAGATAGGCCAGGTCGCACGGACGAAAGAGTGGCGACGTGCATGCGAAAATCTGAATCCATCTTCGGATCCGAAAATGGCATGGCAATTTATCCGAAGAGTTAGTGGGAGAGGCAACACAGCTCGCGTGGAGCCTCTCATTGTGAATGGTACCGAAATGAACACTGACCGGAGAGAAGCCGATGCTTTCAACAAGCACTTATCGAAAGTCAACACAGTCCCCCGGGACCCAATCGCGGACCCGAGAATGCGCAGGCTAAGGAAAGCCCTGGAGCGAAGACCGACAGCGAGCAACTGCACATTTGAAACAGAATTCACGGTGACCGAACTCGACATTGCATTGCGGAAGGGCAAACCAGGCAAGGCACCAGGCCTAGACGGGGTAACACAGGAGATGATATTCCAACTGAGCCCAAAGGCCAAGAGCGTCTTGCTAAATCTGTTCAACCTCACGTGGAAAAGCGGAGAACTGCCACGCGCCTGGCGCACGGCAGTTCTGGTACCAATCCTGAAGAAGGGCAAGTGCGCGACGGCGGCCGGAAGCTACCGTCCCATCTCACTCACATCAGTGATCAGCAAGACCATGGAGCGTATGGTAAACGCTCGGCTGTACCACTACCTTGAGCAGAGAGCTTGTCTCGATGAGTCCCAATCAGGATTCCGAAGACATAGAACAACGGTGGATCAGTTAGTCCGATTTACCCAAAGTGTCATAAACGCATGGCAGTCAAAATCACACACCGTAGCTGTCTTTGTCGATCTGGAGAAAGCCTACGACCGAGTGTGGCGTACCGGTTTGGAAGTGAGGCTACAGGAGCATGGTATTACAGGCCGTATGTACAGATGGCTCAAAGCGTTCCTCACAGAACGCTTCATCCGTACCCGAATTAAGGGGACTCTGTCCCGTACTCGGCCTCTAGCGGACGGACTCCCACAGGGAAGTGCCCTCAGCTGTACCCTGTTCCTGATCTTCATGAACAAAATCGGCAACGCAGTCCATACACCGAACAGGCTATCTTACGCAGACGACTTAGTCCTCTGGCAGAAAGACACGGATATTGACAAGGCCACTGAAGCCATCAATAGGGATCTTGCCTCGCTCAAGTGCTTTTGCGAGCGCTGGAAGATGCGAATTAACACGGGTAAAACTGCGTTCACCATCTTCTCACTTAGCAACCCGGTGCTGAAGAGCGTTCTAGACATTCGCATTGGAAGTGACTCCCTCCAGAGGGACAACCTCCCCAGGTACCTTGGCGTATCGCTCGACCCACGGCTATGCTTACGACGTCACATCGAAGAAGTGACCAATAGCGTGCGTGAGAGGACCAGAATTCTACAGAAGCTGGCTGGGACCAACTAGGGCGCTACGCCACAGTCCCTAAGAACGATATACATCAGCTTCATCCGACCGGTGCTCGAATACGCAAACCCGGTGCTGAACTTAGCCAGCCAAACGTCACTAGTAAAGCTCGATAGGGTTCAGAACGCAGCACTCCGACTCATACTGGGTGCTCTACGGAGCACACCAATCGCGATCCTGGAGCTCGCAACCGGCTGCGAGCCGCTTGGACTCAGGAGGGGCGAACAGGAGAGGTACCTTCAAACCGGCGAAGGAGCACCACTGAATACAATGGTGCAGGATTTTGCCACACAGCAACGCAGAATAAAAAAAGCGTCCGTCCTCAGCGTGGCTCATGACCTCTCAAAGACATACAGCATGCCCACTGACCGGGCACCGCTGCCAGTCCCAACATGTCCCCCCGAGACGGCACCTGCCCTCCCTGTAACCAGCCTGTATATCGGACCAATAGGGAGAAAAGATGAAACGTGCCCCCTCGCCATGAGAGCCCTAGCACCCGAAACCATCGCGAGTTTCGGAAGGCAGTGCGCAATAGCATATACGGACGGCTCCTCAACCCGGGGAATGGTGGTTATGGAATCTACTTCCTATGGCCAGACGGAAGCACAACTCAGAAATGCGGACCATTAGGAGAGAGGACGTGCAGCTATGAGTGTGAGCTGACAGCTGTCACCGAATGTCTGAAAGTCGTCATCGAGAAACAGCAGCAAGCAGCCGCGCTACCGGGCGTGGTTATCCTTACTGACTGCAGGGCTTTGGTGCAGGCCCTGGGTGGATCAAGAAGCGAAAACGTGAGAGAGGCGGTGCTGTTAGCAGACCACCTGCTGAAGACAGAGGGAGTACAGACCACGGTTCAATGGATCCCTTCCCATATCGGCATCCTAGGAAACGAGATTGCCGATAGGCTGGCAAACGAGGGAAGAAAGATGCCACAACCACAGAAACCAGTCACTAGGTCGGTCTTGCAACACGGCACTGCCAAACTCTGGAGCGCCGCTCAGTTAACTGATGATGAACGAATTCCCCGTTTCTATGAAGCCTGCAAGGCACGTGACCTCTTACAAAACCTGCCGAGGAGTGACGCGGTTCAAATATTTCGCGCAAGAGCGAAACATACACTCCTCATGGCAGACGGAGCGCGACACGGATGGTCCCTTACTACTGCCTGTCGTCTTTGCGAGGAACAGGAAGAAACGATTGCACATGTCTTGTCCGAATGCCGAGAAATGGCTGATGTCCGCCCTGGAGGATGGCCCACCGTGTCCGTGAACGAAATCCTCTGGTATGGTAATCGAGTTGCTATGTCTACGGCCGCAAAGATTATGCGGAAATTCCTCCAAAGAGCCATGCGGTAGACGCGGAGACCAGGACTCCAGCGCTCTACCTTAGAAAAAGGGCGGCTTCCACCTGCCCGAGAAGCACAGCAAGGTCACAAACCGAGCGGGTGTCTTCTTAATGCGGGAATTAGTTTCTGAGGGATATTTCCAGAGTAAAGGCGTCAAGGACGACATTAACAAATAGCTCGCTATTTTTACTAATAATGATAAAGTTTGTACGTATGCTCTGTGTTGCTCAAATCTGTTGAAACTGATGGTTTATTCTTTTATTAGCCTCAGAATATTATATATGCAAACGACTCAGATAGTCAACATCCTTCAAGTCTTTGAAACAATTTCCATAGGAGGAACAGGTCACTGATACGATAATGCAAATAATCTGAATTAGTTCCAGTTTAAAGGAATGCCCAGCATTGTGAAGAAGAAAATACTACAATAATTTCATTCATAAGAGAAAACTTAATGAATATTTTAGTATGCATAGCTTTATTTCTGGGCGACACCGTGACAATCTTTTGAAGGCTTTTTTTGTTTAAACTGTAATGTTGTGGAGCGTCTGTTTGAAAAGAAAAAAAAAGCTTTGTTTGAGAAACATTTTTTCTTAAAGCCAGCGCAGGTTGAAGTAAAAAATCACGCCAGTGATTGCTTTATGTTATACTACTAACTAGTCTCTATGGCAATCCATTCATATTAAGAAGATTTAATTCTTTGATTTTTTAATATTCAATAAAAAAGGCTAATTTTTTATTACATTAATTAGTTAAATGTTTTTATATAGGTTCAAATACAAAAGCATTTTGCCGGTGGTGTATACAGAGGGTTTACTTTTGATACTGCTCGAAAATATCCTCTTGCTAATGCAGGCTTATAGCTCAATTCTTCACACAAAGAGAGATTGAAGGTGATTTAGAACACAATTAACTGAGCGTTTCTATTGAAAAACCAAAAAAAAAAAAAAAAAAAAAAAAAAAAAGAAAATTGAAAAGGAATTCTGTAAAAGAACAAAATGTAGTAAATTTCAAAGCCAAGAAAAAAAAAGTTGAAAAGTAATAAATGCAGGTAGTTAATTGAAGGATAAAATAAAATTTCGAGGATGATAAAGTTTTATTAAAAGAGTAAGCTTTCCGTTATAGGCCCGCTTCTTCACAGCAGGAGACGAAGAACAATGCTTTAAAAAAATTATGCACTTGATAATCACATTCGAAGCAAAGAGAAAGTTTGCCTCGCAACAAGCAGCTCAACTTAATTAAGTTAATTATTGGAATCTCTTTGTATGCTGCTGTCTCCTAGTATGCTCTTAATTGTTCTTGATGTGTTCAGATAGATGAAATTTTGGTTGCGCGTCTTTGTCATCCACCATTTTGAAGAACATGGATAAAACAAATAGGAAAGGCCAGAGGCGAAGTGGAAAGAAAGAGAGGTTTGGGGGTTGGGGGAAAAGCGAGCAAGAAACATCCGAGAGAGAGAGAGAGAGAGAGAGAGAGAGAGAGAGAGAGAGAGAGAGAGAGAGAGAGAGAGAGCTCTTGTTTCGTTCCATCAAGATGATACAAGTAAATTCAGTGCTCCAGTATTTTTATGAGAAAACGAGACCGTAAGATAACAACAGACATGACTCAAAAATGTATAGAAAGAGGAGGACAACAGAAGGAAAAAGAATCGAGTTTCATGGTGGCTGGATGCAGAGACAAGATCGGAGATAATGATAGCCATGAATGCCTTGCCTTACAAGCAAGGCATTTGATATGCCTTGCCTTACAAGCAAGGCATTTGATGATAACGGTTTATGGTGACTGGCACCACATGAGACCACATCAAAAGAAACACACACACAAAAAGCAATATTAAAGGAAGAAAAAAAGTCGTATCACAGCTTATGAAGTTGTTTATTACTACTATTGGATATTAACAGTTAATGCTAGAAGCAACGTTTTTTGTTTCTTAAAGATCTCTATTATTATTTATGAGCTTAAATTTAGGGACCGACATATCACGCATACAACAAACTTAGCAATAAGTGACAGTAGATTGAGCAAATCCATTATGTTCAGACTCATAAATAAGAATGTATATCTACAGATAATAACATCCATTGTGGACAATATGAAAGTCAGTGCCAACAAGGTTTTGGAATAACAGGTGAAGAGAATAGACTCTAAAAAAACAAATCAGGTGCACAATAAAAAATTAATCATGTGCTTCACAATAGTATATCCAACATCCACTTTGCAATGATTATATTATGTGTCAAAGGCTATCTTATTATTTACAGTCTGGATATAACAAGAAATATATCATTTGAATATGTGAACAGTCACAAATTATAAGAATAATTCCTTTTTGAATATTTCTCTTAAAACTTCAGTTTTCTTAATGTGTAATATAACTCTAAGACATCCAAATATATGCCCAAAAAAAATTCATTTAGCATAAGTCACATTTATATTTAATGTGCACCATGAAAACAATGCTAAAAGGATACAGTGAGTGATCACCACATAAAATGACCCCCTAAAAGACAACACAAAAATATCATTTAGTGACATACATCGTTGAGTAAGATGGCAATAATACTCACTACTTGTTTGACCTAAAAAAAAAAAAAAAAAAAAAAGCAACTTTACAAAGTGGGTTGGCTGCTGTCCTAATTGACTGAAGTAAAATTGAACAACTTGTAATGTATAGGTGTTAAAATGGCTGTTTCAATAGGGAAAGTCAGCTAAACCATGTCTATTAAAAATTCAAGTCTTATGAAACCAGTCATTATACTCATATTAATTTATAAACTCAAATTTACTTGAATCAATCAGTAAAGCTACTAGACTCATTCCTTAAAAGAGCCACACAATTATCTTTCAAAGTACCAAAAAAGGGAAAAAAAAAAAATGCGCAGGGCAGTTATTTGATCTTCGAACCGGTATCTTCGATGACATCACAATGTTTTGAGCAAGAATTTGGTCTAAGCACATTATTTTGCTATTTAAACCAATGGCAACACAGAGGGATTGGCTCTGACTATGAATCAGCTTCACAGGAGCAACAGGAGTCATACATGTAGTACAACAACAGCAAAGGATGCTAAACAAGAAGAGGAAATGAATAATGATGTGTGAAAACAAGAAACATGGGCAAATATACCCAAACTGCACTGGATTATATGATACGTCTTGAGACTTGCCCAAATGAGCAATAAGTCACAATGGAACATTTTAAACATTTGATAGATATATCTTGAAACTGTCTTCAGCTGAGAGCTTTAGTTATTGAAAACAGCATGGGAAAGAAAAAAAAAAAAAAGAAACTTTAAAGTACTTTTTTCTCTCAAAAGCATAGTATGCTACACATAACACATTAGAACTGATCTTAAGACATAGAAATTTGAAAAAGACATAATTATTCTTAAGACAATTGGTACAGCACGAGGGAGAAACATAATCTTTCCCAAGATTCAAAGAAAGAAAAAAAAAATTGAATTATTTTTTATGAAAATATATATAACAAATTTTTACACACACACATGTGCACACACACACACAGACGAGATGAGGCAGTCAGTCAACTAATTTTTGAAAAGCAAACTTAAGCCACTCGTGGGGCAAAACAAACTGTTGACATTCTAATATAAGTAAACCGTGACATAGTAACTTTACTTTAAAGTAACAAAGTATTCACATGGATTTGCTTTATTCTCCAGACATTTGCTTTTGAGAAAATGCCACATAGCAGGACGGAAAAATTTCAATTTTCCTTCAAAACCAAACATTAACTTTAAAGAAAGTAAGAGCTAGAAAGATAATAATGACAGTCATAAAATTAAATAAGCTGAATAATGACAAAATAAAAAAATACCTAGGTAATCAAAATGTTTTTTTCAAAAGCTGTTGATTTTCAAAAACCATTCAAGGTAATACACAGAGCTTTGCCTCTAACTGGTCTCAAATGTCAATTGCTTCAAACTGTAGCACTAATACGCAGATGATCTTTCAAATGACTTGAACAACTAAAAACACTTCATGACATGTTGAATGTTCCATAAATAAAAAAAAAATGGCGTTATGTCCTTTTTGAAACAAGTGTGCTGCCTGTGTCAATAAATAAATTATTTTGCTTCAAGACAGGAAACTAACGAAGTTTAAAAAAAAAAATAAATAAAAAGGAAACTTACCTCAAAAGAAAAAAAACCCAAACATTTTTGACAGGAAATATTCTTATAGTAATTTTAGGGCCATAATAAAACTATCTTTTTATATCACTTGATAAAGACATTTTTAACATTTACCAAGAATTTGCCATAATCAAATTACAGAAAAAAAAGGACCTTTTCATTTTGCATGCTATTGCCATTATCTTTAATTTATGGGCAGAAATTTCAAAACTTGTCTGCTCCATTTTTCTTCAATTTTATATCTGCAAACTATTAAGTTCAATTTCATATAAAACAGTATGTAGCAGGGCTTTGTCATTTTAATATTAGTTCTTTGCAATACATTTATTAAAAACTGCTCAGTGAATACTCCATTTTTTCCATCAAAACCTAGATTCTATGTGCCAGAAGCACCTATAACCAGAAGCCAATTTAATAAAAAATCCCAAACAAAATTGCTTCAGCCTTGTTTCATGAAAATTGGTTTTTAAAAAATAAGGGAGGGGATAGATTTTTAACAAAACACAATTGAGCAAGAAAGAGAAAAAAAAAAAGAAGAAATGAAAAAAACAAATATTGATATTTTCTAAAAATGTGACACATATTTTTTTAAGAGTCAAATCATAAAATGGCCATAGCAAATTTACAAAAGAGTTTGGATTCTGCTAATATCATGAGTGATCTTATCTGCCAAATGAAATGCTGCATCTTCCATATGTTTTACACTCACACTACTGAACTTTACTTAACCACAACAGTAGTGTATAATATCCTGATTTACAAAAAATATCAGTATCAATATGAATAGTTTCA
>BLXT01007982.1:560072-572118 GCA_019648995.1 Plakobranchus ocellatus
TTATTATTATTATTATTATTATTATTATTATTATTATTAATATTATTATTATTATTATTATAATTATTATTATTATTATTATTACTATTTCTTCATGAATTGCTTGTAATCGTAATAGTATATGATTTTTGTCATTAAAGTTCCTGCATAGTTTTATTTCATCAATAAAGATTTCATCAGCAATAATGGTGAAAATATTTTATAACAAATAAAAGGTTTTAAAAATCACGTTTAGAACTTTTTTTCCTTGCAAATTTAAAGTGATTGAATGTGCACTTTGATGATGATGACGACGACGACGACGACAAAGACGTCGACGACGATGATAATGAGGCGAAAAAGTCAATTAAAAAGACAATCCTAATACAGTTATAAAAAAAAGTTCGTTTTTTTCCCCGCGGAAAAGACCTTTAGATATTGGATTCTAAGATGAAATGTGATATTATTAAATGATACAGGTACCGGTAACTCTTTCGTCTGGCGCTTTTATTATTTTTTTTTCTTTGCTGTTGATTTTGGAGCCACATATACTTTTTTTTTCCTTGTGATTATATAGGATAGTAAAGCCTCTTTTTTTTTTCTAATCATAAAGATAAATTAGCATTTTGCTTTTTATTGAGGGATCCACCAAGTTCATGTTTTTTTTCTCTATCTTTAATTTTATTTCTCTAACATATCTCAAAATAAATGCAGGTTTGTTAACTTTCTTTCTTTGCGAACATAATTTTGTAAAAAAAAAATATTATTGCTCACTCAAACACACAAAAATGTATCTTGAGAAAGAACGGACAGAATAAAAATGAAATAGCCTAAAAAGGAAGGATATGAGTTGAGGTCTCATGCGAGAGAGAGAGAGAGAGAGAGAGAGAGAGAGAGAGAGAGAGAGAGGGGGGGGGGGGGGAGATAGATCGAAGAATGAAAGAGGTGTAAAAGAAAAAATAATAACAAGTGGGCAAAGGAAAGATGGAAAACGCAGAAGGGTGAAAGAAGATCAATGAATAAAATCAATAACGGCACCGAGAGATAAGCATGAGGAAGAGGAGATAAGGGCAGGAGGGAAGAAATATGAGAGAGGACAAAGGAGATGAGAGTGAGAGAAAGAGTGGAAGAAACAAGGCGAAGAGAGAAAGTCATTGGACGTATACTTGATAGAAGATGACAAAATCATGAAGAGCAAAAGGGTTTTTTTTTTGGTTTTTTTTTTTTTATTAAATAGACTTTACTCTGAGCGATTTAAATAAGGGAATCTTTTTTGCTGCTTCACTTAACATCAGCAAAAGAAAGTTCAAATCGATGCGAAAATCTTTTCTAAAACCAAAGCTAGTGCCCGCGGCAAAATTACGCTTAATTCCATCCAGACGTTGCGCCTCTCATTCAAAAAGTGCTTTTTTTGTTTTTTTGTTTTGTTTTGTTCTTTTTAAATATAACTGTTGTCTCTTTAAATAGAAGTGCTGTTGCGGATACTTGCGCTACAATACAAAAAGCACGTTTAAACAGATTTCATATTTTGAGAAAGGAGTGCTTAAAGAGAGAAAAAAAAAAGTTCTTTGTACCATTTTCCTCATAGGAGAAATAATATACTTATAGGTAGGCCTTTAAATTCCTACATGATCTTCAACTTCAAGATTGATCACTTAGCCCTAGAGGACTATAAATCCCATGGTTATCCCATTTGCTCTTTCTTTAAATGTGCATCTGCTTAAGAATTCGACAAACACGTACTGAATTTATACTCTATTTTATGCGTATGTTTTTTTTTATAGATGCTGTTTTTTTTTTGTTTTGTTTTTTTTTTCTTTTAGAGTTCGTTTTCACTAAAAATTAATTTTTTTATTATCATCTAACGGGTTCAAAGAGGTAAAGAAGAATAACAAGTGAGAAAAAATTAATCTTTTACAAATATCACGCAACATTTCATCTGGAATGAAGGCGCCGTCACTACTTTTGTGATCTTAGGCCTGTGAGTCTCAATCGGGCTGGGATATTTGAAAAACAAAGAAACAAAACAAAGAATTGATATCTATAGTACGATCATAAATAAGATCTTTCTGAACTCCAGTTATGTCAAGAGATGTTGAAACATATACAGAGATATTAATCCTTGACACTCACATACATCAAAACTCCCAAAGCCTCAACTAATGAGGGCCTCTCTCTCTCTCTCTCTCTCTCTCTCTCTCTCTCTCTCTCTCTGAAACACTCTGTTATATCTCCATATAGTTGTTTAAATAATTTACAATTCAACTACTGATGATTTTAGTTCTTCCTTTTCATTGATAAATTTACTTTCAAATTATCTTTCAATCTGACAATATTACGGAGACTAGACCTACTTGAAATACTCGTAATTTTTGTTATCAAAATTGCACAGGCAGGTGAACAAAAAATGTATACCCTATATCTCCATTGCTGATGTACTTTCATTTTTCATTTGATGTACTTTTATTTGATGGCATATCAATGTATATGCTTAAATTGACCGCTCTACGTATTGCTGAACCACTTATATATATATTTGTAACAATGAACAAATTTATAAAATTACTCCATAGAAATGTTCAGGAGAGCCTTAGTCATTCTGAAAGGTGATATGACATTAGCAACTAATTACAGGGCTATTTCAGTCTTGTCTAGCTCACTAATTTACTACATCAGTACATGATGGCCAGTCAGGTTTTCGTACTCGGCATTCTTGTGAAACGGCTCTTATTAAAACTAATGAGTTCTGGTTGATAAACTCTCGTGGTCTGCACATATATGTGTACATTTTCGAGACTTTCAAAATCTATCTATCAACCTGCTTGAATAAAAAAATTGTATTAATGTGAGTTGTAGGAGAGCCTTTCATTTTGCTTTGATTCACAGCAAATTTTCATGTAGATTACTTTTTTTCGGTGGTACAGCTTCACATCTTTTGCGCCCTTTACAGTCTCTACAAAACAGAGCTTTTAGGCTTAGTATATCTAAGAAGAAACTTGGAGCCAGTGTTGAGGATTTAAAATATTCAAACCACTCGGCACCCTCCCAATCAACTGTCTTCTACACTTTCTTAGAACTAAAATAATATTCAAATCTCTTCAGTTCAGGAGGCCATCTCACATTCAACGTTTATTTGTACCCATTGTTCTATTACTATTAATACAAGTTCGCGTTTCAGATTGTCAGCAATTATATTGATATTGTCAAAAATTAAACCGTCTCCTTCGGCGCATCTATGATATGGAACTCTCTGTCACCTTCCCTGCGATATTTCACCTCGTTCGCTTCATATGAGACATTTAAATCTAAACTAATATCTCACCTATTATCATAGGTTGCTTTCGGTGCTGCGCTCAAAGTGTTTATACATCACTTTTCCTTAGAACATTTATTTCATATCATATATAAGCATATTGATCAGCAATCCATGACTATTGCTTTATTTGGGAAATCATATGTTTAATCTTTGTTTTAAATTCAATGGATATTTATATCTGTCTCTATATACATGTATTTGAGCATGGATGAGTGTGTATGTGTATGTGCATGTATAGCCATGAATGCGATAGCTATGATTGCGTATTTACATAGTGTATAAGTATAATATGGCCACGTTTATGAATGTATATTCATATGAATGTATATGTATGTATATTCTCTCCCCCCCCCCTCTCTCTCTCTTCTGTGTCTCTATCTCATCTTTTTCCTTCTCTCCATCTTATTTACTACTCATTCAACGAAATAAATTTATGATCTTGTTATTTGAAGTGTAAAATATTAGTGATAAGTGGCCAGTATGTGTTTGAGCGGATGTTTTGTAGTATTATTTGATAACTTATCTCGTAGTTCTAGAAACATAAGTATGAAAATCAAAATAAGGGCAATTAAAAACATGTATGGTCAGTACTTTTGTATGGTAGTCAGCGTTGGACAATAAACAAGGAAACAGAGAAAAAACAAGATGCAGTAGAGATGTGGTTTATCAGAAGGATGATGAGGATATCATGGACAGAAAAAAAAGTCCAATGAATCAGTTCTGAAAGAGGCTAATCTCGAACGATCATTGATTAAACCCATGAAAAAGAGGTACCTACAATATTCAGGATACATTCGCCTGAAAGAGGCCAATCTCAAGCGATCACTAATTAAAACCATAAGAAAGAGATAAGTACAGTTTTTAAGCCATGTTTGCCGCCACAAGGGCTTATAACTTTTCGCAATTACTCGAAAGATAGAAGACAAACGCAGTAGAGATGGACAGAGAATAACTTTTACTGAAAGTCTCAAATCATAGGCAATAGGCAAGAGTAGCAATAACAACTTTATGAAGTTAACTGCGAATACGTTTGAGTAGAAAATGTCTTTTCTAGACAAAGTCTATACAACAAAGATAAAGCAACATAAGATTGTGAATATTCAGATATATGTATCAACATAGACTGTACAAACTTATTAGTCAGCCACTCTCAAAACCTACAGAGAAGCCTGCCAGCGGCACAAATAATACCGCCAGAGAAAAAGAAAAGCGGATTTAGATATCAGAATCAAATTTTGGGGCCAAGATGGTCTCCACTCCAGATGGACAATCGGACGGTCGGCCTGTGTCTAGCAATAGAGAGAAGGCTTAAGGAAGTCTTTAGTTGATTTTTTACGCCAGTAAAGGCGCTGTTTTTACATTTAGCAAAGGACCTCACATATTTAGGCTGTGCTCGAGATGGTCTCCACTCCAGATGGACAATCGGACGGTCGGCCTGTGTCTAGCAATAGAGAGAAGGCTTATGGAAGTCTTTAGTTGATTTTTTACGCCAGTAAAGGCGCTGTTTTTACATTTAGCAAAGGACCTCACATATTTAGGCTGTGCTCGATTCGTCATAGTCGATGAAATCTCAGAGATAAGATCGAGCACAATTTAGATAGCGTCATTGGTTTGGTAAAAAGAAAAAGAAAAAAATAAATAACGCCAACAGCAAGTCAGAGTCCTCAAGCCAAATCAAGACGTATCCCTGTCGTAGTACTATTTTTACTTTAAATAAAAGGAAAAGAAAAGAAAACGAAACCTCCACGAAACTACAATGAACAATATCAAAGGATGAGTTCCGTCTGAAGGATTCATAAATCACAAAGCCGAGAAGCGGTTCGAGTATTTAACACTGTAAAATGGAGACAGGTATCAACTCTATCGTAGGCCTATTTTTATTCCTCATCTGCAAGGCATTTATTCCACTCTACGCACACGTATAATGTGAAGGCTTTCGGCTTCAGGAAAAAAAAAAGATTAAAACATACAAATTGACTATAATTGATTACAATTATTAGAGAAAATTTCTTTATGTATATGAAACAACAAAACAAAAAAAAACTTTACATGATGGCAGTATTTAATGTTTAGCGATTTAGCCATTTCAGCACAACTTTCAGTCTGACCTGGCGATAACAATTTGAAGATTAAAATATAGAAGAAATTTTCATTCACATCGGGACAATTAATTATTAGAGGCACACTACAACGTCATTGTTCCCAAGATTATGCCTTTTTCCCGTAATTCTCACCTTTGAATATATTTGTGAACGGCTTGTTCCACATTGTAGCCTAGCCTATACTTTTTGCCTCGAAGCTTTAAATGGCGATAACAAAGTTTTCGGAGGATCATGTTTGAAATGGAACATTATGAAATAAAAACTGATGAGTAGTAAGTTAAGCTCTATGGACAACAGAATGATTTCTTTAAAAAAAATGTGATTATTTTTTTAATAAGCTTTCAAATGAGGATGACTAGACGCGAGTACAATAAGATCAATAGCCTAATTATCCATGACTCTATATTATTCAAGCTTAAAAAAAAAAATTCAACTTGTAAGGAGGAAATCATTACATCCCTAATTTCACCTACTAACTCGGTCGCCTACCATCAGTGTGTAACAACTGAAGAATAAAGTAAATTAAAATTCTAAGAAAGGCTAGCGATTACTATGGAATTAAATTGTATGATGTGAACAAGGGTTGGCAAGTGAATAGTGCAGTCATGCTAAACATGAACAATGATTTATTCTTAGGCAGCATTAAAAGAGAGAAAAACAGACTGGGAGGACGGAAATCACTAGCAGTCTGTTTCACGGCCACTGAGTTTCTAGTGTTACGTAAATAGGACGATCTATATAATCTAGTACTGGTTTAATTAAGAAAGAATAAGGAAATGGAAAAAAAATCAGTTGAAACAGCGTAGAAACCTTTGATTCCGGTAGATCTAAGCTTTTTCGATAAAAAAACAAAGCAAAACAAAAAATTTACATCTTTCACTTTATGCTTTCCACCTGAATACCAGTATATGAATACTCTGATCCCTCTATTGATTAAGACATTGTTTACCTATGTAACCTTTGTCGTAATAATATTTAATATTCCCCTTTTTGGCATCCGTAAGCTTAACTTGAAAAATAACAGGAGGCTTCTCTTAAACAGATGACTCCGTGTTATCCTTTCTTTCATGAAACAAGGCAGCTGCAAACTCATTTCAGTTTATGTTAACTTATCTTGAACCAATCTATCCTTAAAAGCTTTTTTATGCGCTAAAATTATTGAGACACTATTATTGCAAATTACTGTTTACATTGTGCAGTTTTATTACTTTTACTACTTTAGGATGTCAATAGGTTCCTCAAACTTTGCATCTTACAATTTGTTTACGCTTTCATGTTGCTTGACTGCGGACACTTTAATCAAGGCGGTTTAGGGTAATGAAATACTACTATTACTGCAGTTACTATTATATTAAAATAAATTTTATATCGGTATTAGTTCTTGAATGATAAATCTTTATTGGGTAAAATAGCGTTTTTGTTTCTGAATGTTTTTAAAGACTTCGGTGACACGTTTTTAGTTAATCTGGTCCATATCAGTTTGTGTTTTCTGTATTGCTTACCTCTTTTCTTCTGTTCTTAATATGGTTTTAGTCAGGATGAAGTTGTCTCTCCGATTTTTCGTTCGTCCGACAATCAATCAATCAATCAATCTAACTATCAACAATGTATCTATCTATCTATCTATCTATCTATCTATCTATCTATCTGTCTATCTATCTATCTATCTATCTATCTATCTATCTATCTATTCAACTCTGCTCGCGATTCAACACTGTTCACCGTGCTTGTGAGTCTGATCATTATATTAGTAAAAAAAAACAATAATAAAAAAAACAACAAAAAACAAAATTCACAACAAAAATAAAAAAAAAATCGTTTTTAATCCAAGGACTCTTTCATATTACCGTAACAATTCTTATGATAAAATGGAGGCTGTAATGAGACAGGAAAAGAAAGGAACTAACCATGGATGTTATGAATTTGACATCTGCATTTTAAAAGTCAAAGTCATTGAAGTAGCCAGGATGTCAAGATTTATTCGACCTTGCATCAACGCTGGGCGCATACAATTTGGAAAAATCGGAGCAGACATATGATAAAATGGTATTTTGAAATAATTTGAGTGAATTGCTTATCTTAGATCTGAAGGAGGATGCGGAGAAATGTTTTTCAAGGCATGAGGACTTATTGTAGCGATATCACTCATAATGACCTTATCATGTTTCATATCCTCCTTACTGTAGTTCTCCTTTTATTATTTTCCATGTTTCGTAATTTAGTTTGTTTTGTTGTGATGTTGACCCAAAAAGAAAAAGTGAAAGTAGAAAGACTCGCTCTCACTGGTTTGGGATTTTTGTCAATAAGGTTGAATAAAAAGCTCTTACAACTTAACAAAGATTTCCAAGTTTTACTTATTGTAAGGACGCTTTATTGGTGACCCCGACGTGATAGTACGTCGGGTACGACATTGTCTGGTCCACTGATATATCTAATGTCTGTTGTGAATTCAGCAATGTAAGACAGCTGTCGCTCTTGTCGTGGCGACCTGGCTGTCTTACTTGAAAGAGCATAAGTTAAAGGTTTGTGATCAGTGAGGACAGAGAATGGTTTACCTTCCAAGAAGAAACGAAAATGTTGGATGGCGCTGTAAATCGCCAACAGTTCTCGGTCAAATGTAGAGTAGCGGCTTTGTGTCGATGTCAGCTTTCTAGAAAAGAATGCGATGGGTCTCCACATGCCATGGAATTTTTGTGATAATTCGGCGCCGATTGCTGAATCTGAGGCGTCAGTCGATAATCGCGTCTCAGACTTCGGATCGGGGTGGTTGAGAAGTGTGGCTGAAGCTAGAGAAGATTTGGCTGCCTCAAACGCGGTCTGGCAATCATCTGTCCAAATAATTACTTTACTTCTGCTCTTTGTTGCTTCCGTCAAAGGTGCTAGGCGCTTGGCATTTCCAGGGAGGAATCTGTGGTAGTAATTCAGCATTCCCAAAAAACGTTGTAAGGCTTTCTTATCGTTAGGTTTTGGGAAATCGGTGATCGTCGTTTAAGTCCAGGCCAGGCATAGCGTTGACAATAAGGCCTCCGTCCAGCGAAACCAATCTCTTGTTGTTGAGGTCGATGGCAAGACGGTGGCTGGTGAAAAAATCTGCCCCCAATATTGGCTGAGTGACGTCATTTATCATGCGCAATACAATTTCCCACGAAAATCACGACCCATACAAGTCATTAGATTGCTGTTCAAAAATAAAGAGAAATAGCATAATAATATGTTAGGGGAGAAATTTTAGATCTATTTACTTTGTCTGTTGGTATTTTTTTTTCTGATACTGCTGAATATAAAACCGAATTAGCGACTGTAAACCTTGATCACAAATATGGCGAAATGATTGCTAGATGGCAATCCATGTTCAAGTATTTCACAAGCGTAGCATATTTTCCACGTATTTTGAGACTCACAAAAAAAAAATGATCGTTTTTCAAGTACAGAATTTAAGATTGCCTATAAAATAATCTTTGGTCTTTAAAATGGAAAAAGATGAATAAAAGTATTAAAAGCTTTGTTTCCTCTTTTTCTAGATCATATTTTCTTATTTCGTACCATGATTCAAGTAGCCTATGAATTTACAGATCGAGTTTAGATATATTTTTCCATAAGAAACTGCTTGTGTACTTTTTTTTTTCGTCATGTATATTTATTACACACAATATTAATGATCCGTCGATCTTCTTCTTCTTCTTCTTTTTCTTCTTCTTCTTCTTCTTCTTCTTCTTCTTCTTCTTCTTCTTCTTCTTCTTCTTCTTCTTCTTCTTTTTCTTCTTCATCTTCTCATCTTTGGGGCGTCGGTGGCACAGTGACGAACGAGTCCACCATGAGATCTGCAAGGACACTTCTGTCGCGGGTTGGAACCCCACCACCGACGCCCTGGCCTGACGAGGACCTGGAATCTTGAGATCACCTTATTGTGGTCTGACAATAACAAAAAACCAAAAAAAACCCAAAAAAAAAACAAACAAACAAATTACCATATCCTTCTACCTTTGGTCAATTGTTGAAGAAGCTATAAGAGCGTGTATTTAAATGTATTTCATCTTTTTTATTTACTTAATTGCTGATTATCATTGCTCTAAAAGCTTGAAGAATCTCAAACATTTTGTGTATTGTTGCGGTCGGTAGGATGAGTATTGCAAACTGTCCCAACACTGAGTGACACGCCTTTGGCTGGCTGGTTATCAATTTTACTGTCAGGCAAAACTTTCTCTGAAAATTTCTTGGGCTTTTATGATTGATTCGAGCTCTCTTCGGCACCGGCACATGGTCCAACGAGAGCACTTATGTGGACAAAAAATCCTCAAAACTTATTGAAATTATAAAAACAAGCTGCGGAAAAAGAATAGAACGTCCCAAGACTTAAAAAGACTTATCGAAAGATATTGTTTTTTTTTTTTTTTTAATCGCAGCGTCTTGTCTATCTCAGTTGCAAGCCGAGATCATCAGAACCTAACGATCAGAGGGAGTCATAATATTCTAGTGAAAGACAAATGAAAGTATATGTCTTCTTCTGAAGGTTCCTTGTCTGGAACAGACAAGTGCAATGATGTTCCTCCACTAAACCACTAAAACCTATCCTCAGTTAACTTAGTAAAGTTGTTTTTGTTACCCTTGCCTATTGCCCATGACCTAAGACTACTTTCAATAAAAGTTATTCTCTGTCTACCCTATGGTCTAAAACTGTAGTTGCCTCTGTCTTATGGTTTTAACTGCTGATCGCTCAAGGTTAGTTTCTTTCAGTACCAATTCATTGGTCTTTTGTCTGTCCATGATATCCTCACCATTCTTTCGATAAACCATATCTCTACTGCTTCTAGTTTTTTCTCTGTTTCTTTGTTTATTGTCCAACACTCACTACCAAACAAAAGTATTGACAATACATGTTTTTATTACTCTTACTTTGGTTGTCATATTTATGTTTCTGTTTGCTATATTGGTATATTTTTTTAATGTATCTTCGGCCATAGCTATCCTTTTACTTATTTCACTTGTGCATCTGCCGTCTGATGTTATCAGGTAAACTAGATATTTTAAATTTGTAACTTATTTGATTTTTTCGTCTTTGCACTTGAGGTTAGATGATTTCTTTGAGATGACTAATATTGACGCCGTCTTCCAGCCCCTATATCTCCTATTCTCTGGCTTCTTTCTACATATATATATATATATATATATATATATATATATATATATATATATATATATATATATATTTATTTATTTATTTATAGATGAAGACTACAAGGGAAAAACGACACGTCACAAAATATGATTTTTTAAGTTATACCCCTTGCCATATAGCTAGGTATCTGAAGAATATCCCAATATTTCATTTTAGGAAAAAATGGCACATGTCACAGTCTTTTCCTGTTTAAATAAAAACTAGTACAAGGGAAGAACGACACATGTCCCATCATTACAGGTGAAAATGACATAGGTCCGAATTACTCAGCAAGAGGTCATGTGTTTAAAGTTATGTGACCAATTCAAGCCAATTACAGCATGCCTTGTTCACAACACTACTTAGTCAAAATGGCGGATGAGAATGATGCCCCCGTTCTTACTGATAGACCTAAGAAGCGAAAAAGTGTTGGCAGGCAAAGAGATTTAGCCAAAAAAGCTAGGGTATCAAACCATGTACTAGGGGAATTTTTGTTTTTGTTTTTGTTTTTCGTTCTTCCTAATTTGATTTTACTTAATTTTTTTTACTTTTTAAAAATAACTTTAATTTGTTTTCTTTTCTTCTTTTAATGTTTTAAAGAATTTGCTGAAAAAAGTATATCAATACATTATCAGATAAAATCATTTGTGAGCTTGGATTATTTTTTAAAATGTCAGTGTTTGAATGTATTGGCCTGACAGCTGAAATCATGAAAAGGGAGGAAGATGCTACTTGGTAGTGTAATCATTGTTTCAATGTTTGAGATTATTCCTACATGTAGTCATCCTGTTTTTTTTTTTTTTTTTTTAATTTTTGTTACTGTGAAACACTCTACTGTTGGTGATATGAGGAATAGTATTATGGATGTTGATGATGATAAAGAAAATAAGCAAATTGATAACATAAAGCCCTTTATGAGATTACATAACAGTGCTGAGGTGAAAATCGCAATCGTGTGACCTGAAATTGGCCGCGTCGATAGTAATGATGGTGATGACAGTAATGAGATGGTAACCATAAGTGATCATGAAATAAAAATTCAGATATTAATATTGAAATAAAATTAATAAAAGGTTCTAGCAGATTTCGTCCTAGGTGGTGGTTGTGGTAGTAATGTACTACTAATAGGGTATTGTAGTAAAAACAGCAACATTGATGGGGATTATAAACTTGAGAGACAGAATGTTAATGATGATTAAGATTGTGATGATGGGGATGCTGATGATGCTGATGAAATCAATTCGGACAATGATAATGTTCCTGCTTAGTATAGTGGAGGGTTGACAGCAAAGAAAATCAGTATTATATCAACAATATCCTAAATTTATATATCCCAAGGGAAAAACGACACAAGTCCAAAATGCACTCCCTACAGTTATTACGTCACAACTACTCATACATGATCCAAAGGTCCTATTAAAAACCTAATATGTAAAGCACAATAGTTATTCTAGTAGAAAATACCTTTTATTTTGATTATAGTATCTCCAGGTG
>BLXT01007982.1:572254-583846 GCA_019648995.1 Plakobranchus ocellatus
TATATATATATTTATATATTTATCGTTCTCTCTCTTTTATAACCCTTCTCTCACTTACAAATCGGCTTCTCTCTAAGAGGAATATTCAGGATGGATTGAAGAAACCAAATTTATTATTATAGATCCCTATTAAAATACATAAAAAGGGCGGACAAGCTTTAAACATCTAACGTGATATAAATAGTTCTAAGCGGCATGGCGTGCTCATCTCCACAAATTAGATTTAAAAAACCGTTTCAGACCTTCGAAAACATTTAGAAGGTGGAAGATAGTTCATAGTAGTCTATTGAAGTGGATTTGATTCCTTTGTATAGAAAATTTGTATAATTCGCATTGGGGGGAATCTGTATGGGCTTTTATAAACGTTTGATTGTCCGCCCATCTAAAAACAGATTTTGTTTTTCCGACCTTACGTGAATCTCGGAAAACATTTAAAAGGTGGAAGATAGTTCATAGTAGGCTTATTGAAGTGGATTTAATTCCTTTGTATAGAAAATTTGTGGAACTCGCATTGGGGGGAATCTGTATGGGCTTTTATAAACGTTTGATTGTACGCCCATCTAAAAACAGATTTTGTTTTTCCGACCTAACGTGAATCTCGTTACGTTTTCTGTTTCCAAGCTCACTTTCGTTTAAAGAGACGCACACGCACTAACACACACACACACACACACACACACATATATATGTGTGTGTGTAAATAAATAAATATATTATATATATGTGTTTTATATATATAAAATATACCTGGCTTTGTATGTGAAAAATACCGGTATGTATGGTCGTCCCAAAAAATTCCTCAAAGCCCAAATGCGATCTCGTTAGCGAAGGGAAAAAATCAAACAAGTTACAAAATTTAAATGTCTTGGGTACTTGATAACATCAGAAGGCAGATGCATAAGTGAATGAGTGAAGGAATAGCTATGGCCAAAGGTGCATCCAAAACATAAAAACGAATATTGTCAAACAGAGAAATAAGTATAAATACCCAAATAAAGGTAATTACTATTACGTGGTAGAAAATGTTGGATAATAAGCACGGAAACAGAGAAGATACTGAAGGCAGTAAAGATGTATTTTATTAGAAGAAAGATGAAGATGATTATCATGGACTGAAAAAAAAAGTCCAATGAATCGGTACTGAAAGAAACTAATCTTGAGCGATCAATAATGGAATTTTATAACGGAAGCAACTACACTTTTCGGGAGCATATTTGCTCGCATAAAAATTTGAACTCCTTAGCAATGACAGGAAACAGTCGCATGGACAGAGAATAATTTTTATCGAAAGTCTTTGCTCATGTTAATGGAAGTAACAACAATTTCATAAGGTCAACTGAAAATATGATTGCCAATGTCTTTTAATGCTCAAGACGGGGTACCTAAAGACGATGAATAGGTAGTCTGCTACCGAAATAGGAAAGAAAGAATTGAATTGGGCCCTACCATGATATTGAGTGTTAGAAGTCTAAGAACCAGAATCACTTGCCAACAAAGGCAAAGAGAAATTCAAAAGAGCAGCTATTTATCTGATACCTCGCCATGAACATAAAAAAACCCATTGTAAATCGTCGATAAAATGAGGGAAAAAATAACGTTATTTTTCCTGAAAGCATATCGGAAACTCTCTCTCTCTCTCTCTCTCTCTCTCTCTCTCTCTCTCTCTCTTTCTCTCTCTCTCTCTCTCTCTCCTCTCTCTGTCTCTCTCTCACTCTCTCTCTCGCTCGCTCGCTCGATAAAACAATTCAAACATTTCTAAAAAAAGAAATACACAGGGAGAACAGCGTCGACAATGATTTAAAAAAAACAAAAAACAAAAAACGAGAACAAAAAAACATATGATTTGACAATTAGATAAAGGAAAAAAAACTAAAAAAACAGAATGTAATCAAAGATGACGATGCCGACAAAACTAAACAGAACAAGTCAACCTCATAAAATGCCGGAACAGAGATATGGCAAAACAATGTATAACATTGGATATAATTATGAATTTAAAAGAAGTTAAATCCGAAAATAACGCAGACAATTAGATGCACGATGGGCCATTAAGGTAAGAAGTAGGATGGTTTATTAGGAATCTTAGGTATGGGGAACTGCGCTAGTTGTGACAACTCACCGCTGAAAATATCAAAGGAAGTGGTCAAGCAAAAAATTCTTAATATAAGCCTTTAATGTATTATAAATAATGATGATAATAATAATGATAATGAAAATAATACTACTACTTTTACTACTACTACAACTTTACTACTACTACTACTACAACAACAAGAGCAACTACTACTACTACTACTACTACTACTACTACTACTACTACTACTACTACTACTACTACTACTACTACTACTACTACTGCTGCTGCTGCTGCTGCTGCTGCTGCTGCTGCTGCTACTACTACTACTACTACTACTACTACTACTACTACTACTTCATTTGCAAAGCAGTTTTTCCTATGAAGCCCCAAACACTTTACAATCAAAATGGCTTGTGAATTCTATAAGGCCAGGAAAACTGAACATGTACTGCGAAAAAGAAACCCACATACAGCAGTTAACATATATGTTCTAGAAGCGAAAGTTGAAATGAAATGGAGATTAGGCTGAGCTTTCCTGAACCCTATCACCACTTCAATGTATTAGAAATAGCTGTTAACAACAACAGCAACAAAAAATGTTTTGCCTTTATCTGCAACAAATAAAGAAGGAGAACCTCAGGCGATGATTCTGAGTAACAGCTGCCCTCCCTTCGGACAAATCACACATTAGAAGCTATTATGAACAGGTTTTTGAAAACTGCTATAAACTGCAATCCTTTTTACATCCAGATGCATTATTTGAACATAATTAAATATTTACATCTCCATAGATTTATCATGATCAGTGTGATCGATTGCATTTAACTTTTTACCGGCGCCTTGCGATAAAACCAGTTTTTCGTTCAACATTGCTCTGAGGCCTTTACTTTCTTTTTCTATACCATAATTATATTAATAAACGAAGCAATTGCATAGTACATTGATTAAATCTTAAACCACTGTTCAAGCGTTCAGTTTGGTTTAACTAACATAGAGAAATGAACATAGCAACAAAGAATTTGAAGAGCCAAGCTAACATTGCAAAATTGATCCATCTTTTAAACATTGCAACATGAATACTAAAATGATAATGGAAATCTACGCTTCAACTGCTGATTTGAGCTCTGACAGACAAATAATCAAAGACTTATGATAATAAAGTATTTAAGGTGAAAATCATATCCAGACAAATAACCTTAAACAATTATTTGCAATGGAATATGTCGTGAGAGATGCAAATATTTTTCTTTTTTTTTTCTTTTTAAAATTTCCGTTGAAAACATATGTAGTAACTCTAGGAGAAAAATGTAACCTATTTTATGAACAAATGTGCTCGTAGATGTTTTGAAGTTACACACACAGCCACAAAACAAATACGCTAGTTTTAAATAACAATATTATTATTGTTAATATTTACTCTCTTCATTCGAAACTCAATCATCATTTGAACATTTATTGCAGGGTTTATACTTACATAACCTAACAACTATGGACAATTGCACATTTAAAAGTGCTTGCATATTATTATAAGCATAACTTCCATTAAAGAGATTTCGTTTGTGTGTGTGTGTGTGTGCGCGCGTATGTGCGTGTGTGAGTGTGTGTGTGTGTGTGAATGCGAGACTGTCTAAGGAAAATTCGAATCGTCTGGAGGATCGAAACATAATACATGAAATTTTATTATTATTTTGTGACCGGTAATTTGTACAGTGGTTTGACATAGTAGATAAGGGAGACAAACGGATAGTTTCCGACGGTGAAGTCCTAGATCAACATGAATTATCTCATCCTGTGTCCTATAGCAATATCTTCAAAAAGGTCTAAAAAAAAAGAAAAGGAAAATTGGGAGTTTCGCATTTCTCATTCGCGCTAATTAATAAAGATGACTATTTTGTTTATTTCAATGGATACATAATTATTTTGCCCATGATCTGGGGTTTGGTAATTAGGCCTATCTCATTTAATCTTTAACTGTACTGCATTGCAAATGCAACCTTTTGTAATTAACCTTTAGAAAATTTTAAGCTTCTTCAAAATAATGGTTATAAAGCACAAATTTCTGGTTTTATTTTTTGATTAGATGCTTTAGAGCTATGGATAGAGCAAATAGTTGCCCTTTATAAGCAATCCTGAATCTAATTTGAAACTTTGATAACCTTACTACAGAATATGAATAGGCTTTGGAGTATTTTCGCTATCGATCACCTACCACACTCTGACACCATCAGCAGACTCAACGAAGAAACGTTTTGGATTCACACTTTAAAATCAACAGAACAAGGGCTGAATATAAATGAACAGTCGTCTTTCCTCATACATTTGCGCCATTCGTTTCCGACACAATAATTTTCCACCTGTGGCCTGATAGACTAGTCTCTACAATTTTACATTGCTTTGAACTTTCTTTACCTATCTACTTAACTAGTATATATGTGTGTGTGTGTATTGATGAGTTTCTGTATAATATGTATATATATATATATATATATACACACACACAGAGAGAGAGAGAGAGAGAGAGAGAGAGAGAGAGAGAGAGAAATAGATAGATAGATATACTTTTTCTTTTTTTTTTTTCGCACCTTATAAAAAAGGTCTTCATTTACGGATTTTTCCATTTCAAATAATGAATTTTAGACATTAAGCTAATATATTTTATGTCATGATCCTTTTCTCAGCGAGTATCTATTGCTTTTATTTGAGGTCGTCATTTTTTCACTTGATAAAACCTTAAGGGCGAAACGTTGTCACGTATACTCTGTGTTGTTAAATTTGTTTTCATAAGTTTAGGTTAAAAGTTGCATTCTTTTACTATAATTATTTCATTTCCTTCAACCTCCTTTGCATCTTCAGGATCCTTAAACTTATTTATATGTTTCTGGGAGTGCGGTATTTCTATACCTATTTTTTTTTTTTTACTTCTATTCAAAGGATTTGGAATAATTAATGAAGCAGAGATGGGTCTCTTTTTGCAATTCTATACATCTTTCCATAAACATGGGCAAAGTGAATATGACATTCCAAGATCTTTCATGGGCATAAAGCCATTTACTGTTTTATGGTTTATGAAATGCAGTATATTCAGGGCGAAAACAAAAAACCTTAATGTGTAAAGTGTGATAGCAATGAGACAAGCCCTAAGCAAGCTTTCAGGCGTACACCAGAGGGAGGGAGGGAGGGAGAGAGAGAGAGAGAGAGAGAGAGAGAGAGAGAGAGAGAGAGACTGTGCGTGAGAGAGAGAAAGAGAGGGAGCCACAGAGAGAAAAAATGAAAGTTGGGGGGAGCGAGAGAAGAAAAAAATAGCTATAGTGAGTGAGAGAGAGAAAGAGAGAGAGACAGAGAGAGAGACAGACAGACAGAGTGGGCGAGAATTTCCAAAGTAATGTCGAGTGAAGACTGTTGCGAAATTCTGTAGTTTACAAATCAGGAAAATGAAAGAAGGAGAAATGTCAAATAAAATCTGGTTTACGAGTGGTTCAAGCTATAGCCACCCAAGTTCCTTCGGTGATAATTGTTTTAAATGATCTGCCAAACCGGCTGAAACGTCTGTCTGAAAATAAATCGTGTAGTAATTTATGTAGTTTTTACCTATTACCCTATCTGCAAGAAAGGGAACAAAAAAAAAAAAACATTTTCCATTGAATTCTGTCCTTAGCCAGTCAATCCTTTCATCATTTAGAATTATTCTCCATTGTATCTTGTTCTTCCTCTTTTCCGTGCTTTGTAAATTCCAAGTGGTTGCGATACTTGTGCTTCCAGCAATATCCATATCCGTTTTAAACCTCCTCAAAAATACAAACTAATCCCATCTTGGACACTACTTCCGGTTTAAGTAAACCTATGCCCACTAAATCCCTAAGATTTTGTGAATACATATCCCCTAAAAAATCCGAAGTTTGCTTTCTATCTATTTGTTGGTGATCCTTGACGCAAGCAGCAAGACCTAACTCTAACGCTTTAGTTCAACGCATTATTTTTTGTGAACGCCAGTGTATACATTGTTGAGCTCACAGTGGCTTTTGCGTTTGTGCGGAGCCAAATTTAAGTGCTAGTAAATGATCTTTATTAGAACTCAGCTTGACCATCCGACCGGTTTAAAAAACAAAGTGTCACCACAGATCGACCTTTGACAATACTATCTCACTAATTTTATTATAATATAGATGCTTGCCGCTCGGGTGCATATCACATGAGTCCTGTATTTTCGGAACTACGTGCGTACCTTAGTTAAAAATGGTATGTAATTTTATTATTTGACCGTGTATCACACAAATGGCTTTGCGCTATGTTAAGTCGGTGGCACTTGGAGAAAGTCGTACATTATACGCCGCTTGTAAAATCACAAGCCACTCGCTGCGTTTTTTATTTCCAAACGGCGCTTTCGATAGGTAAACAAAATAAAGGTAATCTTCACGTGCCGTTCTTTCCACTACAAAAGTCACATTTCGCACGACTTTTGCATTCAGTCACATAAAGCATACACACGAGTTCAAATATCGGCAATATGGCTGACTAAAAGATGGTGACTTTTCTGAGGTGGCTGGAGAGAGAGTATTATCAAAGAAAATTAAAAAGCGCTCAATATTTGTCAGACTTGTTTATGCCTCACGTCGATTTGAAGGGAAATATTTTTATTTTTCCATTGTTTAAGAAATTATCAAGGATGATGAGAAATTTCTCAATCACACAAGAATGTCACAGTGTTCCTTATACGAGCTTTCGGCAATTGGAGAACTTCACCTCACCAAACCTCACATCTCAAGCTGTTGTCGACCACGTTCTCTCCAGAAGATTTCATTCGTTGTTTTTGGGATCTTTGGCATCGTAAATGAAAAGGACAGTCCTTGACAAGATAAATTGGCCTTGTATTATATAAGTCTCTATCTCATCCAAAGGCTGCGATTCTTGACTAGACAGTGTTGGGAAATTTACAACGCTAGAAAAATAAATAAACGATTCGTTTAAAAAAAGAAAATAAGGTTACAATAGTTAATACTTGTTCAGTCTGCCTAACAGCGTATGGAAGAGAAAATAAACGAACAAGCGAATTACAAAACGGACGGCTTACAGAAGTGTAGAGCGGCGTCTGAATGACGTCACATGGCCCATTGGTGAGATCAGTGGCAAGCGGTGAATATCGAATAACTTTTTTTATGAGACTGAATTTCGGTATGTTTGTATGATACGCCTCAATGAAATATGGATTCCTTGTGTGACACTCGATTCATTCCATGTGTTCCGCTGAACACTGACTGTGACAATGAGTTCTTGGGCTGCAGATATACTGGCTCTGTCCGTCTACCGCCTGCAAATTGAAGACAACTGACGGATACAAAAATGTAACTATACTACGCCCCTCATTTGTTATCTTCAGTATAAGCAAACGTGTTTCGAGACGCTGGCCTCATTCGACAAAATAGAAAAAGTCAACATGTCTTTTTTTTCAATTACGCAAAAAATCGCAAATTCCTCGCACCCGGAGGTTCTCCCATGCGCTGAAATCAAATTTGGGCTTACAAAAACAATTAAACGTGTATTTTGATGTTTTGGGTTTTATTAATTCACGCTCCGCCTGAGGCTATAAGTCATTTCCGCTTGGGTGTCATCCGTCTTGAAGGAAAGAAGCAACATACAGCACTTCAATGCGGCTGTCCTCGAACAGTAACTGTTGTCTGCAAGACGGAGTTATTGTGATCAAGTTGTCGGTCATCTCTCTTTTGTATTTGCAAGTGAGGCGTGTTCGGTCCTCGTCCTTCTTTATCTTTCCAACTGTTGCCTTCAAACCGGGCTTAGTTTATCTTCAGCCTAAATCGACTCAAGCATAGAAATCATTAAAGTCTTCCCGAAAATTGTATGAAATTTTTATTAATTTAAATCAGTAGACATTTCAGTACAGCAATGTATCTCTCTGTAGATCTACAAGTTCCTAAAGATCAGCCGTCCATCTTTTGGCAATCTCTTCCACAATCTAACAACCATTCTTTTGTTCCCACCGCCTACAGCTTCTAGAAAGTATAAATTATTCTATTCATAGGCTAAACTATCAATATCACATAAAGAACTCATTCTAGAAACTACCGTCTCATATAATCAAGGCTAACTAACGATATCAACCAATCAAATACTCTCATTAATCCCCTCCCTTACACGTAAATGTCACAGGCTTTTCTCTTCTCTTAATATTTTCATAAGTTCGAAAACCTTCCCGAAATTCCTAGATCTAAAAGGGTTAAAAAAAAAAGGCAAAACAATAACAGCACCCTCAGACTAACATAAGCCTACTAAGGCCTGATATTACAGGTAGACAGGGCTGAATCAAAATATCAGCCGTTCCGGATTTAGATCTAGACTCAATTCACAGGCAACAATTGTCACAGAGCGTTATCTTATTATATTGTAATTTGATAACAGTAAAGCATAACAGACAAAAAATTTTAGGCTATTTTTCTGATTTTTATTTTCTTTTGTCTCTTTTTTATCTCAGATTTTTCGTGGACAGAAATTCAAATAGGTCTTCATTCACATTATATTATGTGTGCGGAATTGAGAATTTATCTTTAACTTTTTCGGCAAATAAGTCCTAACTTAGTGCGGAGGCGTTTCGCGTTCTCTGTAAATATATTTAGCTCTTTCATTACACTGGGGACCGGCTGAATGCATGAGTTTTGATAATTGATTGTGGTAGATTAGGGTCATTGATTACAAAATAAAATGTGTGTGTGTGTGTGTGTGTTTTTTTTTTTCTGTCAGGTCTAGTTTTTATACTGAGTTACCTCCCATTTATTAATGATATGAAGTTAAAATAAAAATATACCTCTTTTAAAAATACAATCACACATGTGAGAAGTCCAAAACATACTAATTATATTTATTTACATTGGGAAACAAATCAGCTGTTACAGTGAAACTTTCAGGAAGTTCCAGAGTTATTTAGGCCCAAATACGCGTTCAACTGACCTATCAAGTGCTGGGTGGACACAGAGGAGCAATGAAAAATTGACTTGGGCCAGAGTGGGATTCGAACCTCGGACTTCTCACTGGTGGCCCTGCCAGATGTGCCACCGCTCTTGTATTATTGAGAAATAAAGTTTAATTGTTCGTACTCTGATTTACATATGTATATTATCTCAATAACCGTATTGAAATAAAATTTTTCGGTCTGTCTTGGGGATCTCATACATTCTTGTACAAGTAAGCGGTTGATATTTCACTCTGGGTCATTCCTACCTTAATTTTAGGAGAATTCCCTATAAAATTCTTGCCAAGAAATGCAAATCAATAAATTTGAAGGGAAGGCAATGGTAAAGTGTGGTTTCCTAAAATATTATCACCCACCATAGCCCATCCTTCACACTAAATTTTGACTTTTACAATTTCAGATTAATTCATGTAGTCACAAACAAATAATTGGCCGTTTTTTTCTATCAGAAACGGGCACATTCATGTTTATCCTTTACACTAACATTAGACATGTACAATTCCGGTTTAATTCATTTAGTTATCCAAGGGAAAATTTCGCTTATTTCTATCAGAAACAGAACATTTGGATCCATGTTTCATAGACTTCAAGCTGGAGTAAATATTATTTTTTTTTAATCACATTTTTCTTTGCGTTGATCTTGACGCATGAAACATCCCTTAGACGATATCGAAATAAGCTTTGAAACCTAAAAAGGTATTAAATCGCACAGTTTTTAATTTTTGAGTCAAATGCAATGCACGGGTTATGTATTTTATACGCTTTAGTTTTTATCAATACATGAACTTAATTGCACTCTGCATGTTGTGATGAAAATAGCGGGAGAAGAAAATGATTCCACAAATAAACACTTTTTTTGCACGAGATAAGTGTGGCAGTGTTTCTTTTGTAATGCCACAATTAACATTTAAAAAATGTAACGACTTTTCATGTCTAAGTTCGTACATAAAAGAACTAATACAATCTTATAAATTCTCTTATGATACGAACAAATTCAAATGACTTGACCAGGCATAGCGCTGGCAGCTCACACAGATGATCATGAAGAGATTCTTCACATACATATTTTTTTGACATCCATATACATTTTTATAATTATGCCTTTTAGATTTCTTTTTTTTTTTTTTATAGTTTTCTGTTTACAAGTAGCATTACTTTCACTTGTGGGACATAAAAAACTTATTGAGGAAATTTTCACTTTTGCGCAAAAACTCAACTTTTACATCATTTGCTCATTCGCAACAATTTTGGTCACAACTCCAACATAATAAATTTGATGCTTGCTTCCAAACTCACTCAAAAGACAAAATCATGCATTTACACAAACTCTTCTTGCATCATATTCAGATTCATGTGCCAAGTAACGGCTTAATGATTTGCTCGAAGTGGCAAGTAGGAAAGAAAGATATCTAAGCTTTTGATTTATATCTATTTATTCAACATTAATATACATTTATACAGCTATAAAGTTATGCAAAGATCTGAGGGATTTATCAATCTATCCTACCTTCACACACTCACATACTCTCTTTCCTCTCTCTCTCTCTGTCTATCTGTCTGTCTCTCTCTCTCTCTCTCTCTCTGTCTCTCTCTCTCTCTCTCTCTACTCCTCTATCTATTTATCCATCTTTAGAAAATGTGCTTTTTTCATTTGTAAAATAATGAGACAGAATTTCTTCATTATTTTAGAAAATGCATGTCATGCAATCGAATGAAATTAAAAGAGCACGTAAAACTGTAAAGTAATCTTACAAATGAATGCCATCGTATTATTATTTTTAGAAAACACACATAAAAAAATGAAAAAATCTTTTAATGAAATCTTTTGAAAATTACCGATTATCTAATGATTTCTGCTCATGGCCATTAAATCTTGGAGACCAAAAGTTTGATTCTGAGTTAAAGGTCATAAGTACTTCATCCATTGAAAAGTACATTGCCCAAAATGTGTTGAACATGTTTCAAAGTATAGAAGAGCTAAGAGGTCCAATAGAGGACAAACAGAAATAACGACTACGTTCCTGACCAATATCTACGGTCCTATAACACAATAAATCCAAACTATCTCAGATGTATGGAAGACCCCGTGTATAAGAGTGATGCAGCTCTAATAAGTGTGTTTCGCAATTCCTCCTGCTTCTCTGATTTGGAAAAAAATCTGGACTTGTCAAGCAGCAATGAAGATGACATTGTCATGATAAACAATGGGATGTTTCTCAAATGGGCGCTGGGCCTTATCATTCTGTGGGTGGTCTTATAAGAAATAAACAGTCATCTTAAATTTATTACACGTCTGTCTCTATTTAGCTGTATTTAGATATTACTTAGCTATCCAAGCATTATAATTTAAACATATGATTCTTATTCTTTATAGGAAAATTCTGTTGTATTCCGAACTTGTCTACAAAATTAAAAAAAAAAACCAATATAGAAAAAACAACATTTTTTGTTTTGTTTTGGGCAAATGGCGCCCCTAAATCAGATTTCTGACAAGGCAACAATATGAGTGAGCTTTATCACACACATACAAAAAAAA
>BLXT01007982.1:596912-612350 GCA_019648995.1 Plakobranchus ocellatus
AAAAAAAAAGGAGCATAGAGTATAACGCTAATTATAATCTCAATGACTTCTTCTACTGTCATTTTACCATCGGCGATATCACAGTTGGTGCAATCGTTGATATTTAAAACACAAAAATTAAGAAAGCGTTCCCCATAACGTTATTGTCCAAGTTGCGCCCATCATAGATCTGCAAGCGAAAATGAAGGTTTTTTTTTTCGTCTGAAAACCTGATTTTGTTCTTGGTTTGAAGAGGTCAGAAAAAGCCGTCAAAAATATCTTCCTGCAGGTCTGTGGGCAACGCCATATTGTTCTTAATAGTTTGTCATTATGCACATAAAATCAGGCATGTTTCTTGAAAACTACACAGACATTTATACAATTACTTTTGTTGCCTCACAACTATGACGATACTCCTGTAATGAAATTTTATATAAAAAAAAAAAGCCACTATAGCGAGTACTTTCATTGAAACCTTAATCACTACACCCACCACTACCACCACTACCATCATCATCATCATCATCATCATCATCATCATCATCATCATCATCATCATCATAATCATTTATCTCTTCTCTACCATAACCAATGCAATCACAAGTCATGATCATTTTTTTGACCACCTCTTCTTCAAATTTAAATCCATCACCTACAGCACCGTCATCATTGTTATTATCGCTACTTTCCTACTTCGATTGCAAATGGTCTTTACCTGCCTAACATGTGTTAAGTCAAACGATAGGCAAACACAACACCGTGTGAGAGGTGCTGGTTTTGATTTCTAGACCACTCTAACAAATTTACTCTGTTCCCTTTTGTCCACGGAGCACGATTTGAGTTGCTAGGTCTCTTTAGAATTCGCGAAAGTAAAAGCAGTGCTGAAAGCAATGTCGTGCGAGCTGATTTTGGCGAAAGAAAAAAATCAATCTAACTAATCTCTCTTTTTGTGTCGTTGCTAGTATAGAACTGATTTTATTGTTTTTCTAAACAACTAATGGGTACAAATGCGCAGGTGGAATAACAAAATAATTTTTATGTGTTTACAAAACGGCACCAAGCAATTTGTCACCACTGGAAACATAAGATCTGCCAAAGACAAAACATATCTATACAAAAGGAGAATAAACTGTAAGGCTTATGGCCAATGCTCATTTCAATTTATTGATCCATTAGTTTGGAATGAGCTCGCGAATCACAAGGGAAGTTTAACATTTTGAAAATGGAAAAAAAAAATTATTAAAATTTCGTTCTGTTCCCGCTACGATATCTTAGTGACGTATGAGAATGTAACGAAATGCATAATTATATTCTTTTACTTATTTTTGAAAAGCTCTTAGAGTACTTTGTGCTGTACACGTTTCACGTAGACCTTTCATTATTACTACTTCAAGTCTTCTTCTTCTTCTTAAAGAATACAGTGGAATTAGGCCTAGATCTAAACCTCTAGAGTAATTTTTTTCATCTTTTAATGTTTTTTTTAACATGCATCTTGAAAGTGGATCTACATATTTATCGGAACAGTGAGAGAAATTAATCTTTTTTTCTCTTAACAAATCTAGAGGCAATTTTTTGGCATTAAAGGATACTTAACAATTATTATGCGTCCAGAAATAAACTTTAAAGAGCTGTAACCTTTGCAATAGAGTTCATTTATCGTGAAACTGGGAATGCTTTTAATTAAAAAAATAATGAGACGCTTTGATCGCCGTATTCTTTGCCCCAAAAGAAAAAAAAGGCAATGAAAAAATGCTTGGTATGTACTTAATACTGAAGATGGAAATGCTTGTAGAAGGAAAATAGCCTTGGTAAAGGAACCTCGGTAGCTATCATTTTACTTTCCGGTCGTATCGAGAATTACTGCGTTCTCGGGATTTTGAGCATTCATTTAAGGGAGTACCAATGCTAGTGTGATATGGCCATAGTTATGTTCTGAGTACCTTTACGTTTTAGGATGCGTCAAGTGCATTACTCTAAGTATTAAAACAAATCAAATAGAAGAGACGGAGTACCATTTGCAGCTTTATTATTATTTTTTCTTCAGCAGGTGAACTTTTATTATGCTCTGGGAAAACATTTATCAAACTTAGGTTGAATCTTTCTCAGGCTTAGGGTTATTCTTTATCAGACTTGAGATAAACCTGTACCACAATTATGCATTTATTGGAATCTAGGTGAACATTATCACACCTTGGGTAACCACGTACAGGACTTTATAACGCTTTAAATCAGCTTTATCATACTAACGGTGAGCTTTTATTAGGCTTAAGGCGGACCTCTCCAATCTTCAAATGAATAATAATATTTCAAACTCGAAAAATAATCTTAATAATTGTTCTCTGAGTTTTGAAATAGCCTTGCATTACTTTTTTAAAAAGTAGAGCACATTTATTTTACTCTTAATCATTGTTACAGAGGTGGTGTTTTATAAAGTAACAAATTATTGTAATCTCTAAAACATTTATGATCCTAAACGAGAAAGAAATTGAAGTCAACCGTTGAAGTCTTATTCTTTTCAATCCTGACGGAAATTTTGGGCCACGTAAATCCAAATGACGGCTTTTAAATCTTATTACTGTTATATTTTGCAACAGAAGCTTAAATTTTTCCTTAACAGACAGGCGACGAGTTCATCAGTGCCGTTTAAATATGGATTTTATGGGCCTGTAGCGAAGCGCTATAACACCGGCATTACTGATTCGCATCAAATACATTTTAGTTATTTAGTGTTCGTGTCGACTGAGCTAATATTTGTCCACAAAGACTTCATCTGGTAACACAAGCCATTTCAGATTTTTAAACTCTAAATTGCTTAGACCTCTTGACGCAGACCTGAAGAAAAGACTAAGCTAAAAGGCCTGCGATCTCTTTTGGATAATAAGCTGCGTAGAAAGGAAAGATGCATTGTAACTGGCAATGACACGCACATCCTCACATTACTATTTTTCTTTTTCTTTAGGAAATCAGCTTTGTTGAAGTAATTTTTCGATATGCATAACTGCACGAGTGGTCAAGTGGAGAGGGGACAAAGACTCTTAAAAAATTACTAGATTTTTTTTAGCAAAAAAAAAAAAAAAAAAAAAAATCGGTGTCATAGACATTCCCTACCTCATCTCGCTGCATCAGAAACGAATAAGTTATGGGCATAAATTAATTGCTTTACCATATAAATTGTAGATGTCATAAATTAATCCTGGATCATATAATTATTTTTCTAAGGTGGCTGTGAATCATTGGCTGAAATCATTAAAAAAAATCGATAGAGGTATAGCAGCTTGCCATACAACTATGTTCATCCTGCCAAGATGATATTTTCAAGCAAAATAATTCACTCCTTTCTGATCTCAGACTTGTGCATCCCACGCTGGTAGTAATAAATTATGAGGTCTATGTTATTATTTCAGGACTTTTTTTCTACACAATATTCGTTGATCGCAGAGAATAATTAATTTTTAACAGAATTTTCGTAGGGACCTTCAAATTGTGGAAGAATTTTTATTTCAATTTTTATACACGTAAGTGCCTGCTTAGTGATACGGCCAGCAAGTGAGCGTGGATAATTTCGCATTGTTTGCATTGTTATCCTGTGCTTAAAAGTTCATTTCGCTCCCAGTCTATCTTAAATTTTCACTACTATTTGTAATTATTCTTTGTAGACTAGTATGCACTTTCTCGGAAAGTGACGATGTATTTTCTTCTTTTTTCACTATTATGTTCCATGTACTTAATTTATTCTTTTTATGATTCGTTCATATTTTTTATGCTTGGGGTTCAGCTCAGTATACATATTTCGGTCCAGATCCATCTCCAATTTTTGGAAAGAGAAAGAGAGAGAGAGAGAGAGAGAGAGAGAGAGAGAGAGAGAGAGAGAGAGAGAGAGAGAGAGAGAGAGAGAGAAAGAGTCTATTTTCAAGGCCTTCATTATCAATGCGACACATGTTTATATTTCACATAATCGTAGATTCACTTACTGGTGCACTTTTAGCGAGGTTTGTCAGGTTAGTATGTGAATATGTTATTTATTGAAAAAAAAAACGTCATGTAAATCTAACTGAAGATTTATTTCAGGAAAACGTTTTAAGCATGGTTTTCGCACACTGTGATATTAATTCGGGGGAGGGGGCGCCTGCATTATTTGTCAGTTTCACAACTTGATTCCATACAGAGACAAAATCTGTGGCAATTATTTTTTTTTCTATTGCCTCGTGGTTTTTTTAATTTATAAAACACTGTGTAAATTAGAGTTGTAATTTGTTAAAATGAGGCCAAGAGTCATAGGTACCGTACCTTAATATCAGTTTTGACATATACCTTGTTCCCTTGAGATAATTTTCTATAGGAAACTCTCGATCTCACGCACACGATCAGCAACCTACTCACCCTCACACACATACACCTAAACACACATATTCTCTCTCTCTCTCTCTCTCTCTCTCTCTCTCTCTCTCTTTTTCTGTCCATTCTCTCTTTCTATCCATTCACTCTTGTCATATATTTACTCGTCTCTCCATCTTTCCACGGGACGTTTGTGTCGCAGTTGTTTTCGCACCTACATGCGTTCCGGTATCTGCAGTGCTGTTCCGCGAGTGGGTTCGAGGCCGGGCTTGATGACGATTAAAAAGCCTGATGTCTCCTAATAATTGATGGGCAAAGGACAAAATAAGTTACCCTTCATCTCTCTATCCTCTCTTTTTCTCTCTCTTTATCTCTCCTTTCCTCTATGTATTCGCCCTTCCCTATCTTTTAAGTTTGTCTTCTTTACCCAATTTAAATAGTCAAAACCATTTAGAAACCTTACCACGCTTAATACAAGATCTCCTTTTTGCCCAAGAGTAACTAAAAATAAAAGGAAAGTGAGTAAAATTTCTACATCTTTTTTTTTTTTTTTTTGCTAGAGGTGCGCAGTAATACTAACACTAAGTGCACAATAACTTGTTTAATGATTTTGTGATAATCACCAGTTATGATTCACAATGAAAAGAACCAGATGGATGTTGTGAATGATACTGAGCTAGCCTACACAGTAACAGATGTCACAGCAACAGAGAGAGCCTTACTTTAGGGCGGTGTCGTATCCACTAGATGGTAATTAGCTTAACTCTAATAAAACCCGATTATTAAAACTTTTTTTTTCGGGCCTGACACTTTAAGTTCGTTTCGACCTTTGAATCAGCGAGGACTGGCTCAACTGATATATTTTATTTTGTAAGACTTCGACATGAGACAGTAAAAAAAAAACTGGTCTCAGGCGTGAGAGGTTTTTAATCATGTTATTTACTATGATTTTTTTTTAACGATAGCCAAGATATGGTGGTTTCTTATTACCTCCACTTTCAAATTTCCTTTGGGTATTAATCGCCAAGATTCAGTGATATCCTACTGCGTTCTTGTGCCAGTTGTGATTATAAATGATAACAATATGTGCCATAAGAAAGTGGGTTCTGTTATTTTCATTTATTTTGTGCCATGAAACAGCGTCAGGTAATTGGGCATTTGCTGTTATTCTTGTATTATGCTTACATCAATGACTTCTTGACATTAATTTCAATTCACTCTGTTGGTGCAGAAACCTTGGATTTCATTTGTAAGGACCGCTTTGAACTATCTTTGGAAGAATGAAAAGGATGACTTCTAAATTTTAAATCGGATAATTATGTTCACCATAATTTGGAAGTCTCTTGTTATATACATGTTTGATAATTATCGCACAGTAATTTTATCATAACCTTCTTGTAATTTGTTTCCATGACTTTTTATAAGGCATTATATGAGTGTTAAAAGGTATTTATTATCACGCTCGTTTTAAGCACTGTGAATACGCCCACCTCCTAGAAAATACAGTAGTGATTGGTCGCGAAGTTGGTGGTTTTAAATTACTTGCATGAAGATATGCGACGAAAGAAACATTATCATCTCGAACTCGTTAAATTAAATTCTGAATTTTTTTCTTTTTTTATGTGGCTTTCCAATCCTTTTTTCTGATCCGTGGAAGTGTTTTTTTTTCTCTTTATGAAGCTATTGATGAAAATGGAATATACATTACAGATAGAAAAAGAATACGAAAAGGTCAGTGAAGAGTCACGTACTGAAAATTTTAATGAGCATAAAAAAATATTAAAACGCGTGGTACAAAAAAAAAAAAAAAAAAGAAGATATAATCTTATCCAAAAATGTCTGAATATTGCGTTAACTTTCATTAACTCACTTTTCTTTTGATTTCAGTTTATTGGTTGGTGTAGCAGTTTTGCATAGCTCAATGTTTCTGTTTTTCTGTTTGGCTCGCTGATTGTCTACCAGTCTCTCAGTATGCTCTTAAACTATGACCATTATTCCCCACCCGTCTATCATATCATATCGTATCATAACATATCTATCTATCTATCTATCTATCTATCTATCTATCTATCTATCTATCTATCTATCTATCTATCTATCTATCTATCTATCTTTCTGTCTGTCTCACTGTATGCCTAAGTATCATTTATCTGGCCGTCTGTATATCTGCCTGTCTGTCTCTATTTCTATATGTCAGTCTGTTTATATTTGTCTGTCTTTCTGACTATCTACCTCGCCTATTAAATAGACATGGAGCATTTGTTCTATATTTTTATCATGCTTGTGTCTTTAAACATATATGGTAAGGTTAATCTCCAATCCATCTTCCTAGACTGTTCACATTGAGCAGAAATATTTTGGCACGAGCCTCATTCAGCATGTTCTTATTAAACTTTACCATGAAATACTAACCCTTTTTTTTTGGACAAATAAGTGTGCCGTTTCAGATTTGTAGTCAATATCTAGTCTATGGTACCTAATTAAAAAAAAAAAGAAGGAAAAAGACAAGGTTTACTCTATGACCTGATCGTGTGGTAAATTTGAAAACTTGAAAGCCATGCAACCAAAGCAATATTTTTTGTACATTTTGCTATTAATGTTTTTATTATTTTTTTTTCACAATTCCCTCAAACTGTGACGGTAATAAGATACAGTGTCGAAATCTTGAATTCATGGGGAATCATCGTAAGCCTTTGTCAGATCCTTGCCTGTCTTTTGCCGTTTGCCTTTCTACCTGATCAAACTGCCTGACTACCAATTTACTTCCGATTGACCAGGTTACATTACCTTTCATTTGAGATTTTTATTCTGGCGTTGAATCCATTCGGGTATCAAGCTTTATTACTTTAAAAAAAGATTTTTATTTAATAAATTTTGTCATACACTTACTGAAAGGATTTGTATCTAGATCGGCTGCTTTATGTTTTAATCTCATCTAAGTCTATTCACCGTAAAAATCTGCATGCATTACTTTTTTCCAAAATTATCCAAAGAAAAAAGCCGCCAACGCTTTGGGGAAGAAATACCATAAGCATCCTTTCCAAATGTGGGATTATCTCCAGTAAAACTTCGTTTGGTGGTGCAATTTTCTTTTTTGAATATTTATAGTGGATATACTAATAATATAATGGTGTAAACATCTTCATGAAATGGCCCTAGACATTGATTCAAGCTCTCAAAATTAATAATAATTTGACTGAACCCAATGTCTCTGCAGATGACCAAATGAAACGCGATTAAAAGGAGAAATGCGTCATGTTGCTGGTGGTTATAAGTTTTATAAGATTACAAAGTAACTTTCGGCATTATCAGAATCTAAAAAAAAAAAGTAAAGTGGGTCCCACGCTTAGTCCAAGCATCGAGGAACCAGGAGTAGGGTCCTGATTATCCTTGGCATACGACATTAGAGGTAGTTTGCCATTGCTTTCCTCCCCGCCTTTACTTTCGTTGGGTCTTATGAGACCTAGCTATCCATTTAATGCTGGATGGACACAGAGGAGCAATAAAAAATCTGACTTAGCCCGGACTGGGAATCCAACCCCGCACCTCTTGGATGTAGCCAACTGCCCTACCAGATGAGCCACCGCTCCCACTATCAGAATCTATAGCCCTTTGAATGCCTGTCGTTCCTGAAAATATTTATTCATGAGAAGGCTTTTCCTAAATATTTTTTCCTAACATAAAGTTTATGTAGATAGAAACCTTATCATCATGATAATTTAATCTGTTTAATTCTAGAAGTTTCAAAGCATACGTTGGAATCTCTCCACAAATTTATAACGTTCAATAGCCAAGCAGGGATAAACTTAAGATAATAAATTTTAAGAAATTTTGGTAGCTCGATTGAGTTAAATCGTTTTTTGCGGATAGCGCCTCATTGTCACATTTTAATTATTTCTAATTCAATAAACTAGAATCAGCATATCTTTTTAACACACTGTTTTGCTTTTGCTTTCCTTTTTCAGATAAGAACAACTATTCATGAAGTTAACACTGCAATTCATGGGTATCTGCATTGCAACGTTGAAGCAGTAACTAACCAGCAATAAAAATATTTCTTCAAATAAGAAGAGTTTTCTTGATTTTCCTTTGGTTTTTTTTACAAGCAATCGTTTTATCAAAGCGGATATTTTTAATCTGATCTGAGCAATTTCTTTAAAAGAATCGCCCCAGGCTTGACTTAGAGCGCCCCTTGAATACTGACCATGACAACTCCGGCAGGAAAAGAAAATCTTGCGTTTGCAGGAGAGTTGCCATTGCACGACATGAAGAGCAGCCATTATGTAAGTACTGAGGAATGAAAGAGAGAAAGAGAGAGAGAGAGAGAGAGAGAGAGAGAGAGAGAGGGGGGGGGAAGAGAGAGAGAGAGAGAGAGAGAGAGAGAAAGAGAGAGAGATAGAAAATGTGTGATTAAAAAAGTGAGAGAAATATAAAGACTGTATGATTAAAAAGAGCTAAGAAATAGAGAGAGAAGGAGAGAATGGGAGATGGAGAGAGCAAGAGAGAGAAGAGAAATGAGATACGAACAGAGAAAAAGAGGGAAGAGATAGATAGAATGTACCGAAAAAGACACAGAAGGATTGAAGTTTTTTTGTCAACGGTGCATACAAGCACCTAATTATTAGTTCTTACTGCATTGTTTTTAAGTTCACCAAACTTATTTAAGTTTATTTATAAAACTTAGAGATGTTTCGATACATGTCATTATCATTCATGCAATGGTCCAGCCTCTATTTTAGTTACGTACATTTGCTTTACCAAAAAGAAAAAAGGCGGAGAAAAGATTAATCTTGCTCTAAATCACAATTTATAATGAATAACATCTATGTACTTTACTGGTTTAGGTAGTGGATGACACTCAGGTAACCCTGCAAGAGGCAGATTCTGATCAAGCCCTCAATCATCGATCACGCACCCCGGCCCATGCACAAGACGACGGTCAAGGCGATTTTCAAGAGCCAAAGCCGAAAGAGTTTAATCTGAAAGACCATAACGCTTTCATCAGAGCTCTTGCGACTGCCCAAAATGGCGTCAGTAAAGGCTACTCAGATTATAAGGTTGGAAGCCATTGCCATCTCACAATTTCGTTCACTTTCTAATTGCATCCTTTTCGTTCGCTTACTCTCTTTATTTGTCTGTTGTTTCTTCTTCCATCCATCCTTCTCCCCTCGTTCTCTCTCTTTCTGGTTACGTCTCTCTCCCCCTTTCTTTCTCTTTCCATTCTTTACTCTCTACTTCTTTTTGTTTAGTCCATTCTATACGATTCAATCTTTTTTTTTCTTCTGGAAATGAATTTTACCCATTTACCCCCTCTTTCGCTGCTGCTCCCTCTATGTTATCTTTACCCTCTTGTCTGAACACGCTTAATGGTACTGCGATATAGGTTGCATTGAATTCCGAATGATTAAAAGGAATTGCCATTGCTTTCCTCTCCGCCTTTACTTTCGTTGGGTCTTATGAGACCTAGCTATCCATTTAATGCTGGGTGGACACAGAGGAGCAATAAAAATCTGACTTAGCCCGGACTGGGAATCCAACGCAGAGGAAAGGTTTCCTTTGAATCTTCTGTTTTGCTCTCATAATGTCAAAGTTTCTAAATAAGCACTGTATCATAAGATAAATTAAAAAAAAACAACATTGACTGGTATTTCTGGCTCATCATCGGCGTGATAAACCATGAAAGCACGAATATAAAATTCAGAACAGACGTGCTTTCTCCTTGTGATTCTCATCGTTATCTATTTACTCTCTCAGGCTATTTTTTGTTTTGATTGACATCCCAAGTGATGGTCGATTATCTTTAACACAAAGTCACAATATAAGGGTACCTAAGCATGATATTGAATTGCTGAGATCACGATACAGATTGTTGAATCAAGTTAAAGGCCTTCAAGATAGCTTTGTAGTCCACTTAATTGACCTAAAAGTTTCATGTCAGCTACAAAAACTACACAAGGAGCAATGTCCAAGAATTGATCTTGTTGTTAATGTAGTTTAGCGCTTTGTTAACCAGAGCATGGAGCCACTGATGGTTCTCGTGGTGGTGTGTATCACCCTGACGAGGGCCAAAGTAATGAGTACTTTGGACACAACAAAACTCCTTGAATTTAATTGAGTATTTCCTACTACACAACATTGGAGTGTGAAGAAACGCTCTTATTCAGGGTGTGAGGCTTATAATATAAAATCAATCAATGAAAGAATTTCCAATCTTCATTCGTCCCACTGGCGACGGTTTGGCGAATGTTGCGCTTAATAAAAAACTGTATTTTATCAGACAAGCACCATAATGAAGTCACAAACGATAAATGCGAACATCACACTTAGAGTTACATGGCGATCAGACCTTTTTCAAAATTAATCTAATTTCATTTTGTGCATTAGAGCTTTCACAGGCATTTTGAATTGAGGGAGCTTTTATCAATTTTTGTAAATTAGTAACTGAACCACATATGCTTATTTGGGCGAACAAATAGAGATGCTTGTTTAACTAGGTCGTGTAGAATTATTATCAAATTCTCTTATCTTTCTCTCAAATGAAAAATCATTCACGTTTTTTTTTTGTTTTTTTAATACACTTCCAGTCCACCATTTGGCCTATCATCGGAGCCATCCTTCTTGCATTATACTTGATATACTTTGGCTTCGCCATGGACTACGAGTTTGGCAGCGAAGCTTCTTGGCGTCTACTTGTATGCACTGTTCTGGGTGTGGTTCTTCTGGCACTTTACCTGTTGGGCGATCACTTGCAACCACTTACGTCTTGTATTGGCAATTTACTGTCAAACCCGCATTATAATCGGATCAGGACTTATATTAGATGGTGAAGTGGGCACTTACTATTCTTTTATCAACTTAACTAACTTCAACATATCAAAACAAGTCGAACATATTTTTAATACATTCATGGGAACGTTTTACTTTCAGGCTTTCTCAGAAAAAACAAAACAAAACAATACAAAACAAAAATACCTGAGTGTGTCTACACATCTGTATGTCTGTTTTTTTAATTATACCATCTCGAAATTGATAATCTATCTGCCACACTATTAAGCCTATCAATCCTCAAAGTGCGTGTTATTGATTTTTAACTCGTTCTATTTTTTATAAATCAACCATCGGTTTTACTCACATGTGTCGGCCCCTTATTGTGTATCTACTACAGCTTAACGGATGAGTAAGCATTGATGGAAAACATGTCCAGAGAGAGCCTCTGTTTTTCTGCTCTTAGGTTTTCACTATCAAGAAGCAATTACTCAATTTATCTTACAATCAGCTTGATAAAGTTTCTTTTTGTTGTCTGTCCTCAAAATTATCGTGACAAAACTTTCTAATTAAAATTTCTCTCAACTGTTAAATTTTCCAAAGTTAAAAAGATTTAACCCGGTACATCACTTCTTGTAAATTTTCTAACTTTCCATAAGGCTTTCCATAGCGTGAGGAGAATCAGTTGCCATTATTTATAGAAGCAAAGATCACTGTTCATTAACATGGGTGCACTAAGAACCACAACAACACTTTTTAATCCCATTCAGACATTTCATACTAATGTGCGGTCGATATTTACAGCACAGGCCCGTTGCTTATCTAGACATTGTAATCTTTTGTATGAATATATATCAACATTTCTTAACCGTCTATCTCTCTGCCATTAATCTCTTGAAGTAAAGCAGCTTTCACTTTCGTAATTTAGTATTTTTGCCCATGTTCTTTACTGAGATACTTTTTTTAGTTCATGTATACCATTTTTACACTTTGATTTACATTATGGCCGTTACAAAAGCTTAGTATTTTTTTTCAAATCACCATTTACCTGTATGCAAAGCAAGAGGAGCTGAAAAATTAGCTCTTAACAGTTGAAGGGGTCTAAAGTATCAATACACATGTAAAAACTAGATGTCAGTAGTTTATACGTTTAGGTTTTCAATGGAATACATTTGTTCATCAATGAAGAATTACTTATGAAGCTGCAAAGTCTATGTACAAGGCTATGTACTTTTAGTTTGGCATTGACTTTAATAGTGTTTAGTATGCTAAAAAAATGTTCATAACATACCCACAGCGGAAACTTTCCGACACATTATTTAATTTTCCTATTTATATATTTTATTCTCAAACTTTTTTTTTTCTCTCGACCAGGGCCCTTTACTTGGTGAGCACGATTGTAACTGTGGCTTTGATTATTTGGTTGGTTGCTCTGGACAATCCAGAAAACCTACTGTCTTTGGCTGGTCTGGCTGCCTTCATTTTACTCTGCTTTGTGACATCCTACAGCCCGGCACAGGTAATATAGTTGGGTAATTTTCTCAAAATTTATCATTATTATGGCAATATTTCTTGTTAGTGACTACATTCATTGCTGCAAAATCCCTACATAATACCCATATCAAAGTAAAGGGTCTTACTCGTTTGACACTTGTAAGTTTGATCAGAAATATCAAACGTGATTTCTACCTGACTCTATTGAGAATTAGAAAAATTGAAGAGTTTGGATATTTCTTGTTCATTTTAAATATCACAAAAGTCGGGATGTTTGGGTTGATTGTCCAACGTCTTATGGATCACGTTTGGAACTTCTGCTTTAGTACTGCCAAGTTCTGAGGCATTTCTGCTAAATTTTTTTGCACAACTCTTGCAGATCCCTGCTTTACATGGGGCTTAGAGTATGAATAATGATCTTCTTTCAAAGGGAACATCGTTGAGAGGGTTTGTGACATTTTTATAGAAATTCATTTTGCTTCGTGTTTGATTTTCAGGTAGACTGGCATCCTGTATTCTGGGGCTTCTCACTTCAATTCTACTTTGCTGCCTTCATCTTGAAGACTGACGTTGGCTTCGAAACTTTTAAATGGCTTGGAGACAGAGTAACAGAGTTTCTGGCCTACAGCGATGCTGGTGCTGCTTTCGTCTTTGGTGATTACGCTAAAATTACTCCCCTGGATGGAACTAAACCCATTGAGTTCACTGGGGCTTTCTCATTACATTTTTTTGCTTTCCAGGTAATCAGTTGATATATTAATATTTTAAAAAGTGTTACTATAGTGAATGGGTACACACAAATAAAGCTCGGGAAATTAAAATTGAATGCCATGTAAATAATTTTTTCCTCCTGACACTACAGACAAAATTTGACTATTTAATAACATTTTTCATGCTCCCTTTTTTGTTTTCTGTGACTAACCTTTATTTTTTGTCCTTACTTAAGTATACTTATTCTTCCTAATACTTTATCGCTAAAAAATATGTTGACACCCTGATCATAAAGGGTGCAATAATAGAGAGTGAAAAAGAAACAGATCAACATAAATCGATTGCTTGAAGTTTTATGAGGACAATACTAATGAGAGGTAGCGCAACTAATAGAGCGCTTTGTCTCCATGTATCAAGTGTCAGCTTGACGCCCAGTCTAGGCCAACAAATCCTGTGTTTCTCTGTGACCACCAAGCACCAACCCAGGTCTATAACCTCATTGAAAGTAAAGGCAGCAAGGAAAGCCCACGCAAAATATTTAAAAAATAATGAATGCCTATCAAAACTAGATCCAGTTCCTGGTTCCTCCAAGAATTCGACTTTTTATAACTTTTATAGGATTCATATTGATAAAAGTATATTTTCTAAACTGTTGGATCTGAACTCGAAGGTGTTTCAAACATAAGTTTACGTGGACGGTTCAAATGGTAGACTGAGGAACATACATAATCCTTAGCGTTTTCTTTCCAAATGTAAAACAGTACTTCTCACTCCTTTTAAACGCTGTGTCCTCCCTGTAGAAGAAAGGTGCGAAACTCTTGTATTTCAATTAAAGAGTTTCCACAAATTTATTGTTGAACTGAATTAGCTTTTTTCCCCTTCCAGCTCATGCCGGTTGTGACGTTCTTTAGCACGGTGATCTCGGTGCTCTATTACTTGGGGGTCATGCAAGCTATTATCAAGGTCATAGGTCGCTTCCTGTCCTTCTGTCTGGGCACGACGCCAGCCGAGTCCCTGAATGCAGCAGGCAATATCTTTATAGCAATGGTATATTAAACGAAGCAATTATTTTTAGGATTTTTTTTTTCAGACTAAAAGTCTTGTCATATAATATATAAACAGTCATATAACATCTTTCATTTGTTGCTCAAAATTCGCAAATAGGTTACAATGTCAGCTCTTGCAATTATTTTTATATACAGTTATGCATGCATCTGTCTCGCAACTTCTCTCTTTCTTTCTCCCTCCCTCTTTCCCAAATATATATATATATAGTTATGGTTCCGGCTTAATTTATGAATCAGTCTTACTTAACATCTAAACGAATCAAATACAAGGAACGAAGCCGTTGTTTTATATCGTTCGAACCAGCTTAAACAGTCATAGAATGAGGTTTCTAAATGTTATGATGCATAATATAACCAAAATGTCCAAACATTTCGAACCTGTTGTGAATAAGACAAATGATATTTTTATGATTGAAGAACTCTTCTCTCTCTGCATGAATTTTTTCAATAACTTTATTTTTAATTTTGAAACAAAAGTGAAAACAAAATATGAAAGTCTGGCATTTATTGTAAATCATAATTTTCCTTAAAAATCTTCCTTTTCCTCCCTTTATACTTCAGCAATCTGTTTCATTCTGCCTTACCCATCCATGTCATTCTTGTACAGACTGAGTCACCTCTGATGATCCGGCCGTTCATCCCTACCATGACCAGGTCTGAACTACATGCTGTGATGACAGGAGGTTTTGCAACCATTGCTGGCAGTGTACTTGGCGCGTACATTGGCTTCGGGGTGAGTTCGTCAAAGATATAAAAACAAAATGCTTTTTTTTTCTTTTTTTTTTTTGCTTAATTGACGCTTGTGCCGTCAGCTGAAAATACTCGTGCAAACAACTAGAATTAGTGAGACCGCTCACACTGTTTTTCCCCAACCTGCCACGCCCTGTTACTTTCTCATCAGCAAACTCCCCTGTTCTACCTCCCTCTCTCCCCTTCTCGCCTCTCTCGAGAAGGGTGTCGAAATTAGGAATTTCAAAAGTAGTAAATTTTTTTCTCAATACATGTGCCCGATATAAAAAAAAAGCTCTCAGGTCGTTTATGAAAGAGCATCTCTAGATTATGTAAAGGAAATTTGAAGTTAATCTTA
>BLXT01007982.1:636593-654812 GCA_019648995.1 Plakobranchus ocellatus
AGAGAGAGAGAGAGAGAGAGAGAGCAGGAGAAATACATATACAGAGAAAAAGAAAGAAAAAAGAAAAAAAAAGTTACAAATATAGAGAGAAAGAGAGAAAGGTGGAGAGAGAGAGAGAGAGAGAGAGAGAGAGAGAGAGAGAGAGAGAGAGAGAGAGAGAGAGAGAGAGAGAGAGAGAGAGAGAGGGAGAATTGATTCAAAAGGATGCACAGATATTTAAGTCTAGTACATACTCATGTGTTGTCTGGTCAATAGGTGAACAATATCCAGCTAACTCTGAATGAAGCAGACCCAGAACAAGCCCTCAATCATCGCTCATGCACACCACAACCAACCTCTGCTAAGGTCGAAGATCAAGGCGAATTTCAAGAGATTAAGCCGAAGGAGTTTAATCTGAACGACCACAATGCTTTCATCAGAGCTCTTGCTACTGCCCAGAATGGCATCAGTAATGGCTACACAAATCATAAGGTTGGAAGCCATCAGCATATTTTCTTTAATTTTTTAGTTCTATTCTGTTCGAGAGCTTTCTTATTCGTTTGTTCCTTCTTCCTTCCTTCTCTATCCCCTCCCCCTTTTCCCTCCCTCTTTCTTTCTTTCACTCTTCCCCACTCTTTTTTCTCTTCTTGTTTCCCTCTTTCTCACTTTTATTCTCTCTCTCTCTCTCTCTCTCTCTCTCTCTCTCTCTCTCCCCTCTCTTCTCTCCACTTTGATAACAATAAAAAAGTTTCTTCTCTTTTGCCTTTATTTGTATGGATTAATAGCTATTTGTGGACATAGACTATACCTTTTTTATCTCTCTTTCTTTGAATCATCTTTCGTCCATATCTCTCTCCTTGACTAATCACGTTTGGTATTGCTACAATATAAACAGCAATGAGTTCCGAGTGTTGTGCTCTTGTAAGTCTCGTCAGGAGCTTTATATATTGAGATAAATAGTATATTGATTGATCGATCATGGGGTTGACACGCCACAACGAATAAAAAATATGAAACTCATAATAATCGGTCTTTCTCCTACTTCTGATCATTCTCTATTGATTTCTGCACGCACTTTTTCCTGTCTCTTTTGATCTCTCAAGTGATGGCCTAGTTAATATATGTTAAATTCAAACGATGGACTCTATGATAAGGTTAATGATTTTCTGAGATCAATTCTTAGACACAAAACAAATTGTTGATCAAGACAGAAACGTTCAAAATAACTATGTGATTCAATTAATTGGCTTGAGAGTTATCAAGTTGACCACGAAAATTACAGAAACCACAATATTCAAGAATCGATCTTGTTGCTTTTGTAGTCAAGCACTTTATTACATAGAGCGAGGATCCACTGATGGTGCTTTTACTGGTGTATATCTTCCTGACGAAGGCAAAAAAAAATGTGCATTTTTATACGAAATAAAGCTTTTGGATTAAGTTCTCTATGCCCTACATTAGTAAAACTTGAAGAAAAGTCGTTTTTAAGGATGTTATTGTAATTTTACTTTAATTGTGTACGTTTAAATTCCAAGGATCAAATAAAGGGAACACTTTCCAATCTTCATTCATCTCATCATCCGAAACTGAGTATATTTGGCGTCTAAGGAGACAAAAAATATACTTTACGTGATTGGTAAGCGCCAATTGCAACAAGGACAGATCTTGAGACCAGGCTTGTAGACGACCAGACCTTAATTTAAATAAGGCAATCCCATTTTCTGCATTTGAAAAACCTCCCACTCACGCCCTGAATGAATAAAGTAAGTTTTGTTTTAATTTAATGCAAACATTATTTATTCACACTATTGATATTTGTATTAACGAATGAGAATCTTTGTTTATACTAAAATAAACGTCATAATCGAATTATTCCAGCAAGTGAAAACACATTCCCAATGCTGATATTTTTGAATTAATTTTCAGTCCACTATTTGGCGTGTGGTCGGAGTTCTCCTTCTTGCGCTATACCTTGTCTACTTTGGCTTCGCCATGGATTACGAGTTTGGCAACGAAGCTTCCTGGCGTCTGCTTGTGTGTACTGTTTTGGGTGGGCTTCTCCTGGGGCTTTACCTACTGAGAGAGCGATTGCGACCACTAACATTTCCCATTGTCGTTCTCCTCTCAAGCCCGGATTACAATCGGATCAGGACTCATATTAGATGGTGACCTGGGCGTAATCGATATCTATTAACGTATATTCAAAACTATATTTTTACCAATTTTGGCTACCGATCACGCACTTGATTCGCAGGCTCTTTAAAATCTTTGCAATTAATATTTTATTGTTTTGTATTTGTGTGATTTTTTAAATCATCTTTTCAGCCTTTCCCAACGCACGCCTCTTAATCTATCGTTCTACCTGTCTGTCTTTGGTCTGTCTATCCTTTATCGTGTGAAAAAAACAACCACCAAAATCAGCTTTCCAAAACAAGTCCAGCAAAACAGTATAAACATCAAAAAGTTTCGCATCAAGGCTTTTTAAGAAAAAATAAATCTGTATGTATCTTTCAAAATAATATTAAAAATACAAAACGATTTTAATTTTAATTTAGATTGAGTCAGTCTTAAAAACCTAAATACTTAAAAAAAAAAGATCTACCCATTTCCCTGTGTGCAAGACGAGACGAGCTGAAAGTTATCGAACAGTTTCCAGGGTCTTTGTTGTCTGTAATTTATTCCCAAATATTAAGGAGCAATAGTTTATACCTATCAGTCTTTTAATAAAAATGTGCTGGCCTAACCAACTTACACATTTTAGTTATTAAAAACGTGAACAAGACTTACTTTTAGTTTCGCATAGACGTTGCTACACTTTCTTGTAATTCATGAAACATGTTTATAACATATCCATAGCTTAAAAATGTCTGAACTTTGTCTTTTCATCTCAAACCTTTTTGACTCTACTCGACCAGGGTCCTTTACCTGGTGAGCACGATTGTAACTGTGGCTTTGATTATTTGGTTGGTTGCTCTGGACAATCCAGAGAACCTGCTGTCATTGGCTGGCCTGGCTGCCTTCATTTTACTCTGCTTTCTGACATCCTACAGCCCGGCACAGGTAATATGATGAAAACTCGTGTTCATATGTACATTAATTGATACAAAATCCCCGACGTTTCGTGCAGTGCACAGTAAGTTTTCTCTGTTTGTTTGATTAAAAATGTCAAATGTTATTGCGACCGGGCGCGGAAAAAAAATGAATTTTGAGTATTTCTTGTTTATTTGGTTTATTACAAAAGTTGGGGATGTATGGGTAAAATGTTCACCACTGCCTATCGTTCACTTTCAGAGTTTCTGCTTAAGTTTTCCAAATTGTGAAGCCTTTCTGTTTTATGTTTTTGAATGGCTCTTGCAGTTTCTTGCTTTGTATGAAGGTAACGTCATTTTTCAGATCTTCTTTCATTTTAAATTTTGGAAAGGGCGGGGGGATCATTTCGGAGTTTCAGAGATCATTATGGAAATTTCCTTTCACTGCCTGTCTGTTTTGCAGGTAGACTGGCATCCTGTGTTCTGGGGCTTCTCACTTCAATTCTACTTTGCCACCTTTATCTTGAAGACTGACGTGGGTTTCGAAACTTTTAAATGGCTTGGAGACAGAGTAACAGAGTTTCTGGCCTACAGCGATGCTGGTGCTGCTTTCATCTTTGGTGATTACGCCAAAATTACTCCCCTGGATGGAACTAAACCCATTGAGTTCAAGGGGGCTTTCTCATTACATTTTTTTGCTTTCCAGGTAATCAGTTGATAGATGAATATTAAAAAAAAAAACAACGGTATTTTTAGTAGAATAGATACACACAAATAAGGCCCAGGAAATGAAAATTCAATGCCTCGTAAATATTTTGTTCCTCCAGACACTACAGTCAAAATTTGACTATTTAATAACTTTTTTCATGCTTCCAATTTTGTCTTCTGTAACTAACCTTTCCTTCTTTGCCTTTCCTTAATTGGGGACATCGATGGCACAGTTGGCCAGTGAGTCCGCCTCAAGATCTGCAGGGAATCTTATGTCGCGGGTTTGAACCCCGCCATCGGCGTCCTGGCCTGACGGTGGGCCTGGAAGCCTAAGATCATCTTGCTATAAAATGGCTATAAAAAAAACCCCACATACGCACACACCATTCTTAATTATATTCATTCTTCCTAATACCTTATCGCAAAAAAAAAAAAAAAACTGTGTTGACACCCTGATCTTAAAGGATGCAATAATGGAGAGTGAAAAGAGAAACAGATCTTCAACAGAAATCGATCACTTGAAGTTTTATGAAGATAATGCTGATGAGAGGTAGCGCAACTGGTAGAGCGCTTGATCTCCATGTATCAAGTGTCAGCTTGACGCTCAATCTAAGCCAACAAATCTTGTGTTTCTCTGTGCCCACCCAGCACCAACCCAGCTCTATAACCTCATTGAAAGTAAAGGCGGCAAAGAAAGCCCACACAAAATACTTTACAACACCGATGCCTATCAAAACTAGAACTAGTTCCTGCTTCCTCCAAGTATTCGACTTTCATAACTTTTGTAGGATTCATAAAGTTAAAAGTACAATTTTTTTACTTTTGGACCTGAAGTAAAACGTGTTTCAATCAACTTTTCGCAGAATCCTTAGCGTTTTCATTCTGAACATCTCACTTCTTTTAAACCCGTGTCCTCCCGTTCGAAAGGGGCGAAACTCTTGTATTTCAATTTAAGACTTTACATAAATTTATTGTTGAACTGAATTAGCTTTTCTCCCCTTCCAGCTCATGCCGGTTGTGACGTTCTTTAGCACGGTGATCTCGGTGCTCTATTACCTGGGGGTCATGCAAGCTATTATCAAGGTCATAGGTCGCTTCTTGTCCTTCTGTCTGGGCACGACGCCAGCCGAATCCCTGAATGCAGCAGGCAATATCTTTATAGCAATGGTAAATGAAACGCAAGAATCACTTTTATGCTTTTTTTTTGTCTTCATGCCTAATGTTATGATATCAGCAAAAACACCGCACGATTTTGCCTTTAACCTCAGTATTTCGTATATATCTATCTGTATCTGCCCGTCTAACGATCTGTACCTGTCTCTCATATATCTGTTTGTCTGTGTGTGTACGTGTGTGAGGGGCTCGCTCTTTGGAAAAAAAAATTCTCATCTGCTTCAGGAGTATGCTTAAGGAGTAGGACAACATTATTAGTAACGCGTATATTGATTCATTTTAGTTGAATAAGTCAACAAAATGTTTATCTAAACGTTATGCTTATAGTTTATCCAATAAAATATTTCGAATTAGCACTGCATATGAGAAATATTTTTGTCCTCCATCAAGCTAGTAATTTTTAAAATATGTTTTTTGAAACAGGCAGGAGAAAAAAAATGTTACTATAGAAATTTAATTTTTGTTCGTAACTTTTCCATGAAAACTTTCGTTTTATATCACTTACTTTTCAGTAATTGAAATGCTTCATTCTGTTTTACACTTTCATCTCATTCTTGCTCAGACGGAGTCACCTTTGATGATCCGGCCGTTTATCCCTACCATGACCAGGTCTGAACTACATGCTGTGATGACAGGAGGTTTTGCAACCATTGCTGGCAGTGTACTTGGCGCCTACATTGGCTTCGGGGTAAGTTCGGCAAAGATATCAAAACAAAATGCTTTTTTTTTGTTCTGCTTAATTAACAATTGTGCCGTCAGCTGCCTATCAGACAATCTTGATTCTTTCATCACCCCATTAAGGCAAACACGTTATTATTATCACAAGCCAAACTTATTACTCATTTAATATTTTACTTACAGAATCATTATTCTCAAGAAAACACAAATTGCGCACTAAACATTAATGTTGGTCTTTTTCTCTTAACTTTGACTTGCGGCGAGACTCTCTGTCTCTTTTGCTTCCCTACACTATTTTCTCTATAAATATATATTTATATACTAAAGACACCTGCCTCTCGGTCTCATTCTGTCGTCATTCAAGGTACATTTTCTTCACTTCTGCACATTCCGTCTTTGCATCTCTTGATACTGCTTGTCCTGCACCAAAATGTATTTTTGGACCAATCTCTTGGTCATCATCTTTGATATCTTCTATTTTCCTTCTTAACCTTCACAGACTTGTTTTTGCCTTTTAATTTTAAAACTTTTTGCTTAACCAGGTACCAGCTGACCACTTGTTATCCGCTTCTGTGATGTCCGCCCCGGCAGCTCTGGCCATCTCAAAACTTACCTACCCTGAAATAGACGAGCCAATCACCACTTCTGAAGACTATGATAAGCTGGAAAAAAAGTAGTTTTTTTTTTAATTAAGTCCATGACTCTCGCAAAAAATGTGGCACTATGCTTATCTTTTTCTTTAGATTTTGTAAAGCATTACTGGTTTTAGTATTTTAGTTTAAGGCATTTCCATAAAAAGGCTTAGAAATAAACTGTAATTTTCTTAGCTGCATCTCAACATCAACACAATCTGATACCTACTAATACAATGTCATGAATAGGCTTTCCGCCTTTTTTTCACAACCACACATTTCTTTTATCTTGGTCATAAGAAAAGGAGTCTGAGAGTGTGTGTGTGCAAGAAAGAAACAGTTAGACAGAGAGATGTATGCAAGTAAGAAAAAGTTAGACAGAGAGATGTGTGCAAGTAAGAAAGAGTTAGACAGAGAGAAAGAAAGATAAGAGAAAGTAGGGACTGATAGAAAACGAGAGAGCAAAAAGAAAGAAAAAAACGAGAAAGACAGACAGAGAGAGTAATTGAGAAAGAGAGATCGACAGGAGAGGTAGAGAGAAAGTAGAGACAAATAAAGATAAATAGAGATAGATAAATAGATAGATAGACAGATAGATAGATAGATAGATAGAGAGGGAGAGAGAGAAAAAGAGAGAGGGAGAGAGAGAGGGAGAGAGAGAGGGAGAGAGAGAGGGAGAGAGAGAGAAAGTCAGAGAGAGGGAGAGAGAGAAAGAGAGAGAGAGAGAGCGAGAGAGAGCGAGAGAGAGAGCGTGTGTGTATGAGACTGAGGCAGAAAGGAAGAGATGAGACAATGAAGAGAGATTTGGTATTTGAAGCCACTGATTCTTTAAAGTAGTTTCTAAAACGTTTTTATTTCAATTTAATTTATCATTTCTAGTGAATCAGATACAATTTCACTTTTCAGAGAAGAATGCAATGTGATTGAGGCGGCTTGCAATGGCGCTACCGTCTCCGCCAAAATCATTGCCTCTATCATCGTCAATCTGATTGCGTTTTTATCACTCCTGAAGTTTGTCAACGCTACACTCATCTGGCTGGGAGAGCGAGTGGGTAAAAAGAATTTTACATTCCAGGTATATAAATCTTAAGTTTGAACATTTATTAAGGGCTGTCGTTATTGGATCGCACACTCTATAGTAATATTATTTTTTTTCAAAAGTTTTCTTTGGTGACCTCAAGCTTTTTGGGCCTCGTAGATAAGCGCACTTAAGATGGGTTCGAACACGTAACAAAACCTTTCTTTATATTACAAGGCGTTACCAACGCCTAAAACCATAATTATTTCCAAAAATTTGTTCTTGTTGTAATGATATTGTAGATGGACGCCATGTTGAGGTTACTGAGGAAAACAAGCGATAGAGATAAGATGGATATTGCTGTTTCAAATAACATTTGACTTAAAAAACAACAAAAGCAAACAATCTAAATTCCGTTAAGAAAGTGCAATGCACAACACAAATTCACGATTATACACGACTCATTTTCTAAGAAGCAATTTCTGTTAGTTACACACGCATCAATATGGATCAAAGATCTCCTTTGAGAGGAAATATCACATTATAATGGAAATACTTATTTGCGACATAAGAAATATTATCCAACATTCCAACTGAAAACCAAAGAATTAAAGTTAAATTTACTGGAACCGCATCTATCCGAACGAATGAATTAAGTAAGAAGCAAATCGTACAGACCAGTGAAAGAAGGAAAAGGCACAAAAACTGGTAACAATATTTGAACTTCATCCACAAAAACATGAAGAATGACAGTGGACCGCACGAACTCTTTCGCCAGAGTGGTCGAGAGCTGTGTCCAACAAGACTATCAATGATGATGACCGCGTTTTTTTTTCTTCAATAACAAAGATGGGCTAGTAGAGCTAAAAAGAGATGATGCTTAAGTGACACAGAAACTTTTTGAAACCAATTGTCACAAGGAACCAAGGGTAAAGAAAATGACTTTTAAAATTCATGACAGTCATTCAAGCACTAAACCTCAAGTACAACTATTTTTTAAATAGAAATGTGCTAAAAGAACACATCGGCGTGGACGAATCCGGAAGGTGAAGTTTTTTGATACACTGTGCGAAAAGACCAAACAAGTTCTTAAAGCATATTTCTTTAACCACCAGAGCATCTTTTAGCTTAAAAATTCCTTTTTTCAGCAGCAACATATTTTCATATTCCCTTATTCATACTAGCAATATAAGTATAACTCCAACCAAAACTCATAGTGGCATCATCAAAGTAGCGAAGCACCACAACTTATACTACGGAGTATGCAAATGGAGTGCGAACAATTCTTATTGCTTAATTGCTGTTCTAAAGACGTGAATCACCTAAAAAGGCCCCAAACAAGTCCAAATATATATATTTATATTTACTTATTTATTTATTTAATCATTGTTTCTCCCAAATTTTTATCCTCTGGTGGGTTTACACGAGAGAAAAATGGTTCTTTGCAGTATGCACCTTCATTTTAGTATTTTATTAATCTCTAATGCAACCAAGACTACTCTGGCATGGGGCTCACTTTATTTTTTAATTGATGCGTACAAGCGGAGGTTTCGTGTTGCAAATTAAGGCAAAAATACACCAATACACCAAAGTTGATGCCATTCGCCCGTAATGAGTTTTGTGAAATACTTTTTATCTACTCGCATTTGTGGTGTGCGTTCTGTTTAACTTTATCGGTCTGTCATTAAATTATAATGTCGGTCTTGATTCTTCATTGCCTCCTCCTGAGGTCTTTTTCTTACTCCATTTACTGCTGCCTTGTGGCCGCCTCCATTTGCATGCGTTTCATTCTTTGCTTTTGATAATATATACTCTCGCATTAGTCTTCTATTTTACTCACTCGATTTCTCTCTCTCTCTCTCTCTCTCTCTCTCTCTCTCTCTCTCTCTCTCTCTCTCTCTTTTAATCTCTCTCCCCCTTTCTCTCGTTCTCTCGTTTCATGGAAACATTGTGTGGCACTTTTTACTAGTCGTCATAGACATAAGATTTTAGTTTTTTTTTACTCAAAAATTATAAGTGTCACAGAGATGTGACTATTAATTCATATTATAATAAATTAATATGTCCTTGTCCAATGCTGCTATTTTTCTCTCCTCAGTACATCTGCTCCTACGTGTTATATCCGATTGCTTTGTTTATGGGGACCAAAACTGACGATTGCAGAAGGATTGCCGAATTAGTTGGAGTGAAAACCTTTACTAATGAGTTTATCGCTTACGAGTGAGTACAATCAAGGTATTGTTTTTACAGAAATTCAAAGCGATCCCATCTCCCTCCCTCTATTTTTCCCTTTTCCTCTTCTCCTACATATGTGTGTGTATATGTATATATATATATATATATATATATATATATATATATATATATATATAATGCGCGGATAATTCAATACTGTAGTTATGAATAGGACTAGACAGAGGTGTAGCATTCTGGTTGAATGAAATTTATTATATTTCTTGTTTTGTATAATTTATAGAGGGAAATATGAAGAAAAAAGGAAGAAGAAACTTGGAAGCGTAAAGCGTTGCTCTCATTGCTCTCTTTCGAAAAGTTAAAAATAGAGGAAATACAGATCACATTTATTGTGTGAGATAGCAAAAAGAACAAGATAAAAAGAGAGTGAGAGAGATAAAGGGATATGGCTAGATAAATTAAAGATTCATTGAGATAGATAGATAGATAGATAGATAGATAGATATATGTAGAGAGAGAGAGAAAGATATCTCTCTCTCTATATATATATATAATATATATATATATATATATATACACATATATATCTATATATATATATATATATATATATATATATATATATATAGAGAGAGAGAGAGAGAGAGAGAGAGAGAGAGAGAGAGGGGGGGGGAGGGGAGAGACAGACAAAAAACGTAATAAATTTAAAAAGAAAAACACAGAGAGACGCGAAGAAGGAAAGAAAAAATTTACTTCACAAGATTGACCTTTTCTTTTTTCCATTTGGGCCAGTTTTTAATTAACTATTGGCAATTTACGACTAACCAATGAATCTCAGCTGCATTACATGGACACAAACAATGCACGTTTCAATAATCCTTTTTTCTTCATAGCTAAAACAATATTACATGAATACCAAATATTCACATTTCAATGATCCTGTACACTTCCCAGAGAATTGGCCAAATTATTGGCCAACCGCAAAATATTCGACGCTTATGTAGAGCAGCATCCGGGAAACTGGACCCACTCAGGCGATGACATCTTCTTACCTGCAGCAAATCAAACACTGGCAAAAGGAATTCTCTCTGTACGTGGATATATATATATATATATATATATATATATATATATATATATATATATATAAAGACCTCACATATAAACTTTCATTCCCATGATTTATGTTAAGATGGTATTCAGGAGAGATTCTACATAACTTGAATAATTTCTGCCCTTTGGAAATTAAAAAAATTCTTGGAAATATATTTAAAAATTTGAAATGAAGTTATGATAATTCCTCAAAAATATCTGCCATATAATTTAAACTCTAGAGATTTTTTCAAAAGCTATGAATGAGCTGCAAAACGCAGATTTGCTTAAAAATAATTCTGACTTTAAAACTCACTAATCACTCCTTTTCTTCTCTCAGAAACGATCTGAAATTATCGCAACATACGCCCTGTGCGGGTTTTCAAATTTTGGCTCTATGGGAATCTTGCTTGGCGCTTTGACCTCCTTAGCACCTAGACGGCGTTCAGTAATGGCGAAGATTATACTGAGAGCCATGATTGCTGGGAACGTTGCTTGCTTTTTTACCGCTTGTATAGCTGGTGAGTACTTCAAGGGAAACCCTCATCTCTGTAAATGGTGATTTCAGATTTTTGAGCCTCGTAGCAGGTTTTGAGCGTCTGACAAATAAACCCTCGTAGAAATATGCCAACCATTATGTCATTAGATTCTCAAACAGTGCACAAAAAATAATATGATAGTGTAACAAAAAAACTAGACTTAGGTTTTGTTATTGAACGCACGCCAACTCGAGAGTTCTAGAAAGGACCAGTTAAGGGGAGTTAATTTATGCAAAGCGAAAGAGAATTCATTACGAAAATGAACGTGACTCATGTTCTATTTTTAGCCCAGGGGTTTTTCCTAATGTCTTTTCGAAGACTGCTTTTATGCTATTTTAGGATTATGATGTAACATTCTAGACCTATACTTTCGAACATTCTACGCTTGCATTTAGGGATAGATTTCCAGAAATGTGTAGAGTTTTCTTTTGAAAAAGTATAAATACCGGGAGAAGATTGGTGAAAGGTAGACTCAGACTGAGACTGAGACACAGAGATATACCAGTATAACACAGAGATCACACAGAGAAGACACAGAGTAGGCAGAAAGTTCATAGAGAGAGTACTCAGAGTTTTTAGAGATCACAGAGATTATAGAGATTGCAGTAAGATCATTGTATAGCGATTACGCAGATTTTTTAGAGCTAGATCTAGTTTTCTTATCGACGGCCTATGTGAATATTGTTTGATTTTAATTTCCTGCTGTTGAGTTAAATAAACTCAGTTTTTTACGTATTCACACAATCTCCAGAGTTCCATTATTTCAGCTAGGTCTATCTATAGATCTAAAGAACTCAACGTCCTACATCAGAGGTATTATCCACATTTTATCTCTGGTGTTTGTGACAGATAGTTATGTCACTTTCAGCAAGAGAAGAAACACTGCTATCATTATTAATAGCACCACTAAAGTACTCTTGGAGCTCTCTCTTGTAAGGCGTTAATTGGCGCAATGATACATAGCTGCTGGTATATAGCCAAAGGCGACAGCGGGGATTGATCTTTTAGAATAGTGTGTGATATAATTAGTATGATTCTAGATTTAAGGGTCCTCTCACCTCAGCTAGTGAAGGGAAATCTACGGAAATTTATAATATTAGCATCACTTTGCTTAATAAGATCTTTGCTATCTTGATATTCGACGCGGGGCATTAATGCAGCAATCCATATGTAAAATTTTAATTGATCATGATAATGTATTTCTACTCTTAACTCTGCGGGTTTCTTTACACTTCACATTTGATCAAATTATCAGCTTTTATCAACATTTGCATTTTATTTCTAATGAATAATTTTTGGTGACGGTTCAAACAACATATTTACATTCATTGAATTGACACATTGCTAGAATAAAAAGACTGGTTAAGAAAAAGATTTATAAATCATGTGATCTATTAATTTTTTTATGAACACTGGATATTTGTGTCATTCGAACGCCTTCTTTCACAATTTTTAAAAATCCATATAATAGCATTTAAATACTCTTTAAGAACTTACACGAATGTTGTTTCGTCCTGCAGGTCTCTTGTTCGACTAACAAAACTAGCACCTCTAGCGCGCTACTGCTATTTCTTGATCAACGAGTGTATTCATTTTATTATCTACGAACTCGCTTTAATTTTCATTATCTTCATAACTTTCGTTTTTATCGGAGCTTCCAGTGGAAGGAAAAAAAAAACGATTGAAAGTTGTGTCATGGTTGTAACCTATCAATACTTAAAAATTGTTTCACATTTTAAAAGATATGTTTCGAATAAAAGAACCATTAATGAAAATTTGGGAAAGGGCAAATGAGTATCGGTGAGTTTGGTTCAAGTAAAATTAAATATAAGAACCACAGCTATGTGCACTTAGTACAACTGTGTCTTTTTACTTTATGTACACAGCTTCTGTTTTGGTCTTCATAATGTTTATGTTTTTCATTTACACAGCAAGGATGCATCGAAATTGATTAAAAAAATAAAACATAAATTTTTTTACGTCATTGCACTAAAAAACTTGAAATCTATATATTCATGTTTTTTTTTTTGTTGGTTTTTTTTTTTCAAATATGGCTAGAAAAAATCTTTCGAACATAACAATGATGGCAACCCACGTTCAGGTGATCCTTTTCGTAATGGTGAGACTAGACAAAGGTGTCAAAAGTCACAATATGGACATTTGAAACCATGGATATAGTCTTAAACAGGTTTTTGTGGCTTTGTAAACAAGATTTTTTTATTTTGGGCCACGATGTAAATGTTTAAAGTTAACTGAAAAAGCAATACAAAAAAGAAAAACAAACAAACAAATAAAAAAAAACAAAACAAAAAAAAAACATTTTTTTTTCGAAAGAATTTAATGCATGATTGGTCGAAAGACAAAAAAGTCTCATTAATTTGTTTCTTCGATAAAAAATGATCAATTTGTCACAAATGCGCTTCAGGTCATCAATATGATCTAGATAATTTGGCTTTTTACGTGTTTCTATGTTTGGAAATTATTGAAGTGTCACAAGTAAAACTTGTAACATTGAACCTGTGAATATCGAAACTTTGTTATCAACGACCTCATCTGTTTTCTTAAGGCAATCATAATCTGCTTTGCTTGAAATATAGTTGATTGTGAAATATCCATAGCAGGGTTATTGGCTCATTGCATTGAATTGTCTAATTCTAAAACCAGAAAGATATATGAATTGCTCTTGGCCTTCAGGCGAAAAAAAATTGTCGCTGTTATTCTCACAAAACTCTGGGGTGAGTTTCTGTTGCAGCTAACGTTTGCAATTGATTATGGATAGTAATCAATCCTAATGATATCTGTTAAGTGTTATAATAATCCAAATGCGATTTCTTGTGGATATTTTTTCTGTTCATTTCCATTGCCTTTCCAAGATAAAATTTGCAAACCTTTTATTGATTTATTGGTATTTTGGTGGGGTCTGAATATGATGATAATCATAACTGTCAATCTGAATCTTAACCGATTGAAATATTAACATGTATTTAAAAAAAAAATGTATCTCACCTTTAAAACTTACGCTAATCGATCACTTATTTTGCTTGGATTCACTTAGGTAACTTAAATATGTATAATTTTAGCTTTGTTTTTGATGCATGTATAAAAATAATAATATTTTCTTTATTGCTCTCTCTCTCTCTGCACTTAAAAACTGCATCTTCTTCAATTTTTTTTTATATCTAATACTGCTGCCTACGAAACCTTTTATTTGATGATAATAAAATGATGATTTATGCACTGCACATATTCTGGTAAAATCTTTTCATTATACATCTTTTATGTTTTACTGTTCAAAATCTTGATATATCTCATAGCTTATTTCATTTATTGGAGTGAGTCTTATTGAGAGCCATGTTTACTCTCTTTTTGAGCTTTGCACTTCATAAAAAATTATGATAATATTTTTTAAGAGAAGAAAAGAGAATCCCATATGTTTAACGAAAAAAAATAAGCACCAAGTATCACAAAATGAAAAAAAAAAAAACACTCAAAGAAATTACAAAAAAATTAAGAGCATGCCAGGCGGAAAGAATAAATGTCTCTCTTAATAATGTTAAGGTTGTTTCGGTACATTTCATTTACTGCTGCCGTTTTCCTATGAATTTTCTTTTTTTATGTTTTTTTCAAAAGAAAACAACCCTTTATATTATACTTGATCAACATATAATTGCACCCTGATTCATGATGTGCATAATTCTTATGTCGCCCTAAAATGGCCAAAATTATTTCATGTGTTTCAAAACCAGACATATGTTACAAAGCATACTGATATAATTTAAGGTCACCCCTACCGATTTGAAACTGGAAACAAACTCAAAATCCAAATGAAGTTCTTCCATGCTGAATTAAAAGCAAATACTGAGACACCTAGTATCTGACACAAAAGTACACTTAGGCCTAAATGTTCTGAAAGACCAAAAATTTACATGCTAGCTGTAATAACATTTGTTTGTCAATTTATTAATTGCTCGCCTGAATAAATCCCTTTTTGGTTCCATTTTCTTTTGCAAAGTTTCAAACGCTCTGATTTCAAATATACATAATTGCGGTTTAATAACTTGAATGCACGAGCTTCATCTAAATGCATATCTTCGTATCTATATAAGGTACTGGCTGACAAAACGTTAGTCTTCGAATAAATTATTATTATTTTTTTTGTGCATCAGTTGTGTGTTTACAGTGATGTTTCTGCGACTGCAACTTTCAAGGACCTTCTCATCGTTTACCTTCTTAACATATCTGTAAAAAAACAATGCTACAAAGCATTTTTCCCATTCTAGCCCAAATGAGAATAAAACGATTTGTAAATGTTATTTTACTATGAGTACTCTTTTCTTTGATACATGGCTGTCTATCTTTGTGTCTGTCCGTCGGTCTCTATCTTTTTCTGCCTCTCCCTTCACTGCTTATCTATCCACATTTTTTTAAATTTAAAAAGCAGAACCCGCTGCTTGAAAAAAATTAAAAAATAAAAGCAGTAGATACAACGAAATTTCGATTAACCCTATCATTTTCAACAGTATTTCAGCAATAGTTTTCAGCTTAGTAGTATATTCTGCCAGAATGGAGCATATTTTTCCAAAACTACGTTTGCCTTAAGTTCTTTTATTTTTCCACCTTTGAAGCTACACTGCAAATCGAGCGGTTTTCCTTTGTGTAATCATTTTTGAGGCATTCCGTGTGCGGGCGTCCCTGGTCTCGGTAAAAGTGATGTAGATCGCGATGGTAAGAGATGCCATCTGAGAAATAACAGATAAATATTACCTTTTTGCTCTAGATAAAAGAAAAAAAACAACGTAAAAACATGAGAAATAAGCTTGAATTTTACCAACTACTGATTTTTGCAAATACAGTAAGGTTGATGGGCTCAGCCTATTAATTGTCATTTGATTTTACAGATTGACTTTAAAGCTTTCATAGCAGGGATAAAACGATTGGCGTGTTGGAAAACGAAAAGTAGGAGAATGGAGGGGGGGGATAATATGGAAAAAAGAACAGGAGGGAAAAGGCGGAAAGAAAGCAAAGAAAGAATAGTCGAGACAGAGAGAGAGAGAAAGAGAGAGAGAACGATAAGAGAAAGAGGAAAGAAGAGAGAGAAGATGAAGACATAGAGAATGGGGAGTCAGAAAGATAAAAAGAGATAGATTGATAGATAGGTAGAGAGAGAGAGAGAGAGAGAGAGAGAGAGAGAGAGAGAGAGAGAGAGAGAGAGAGAGTGAGAGAGAGAGAAAATAAAGCGAGGGTTAGAAATGGAGGGACAGTTCAACAGAGCTGAGATATATAGAGAGAGCACAGAAAGAAGAGGCGATAAGAAAGCGACAGAGAGCGACAGAGAGAAGTATTGAGAGAAAGGACACGGAAGAAAGACAGAGAGAGAGACAGAGAGAGAAAACACAGAGACACAGAGACACAAAGAACAGGGAGACTGAAAGAGAAACAAAGGAAGCAAGAGAGAGTAAATTAAGGGAGAGGGAGGGATAGAGAAATAAGAGAGAGAGAGAGCGAGGGAGGGTGGGAGAGGGAGAAACACAGAGAGAGAGAGAGAGACAGACAGAGAGACAGACAGAGAGAGAGACAGAGAGAGGAGAATATTTATACTGCAGGAAAAAAAGAGTTTGAAGGGAATCAGAATTACATCTCTCTTAAAAAAAAAAAAAAGAAAAGCATCTTATTCTTTACCTCAATTAAAAATATTATGGCCAGCATAATAATAATGAAGAAGCGCCAGGCACGGATATAATTCTCTATACGTTCTAGGCAGCCCTAAAAATGAAAACAAGACGTCATGACTAGGTAAGAGAAGCCTGTGTCAAACAATATTGCAATAAATTCGTTTGTTAATCGATAAGAAAACAATGAATCCGCAAAAGTTACAACTTAAATTGTAGGCAAAGTTCTTCAGTATTCATTCTTTACTAATTTTCTTACTGTAGTCTAAAGCTTTTCAATTGCAACTTTGCACCTTTTTTGTGATCCCTCTGTACCAGCTTTGTTAAACTGGAAAGGATATTGCTTTGTCAAGCAAACCTGAATAAAATTTCTGCTTGGTCTTTACAGCGTTGACCTGTCATCAGGGCCTTTACGGAAAAAAACAACAACAAAAAACAAAAAACAAACAACAAAAAGCGGAACGTCTGATAATGCCAAATCTGATAGGGCGAGAAACTTGTGGTAGCGATTTTCATTTAATATTGTGATTCTACATCCTGTTGCAGCTTTGGCCCAAGCTTTGTCATGATGCAAAAACACTTCATCCTTTTTCCAAATTTTTCCAGGTTTGAATTTGTGGATATTTTGTTAAGTTTCTTTCTCCACAAGAAAAAAGTCATGTTACAGCTGTCTGCTTCAGACATACTTCTGTTGCCTCGTAAAGAAGTCATCAGCTAAGAAATCTGAATAATAAATTGATAGCAAGCGTGCGTTAAGAGGTGACGAACAGGTTGAATATCATGAAGTCTAGTTCAAACTATGTCCGATCCCGACCAACTTGCATAGGTTTTTCACCTTCTCTCAAATAAAGAAGAATAAAATCCGACTTCTTTGAGGTTGGTAGGGACGATATGTTTGTTTATCATTTTTCTTGCGTGTCAGATTCACAGATGATGTTCACATCTGAGACGATCTCAGCCTACTTCGATTTCAGTCAGGTAAGGAGGGTAATGCCAAGGTAGACCTGTGGCCTGCAAACGTTCCCGCAGATCCAAAAGCCATCATGGTCATCCGTATTATCCCGAGAGTTTCTCTACCGGTTTGTTATATGTAATTTAGGCACAAAGACGTGCATTTTTTTTTATCAATTCAACACTAGTTTTACATAAAGGTATCTTCAAGATAGGAAAAAAAATAAAGGCAGAGAGTGAATGTGTTAATTTGAATTATGACACGAGCGAGAGGCTCCCCATTATTACCAACCTTAATTTGGTGGACCGCAAATCTTAGATTTGAAAATGGTGAATTTAAATAAAACATTATTCAAATCGGCATAATCTTAGGAAAGAAGTAAAAGGTAGAGACAAAATAAATGCTATCTTAGCAATATTACTTTTGACATATTTCTGATTTACACAAAGAAGCAATTAGGAAGAGAACATTATATAGTTTTGAAGATGATAACAATTTCTGAAACCAAAAAAAAAACGAAAAAAGTTTTGTTTCAAAAAAAAAAAAAAAAAAAAAAA
>BLXT01007982.1:911399-923748 GCA_019648995.1 Plakobranchus ocellatus
TAAGATCACGAAAGGGCTTTCCATGCCTCAAAATATCCGATTAAGTTTCTTTTTCTTTTCTGTAGAAAAGGCATTAAGCGGGGTACAAAGCCCTTCTCTATCTGATATTGATAGTTTATTTTAGCTCATCTGTTGTCAAGGTGGAGTTTATTCTATCCCAGCAGTCCAAATAGATTTAAATTATGTTATGCCTGAACAACTTAACATCGCTGTCGCAACAGCCCTCAAGTCAAAACTCTCTCATGACAAGTAATGGAAAGAAAATTGATGTTGACAACATTAGATTAACTGCGTCAAGTTTATTTGAATTTAAATCGGTATTTCAATCGCAAAGCACACGGCTTTAGGAAAAGACCCACTCATAAATAAGCGCGAAAAACATATTATTTTGATATATATAATTTGTTGAGTCCGCTGTCATGCCGGATTTTGTGCTTGTGATGTTCATACGCTTTCAGTTTATCTTTCCCAATGAAAACCCTTTAGACAAAAATTATTTCATTGCTCAAGGGAAAAAAAGCTGCTATGTTGCTTTAACATGAATATTTCATTATTTTAGTGTAAGTGGAAGAGCTAAGAAGTGCTTGATTTTCAACTAATTTTGCTTTTTTTGCAATGATACAAGATTATGGCCCAAGGGGAAGAATGCACAATAAAGTATATAATTTATTATTTTTTTGATTGATAGAGCTGCTGCAGTTTTAATGAAAATATACCTTTTTTATGCACTTAGGGCTGTCAACCAAGCAAAGAAAAAAATACGACGATGAGATTCTGTTTTTGTTACATTCGTATTTGTTTTAAACAGTAAAATGTTCTTTCAAAATATAAGGCGCAAACATCATCAGCAATTTCAAAAAGAGAGAACAAAAAAATGAGGGAGTTGATCTCATTATTTCGACCGATTTTCTTAAATTATTATAACAGTTTGTCTGTAGCAATTCTTTTTTGTTTTTAAGGTTACAGCGGGAGGCAACTTGATCCTCCTTAATTTTTAAAGAAAGTGATCTCTGATTTGGTAACGAAATCAAATCAGATAAAAACCTAAAACATTTCACATTAGTGTTAGCTCTCTCCTCAGCCCCCTTTCCCCTTTCTCCCTCTTTCTTAGGTAATGTATACAAATCTCGTTTTCCCTTTCGCAGCTTTTATCTCAAGATAGAATGAAGATCCACTTAGGTTTGTTCAATAACAAGATTTATGAACATTTTAAAATCTTAATTCCTTCAATTTTTGTAATTTGGAGAAGTAATAGGGAAAGACTTCGTTTGAGGTACGCAAACTATATTTCATAAAATTAATGACGAAATGAAGGCAAATTCAATCAACTGTGAACAGTTTTATAAGTAATAACAAAAAAAATCTTAATACGGACGAAATTCATTATATTGAAAAGCAAAGCTATTTTTGTTTAATTTTGAAAAAAAATGAACACTGAATTCTACCGGATTATAATGTCGGGTAACCTTTACTTGATCATCTTTGATTCAACGGAAATTTTTAGCCTTTAAGACAAGTGCTGCAAAGAAAATGTGTATTTTTGCATGATTAAATCTTTATACTGTGATATGACAAGTTGGAAAGAAGTCGAACATCCATTAGTTTTCTTTCTTGCGCGCACATTCGGAAGTCTTGATGGCAAATTTCTTTTTGAAGTTTCTGTATATCTAAGAAACTTAATGAAAATCTATTCTTCTAATGGCAGCTTTTTTGCATTGCACGCAATGCTGAATTAATTTTTTTTTTTCAAATGGCATAAGGAAACTCACTTAAGTCTTCAAAGCAAATACAAGATTTGAAAAGCAAACCACCGAAGTGTTAGGGAAGCACTCGTGCTGAGTATGCTTAGTAAACGACAAACCAAGTCCAGTAGCATAAGGAAAAGCAAATTTAGTGCGGACCGGTCATGTTCACTTATCTATAAGTTATCTATAAGTGTTCGTATTGAAACACGATTGGCTGCTGTTTTTCATTATTATTATCTTTTCCCAAGTTCACATGCTCCGTACTAAGGTAAATTATCCAAAACCTTATGAATATTTACTTTAATTCCAGTAGCGCTTTTACATTCTATCAATACAAGGTTTCCAATGGTCTCCAACTTTACTGATGAACAAAGGAGGCGGATAGGTTTTTGCTCAACTGCAATTTATTGTAAATATTGAAACAAGAAACCGAAATCTTTGGAGGGCAATGATTGCCAGCGCTATGAAGCAAGGCACCTATATCGAATTATAACCACTTTCATTTATTACAAAGACTATTTCTAGCAAACGCAATCGAACATTGAACCCTAATTTTTGAAGAAGGCGAATCACTCTTGGAAATATTATTTAATGCGTAGCTTTCATTTTATGGGTAGCACATTATGCTTGGCAAAATTAACTTACTTTCAACCTTACTAAATTAAAAGGCCACATAGGCAAAGCTGATGAAGACTAGTCATAATCATATTAAAAATTCCTTACCAACAAGGAATCTTAGTACCTTGACAAATGGACGTAATGACTTATAAGGTAAATAAAAAAGTGTTTTCGTTTTGGCGATATTGGAAGGATTTTCAGACACTCCCTAGCAACCTAAATTTCAACTGTGCATACGCTCCCACTTCTTTTTTTCTACACAAATAAGTGCCTTTGTATCTCTAAGGTGTTTCACATACCTGGCTGTCTTTTGGGAATGATACACAAAATCAGCGAAATATTAGGTAGGCCAACTGTATAAGTCTTATAAAACTATTATCTAAGAATATACCCACCCAGAATTTGACAGAGCAAAAGTAATTTTCCTCTCTATACGATAATCTCCAAGCAAATAAAAAAAAAAATGAAAAAGGAAAATTACTATTGCTCTATTAAATTCAGGGTGGGTATATTCTTAGATAATAGTTTTATAAGACTTATACAGTAGGCCTACCTAATATTTCGCTTATCTTCCTCTCTATACGATAATGCCCAAGCAAATTAAAAAAAAATGAAAAAGGAAAAGGGGAGAGAAAGATATATATCATATATGTATATATATATATATTATATATATATATATATATATATATATATATATATAGAGAGAGAGAGAGAGAGAGAGAGAGAAAGAGAGAGAGAGAGAGTTGCGTTGCATCAATATTATTATTGATTTGTTTTTTCTTATTCCTTCATAACTTTTAATCCCATATGAAATCTTAAATGCAGCAGCTGTTGATGACATGACAAATGGTTACAAATATAATGATCAATGTGAACATTGTATTACATTTATTAATCCGATGAAATGTTTAACTCAAGATACATAATCTCTATATTCTATGAAAAAAGATGCGTATTTCAACTAAGGGCTGCTCATGATATTCGCTAAGTAAAAAGGTGTAAAAAAATCAATGGTATACACAATAACTGTATGACTGTCTCAGGTCACTGATTTAGACTTTTAATGATTGCCTTTTTTAGGGTTAATGTACAAGGATAACGGTTTTTGTGTGCCCATTAAATGCTTCTGCTTTTTTTATCTATCGTATATATTGTTTTCGTTTATGTTCAATGGTTGACCTACACGTTACAAATAGGGACTGAACACAGCAGATATCGAATACTGATATTGAACTAAAAGTTCAGTTGCATTATCAGTATTATTGAGGGGTTATAGTCACGTCGTAGAGAGGAAGAAAAGATTCAGAATCGATCACTAAATATCCTGTGTGATTTAAAAAAAAAAAAAAGCTATGACTAGAATGCGAAGTATAGACCCATGTTTTATGCAGATTTAAGATCAAAGAAGAACAAAGCCTGAGAGGAAAATTTTAAGGTACGAAAACAAGACTAATGCTGATATTTTTCCTTAGCAAAAGCGAATAAATCTAATGTATCGTGTGGTTGCCGACATTATTAATGCGCTGAGTGTTTGCTTTGAGACTGCAGTTGTATAAATAGAAATTGATTTATTATTAACCTGAATTAACTTTTTGAAGAGTATTGTTTCTGTCCGATCTCTGAAAGTTGGATGTTTATGTATGGAGGTAGCGAAAAAAAAATCATCGTTCTAAAAAGAGCACTATCACATACACAGTTTCAAAGCTAAGTCTTTAATATCAAAGAGACGCTCTTAGCTTAGTGATATTGCACTCACACGTGAATCTTTAGTATCAGCTTCAAGTCTCTTGGGCCTTCCATCAATTTACATCAACATGACATTGGAAAATGAACAATCTCTGTTGGTGGTACAATGTTATCACCACCCACACATTCACACCCCTTAGCTTTCCAAGGACCCACACACATACACACACGCAAGCAAAATTAATATCTTCTCCTCGTAAATTAGCTGGGGTCGAACTAACTCCCCTCCCTCCCAAACACACACATACAAACAATTTTTAATTATCTAGATTGTAAAATCTAGAATCTTGGTGAGGCGGGGATCAATTTATTCAGAAAGACTGTAATAGCTTCAGTTTTATTATTATTTTTTTTTTTAATTTCTCATTTCCTTAATAGGTTATTCTACGTTCAAGGTAATTTAAGATATTATAAATATTTAATCTGGGACAGGTTTAATGACCTTGCTGTAGTTTTTAAGTATGAGCGCTCTTGGTCATTAAAATTCTTTATTCCTGCCCGGTTAAACCCTGCAGCACTACATAATATGTCGTTAGGGTTTTAAAAAAAATGTCTAGGTGCTCAATGTGGTAAAAAGGTAACAGGCATGCTTATTGGGCCTATGTTCAGTTAATGCTGTCTCCACTCTACCAAACTTCACACCTCTTCTTTGATCTATTCAAATTCATTGGAATAATTATGTAGCATACACCAGCAAATGACTCTTGAAAAACATAAGCCGGAAATGTATATAAGTCATTGTTTTTTATATTTCATTTGGATGGAAAAGTGTTTCAGGATATTATTCAAGCAGAAAATAAATAAATATTTAAAAAATTGAATAGGTCAATATGTTATTTATTTATTTGTTTATTGATTTATTTATTCATTCATTTATTTGTTTTTTAAATTTATTTTCTCTTTATTGTCAGTGCAACATACTTATTGATGTTTATTGATTTAATTATTATTTATTTAATTATTGGCTACTTTTTAAAATTTATTTGGTGTTTTATAGTGAGTGAAATATCCTTCTTTTTTTGTACTACTTCAGCCAATAGCAGAGGATAAAAAAACTAGCAATCCTTATTTTCTTTATGCCACCCAAGTAAAGCACACTGCACGTCACAATAATCTAGTTCGTTCCTCAGCTTTGATTTTTAATAATAATTTATTCTACAATGATATTTCTAATTGATTGAACTTTTCTGTTTTAATCATTATACAATATCTACAACATCCAAATTTCGCATGCTGATTCCATTCAGGCTTTAAATTGCACATCAATCGTAAAAAAAATAATATGAGTAATAGTATTGAATGTGCATCGTGTCAGTTAATTTATGTTCGCCTCTAAAGGAAAGTCACATTTTCTTTTCTTTTTGCTTTTTTTAATTTTTTGTCTTTTGATCGCAACTTATGATAGTTTAGCATGGTACTGTCAAAGCGGGTATAAAACGTTTTCTTTTGGAACGGTTGGAAAAGAAGCAGTAAATTCACTATAGCCGAGAATGGAGGCACCTCAATCTATTACATAAAATACACAGGCCTAGTTTTAAAAATTATATATATATATATATATATATATATATATATATATATATATATATATAATATGTTTAAGATTTTTTACATAGCAAGGACTATTACAAAGAGCTTCTTTTTAAGTTTTGAACTAAAAAAGAGGGAAACTATGGCATCAATGGCCAATTTAATGTCAGCTATAGGCTGCAGATATACTGGCTCCATCCGTCTACTGCCTGCAAATCGAAGACAACTGACGGATACAAAGATGTAACTATACTGCGCCCCTCATTTGTTGTCTTCATTGTTAGTAAACTCATTCGACAAAATGGTGCTTTCATACTCGCAGAAGTTAACATTGCTAATGCAAACGTAGACCTAACCAGAACCTATTTAATTGCATGGACAATATTAAACTGTAAATTTACTACCATCGTACAGTTGTAAAGTTGGAACTGAAATTGAAACCTAGAAATAGGTTTTCCTTGATACACAAAACAAGCGTGAATAGTTTAGTGTTGGTAACAGTCAACACGATTTTTTTTTAAAATTATGCAAAAAATCTCATATTCTTCGCACTCGGGGGTTTTCGCATGCGCTGAAATCAAATTTAGGCTTAAAAAAAAACAACTAAACTTTTATTTTGATGTTTGAGATTTTATTAATTCACGCTCCGCCTGAGGCTATGAGTCATTTCCGCTCTGTTGTCATACGGTTTGAAGGAAAAGAATGCAACATACGGCACTTCAATACGACTTTCCTTGAACAGCTGTCTGCAAGCCAGAGTTCGTATGATTAGTTTGATTGTCACCTCTCTATTGCATTTGTAAGTGACGCGTGCTCGGTCCTCGTCCTTCTTTATCCTTCAAACTGTTGCCTTGAAACCGGGCTTAGTATATCTTCAGCCTTAGACTGAGAGTAAGTGGCGAGTGGACGAAATAAGTAAAGTATACACAGTGCAGTTCTTTATTTTGGTGTTTCTATTTCTTTTTAAATCAACTTCGTTACATTATTACAATGTGAAATTCGGTTGAGAGAACAGAGCTGGATTTATTACCAAGTTCAGGTCGATAGGGACAGGTGCAAATTTAATTGTTCCCCGTTCTGCAAACTGGAATTATTCTCTATCCTGGGCTGACTCTGATCTTGTATGAAAGAACATTCGGAAAATTCGAAACTAAGAACCAAATAAAGATGAGCTGCTATAAATACCCTCATCAAACCTGAATCTATGGGCAATGCCCACATATGTATTTGCATTGGCGAATAGTATCTGTGCATTTTATAATTTATTTTTCTTTATCCAACAGTACTAGTACCGAAATATAGAGACAGGCATTTGCATGGATATGACCTTGAAACACATTGGCCCTTTTAGATTTGTATCAACAAGAGGTATAAATTTTGTGACATTAAACATCCTTTTGTCCCTACTTTTTCGAACTACTTTATTTTACTTTAAGAGTAAAATAGCGGCAAAAGTTTGTATAATGCAGTGTAAAAAGTCTTGATAAAAACGCGGACATGTTAGAAGTAATGCACTACTGGCAACCCGTAAGTTAAAGAATTGTTAGACGTTGCTGTGATCAAAGAAATATCTTTACAATTCTAGTGGTGAAAAAACCGCAACTTCGAACATTACATTATGGATATGTAATAAAATAATATAATATCTACACTTTTTATGTACATTATTCGTATGCATATTAATGAAGGTATGTTTATATTCATTTTCGGCACGTATAATTTATGTCTCTCCTTTTCGTGCTGCCCAGTCGACTGATCAATATATATATTATGTATATTGATCAGTCGACTCGTTGTCTTTGACAATGATACAAACACTTTTTATATAACGGAATTTAAAAAACGGGTTTAAGATTATAACATCTGTGCTATATTTTCATCATCATCCTTTTTTTTTTTTTTCAAACTGAAGACACCTAAGCGGGAAAACATTTTGTAGTATGCACTGTTTTTTTTTTAACCAAAAGAGTATCCGCGAGGCGAGAAAGTTATGATAGAGGTATTCCATATTAATTTGTCTTATTTCAATTTTTATGTAAAAACCAGAGATAATTATTAGATCTAGCAGAGTCACTCCAAAAACATGTTTGCTTTCATTTAATTTTTTCCTAAAACAACACTAAAAGTTTGATCCTATTTTGCGGAATTGCAAGTTAAAAAAAAAAAGAGAACATTCTGCGCTATGTGTAGGCCAAGTCACATTCTTTCTAAAATTTTAAAAAAAGACAAAAAGCCAGCAATTTAAGAGAAAGAGAGACAGTTTTAAAAAAAGGTTAGCAAGAAATGGCGACCAAGCCTTCAATCGATTCACTAGACGTCCTCATAATGTGCTTTGTAAGCCCTGTTTTCATCACATTTTTCTAAATCGTGTAAAGTAAAACCACCCCAAACCTGAATGGTTTAACACTGTGAAATGGTGTGTCGAAATTGGCTGTTGTGAGATGAATCTAGATCTAAACTCCGTAAGGCTGATATTTTGAATTAGCCTTGTTTGCTGGTAATATTCGGTTGAATTAATGCCAAGAGATTAGGCCTATTTTAGTTTAACAGTGCTATTATTGTTTGAGCTTTGTTTGCCTCTTTATATCTTAATATTTCTAGAAGGTTCTCCAAGGTGTGAGAGCCTTGTTTATAAGAAGATGTTAGAGTGTTACTTAGTGTCGAGATAAGCTTGTCATGTTTACGTGTTAAAGAGAGAATAAGTCAGAGTATTTGATTGGTCAATATTTTTGCTAACCTTTATTACATAAAACGGTAATTTCAACCTTTTTTTGGAATCTTCTACTTTTGTAATACTGACCTAATTAGCTTGTGTAATGCATACGTAGTATTTCCTAAAAACTGTGGTGGGTGGGCATAAAAGGATTAGTGAATGATTGTTGAAGAGATCGCTGGGAGCTATAGATAGACCGCCGATGTTCTTTAGCCTGTAGATCTAAAGAATTGTGGGATATTTTGTTGCAATACTTAAATTATTCTTTATTTAAATGAATAAAATTTGCGTTCAATTTGCGGCAAGACTTGGCGTGATTTCTGTTCTTAGGCTTTAAACGGTGGTCAGCTAGCTTTACAACTGTATAGCGCAAAACTGTTCGTGACAAATGGTATTTTCATCTCTTTTATTTTTCCTTATCTATTCCATTGGCAAACATTGAAATTCTTTTTTTTTTTCTACTTTTCATCTACTCTTCTCTCCCTACTTGATCTCTCTCTCTCTCGCTCTCTCTCTCTCTCTCTCTTTCTCTCTCTCTCTCTCTCTCTCTCTCTCTCTCTCTCTGAAATACATACACCTAGCTTTTAAACGACTCGTAGAGATTCTAATAATATCTCTACCCATTCAGGTTTATGTGTTTACATGAAACCTTAAGTTAAGTTTCACTGATGTTATGATGATTTAGAACCTATCAATGTTGAATGCCTATGCGTGATGTTCATCTTGCCAAGGACTTGTCGGTTTTGTTTATAGAAACCCTCGAGAATTTTTACAATGAGAGGATTACTCTACATCAATGCTCGATGATTTTATGACAAAATAAAACTTTAGGATGTTAGGAGATTTCAACATAATATTAATATTCCTCAAAAACGATGAAATCACTTATTTCCCTCTATAATATACATCAATATGTTCCTGATTTCAAGCACATTAATGATAATTCCAGGACTTTAATTGATCATATCTATGCACCAAAAAAGCAACCAAATGAAAGAAATTTATTTAGTTTATTGTGGCAACAGTGACCACTTCCTCATATGCGCAATATGGAGTTTAGACAAGATTCATTTCAGAAAAGAACATTCGTGAAGAATTTCATTTTCGTCATTTCCAACATTTTCAATCCAATTAGTTCATCTATAAGGATGGCTTTAATCTACTTCAGAATATTTTGACTACTACTGACCCAGATCAAGCCGTTGACTTATGGGTTAAAATTATACTTGTATATTTGATAAACATGCTTCTTTGTGTAGTGCACGTGTTAAAACAAATATGAATAATTCTTGGTTTACATCTGAAATTGAAAGTCAAATCATATAACGTGACTGGCTATTGAAACATAGTTCACGAAATGGCTTTCTAAAACAATGAAACTATTTCAAATTGTTGATCAGAAAAGCAAAGCAATCATATTTTTAATATCTCATAAATCAGATTCGTCCCAAGAAAAACATCTGGGCTGTCATTGATCAGCTTACCGAAATAAAAAAGGCGCTCTGTTATATTTTCCATCTAATAATGTTACTGCTGACGATAATATTTCTTCCTTTACATTAACAAATTCGCTTTTAAATGATCCTTCTTCAGACAATATTATGGAGACCACTTGCAAAAATCTCAGTTTTTGTAATGAACAATTTCACGGACAGGTGTACAGAAAATATACACCTTACATGCCCATTGCTCATATACTTTCAATTTTTAAAACGTGTAAACCCCAAAAAATATATTCTCATTTGATGGTATATCGATATATATACTTAGGTTGGCTGCTCTTTGTTGCTGAATCGCTTGTATATGTTTATAACTTCTGTATGTGTAAAAATTGCTTCCCAGAAATGTTTTGGAGAGCCATAGTCATTCGATACATAAGAAAGGTGATATACAACTAGCGTGCTTTACAGGCATATTTCAATCTTGCCTAGCTTGTCCAAATCTTTAGAAAGATATACATCTATTCACGTGAATAAACATTTCAGGCAATTTAATTATTACACGATGGCCAGTCGAGTTTATGGATTCGGCACTCTTGTCAAACGGCTCTTATTAGAACTAATAAATCCTGGTTGAAATTCATCAGTTTGGACAAAAATGCCTTTTGTGTTGACTTTACCCAAGCCATTGATATCATTGATCACAAAATCTTCATAAACAAGCTACCATGTTATGTACTCTCTTGCTCTACTCGTCATCTTCTCAAATTATTTGTATCTGACCGAGTACAGTGTGTGTCTTCAATAAAATGATCTCTAAAGTCACACAGATTTGATGTGCAGGTGGACAAGAATCCCTCTTTAAGACCACTTTTTTTCCTATGTATATTTATGACCTCCCTATCTGTGTTTCTTTTTTTTAATTGTGACATGTTTGCTTATGACACAAGTATCCATTTCTCTGATGTGGAACTTGCTAATGTCATAAACAAACTTCAGTTATCAGGAAACTAGTAATTCACACTGGCTCACATAAAGAAGATAGATATTCATCTGGAAAAACCTAAACACATGACTCTAACCACTCGTCAAAACACCAAAGACTTCCTCTGCTCTTAGATTCCATTCTAATAAATGGTCAGGCAGTCGAAAGAGTTTCTCGTACAGACATGACCGTTGATGATTAACTCTCGTGGTCTGCATATGTACATGATATATTTTCAAAACTTTCAAAATCTACATATCAATTTGTACGAATAAAACATTTCATCGATATGAGTTGTAGGAGGGCCTTTTATTTTGCTTTCATCCACAACAAACGCTACTATGAATTACTCAATTCAGTGATGTAGCTTCAAATCGAGTGCCTCTTTAAAGTCTCTTCAAAAGAGAGATGTTCTGCTTGTATCTAAGAATAAACCTGAAGACAGTGTTGAGTATTTTAAATCACACGCCATACTCCCAATCAGCTCTTTTCTAAACCTTCTTAGAGCTAAATTAATATTCAAATCTCTTCAGTTCAGGGAACCGTCTTATATTCAACGTTTATTTGTACCTCATTGTTCTCCTACTATTAATATAAGTTACTGTTTCTGATGGTCACCAGTAAAGATTGATATTGCCAAGAATCAAAGTATCTCCTTTGGTGCGCCTGTGATATGGAACTCTCTACCATCTTCCATGCAAAATTTCGCCTCGATCGCTTCATATGGAGCATTTAATCAATCCCAATTAACAATATCACCTATTATCACATTTATAACATGTATGTTGCTATTAAGTGTTTATACTTATTTATTTTTATGTAATCACTAATGCCCTTGTCGTGAAATATCCTAAAATAAGTACTGCATTTAATAAATTTGATAAGCTTTTTTCTTTTTCTCCTTTGAACATTAACTCATACTAGTTGCTGTAAAACCCGTTCTAAGAGGGTTGAGTAGAACCGAAACACTGTAATTCAAAGGAAAGAGAGAGAGAGAGAGAGAGAGAGAGAGAGAGAGAGAGAAAGAGAGAGAGAGAGAGAGAGGAAGAGAGAGAGAGTGTGTTGTTTTTTTGGATACAGCCAGTCTACAACAAGGTGATCTCAGGTTTTAAGGCCCTCCGTCAGGCCGATATGCCTATGGCGGGGCTCGAACCCGCGACAGAATGGTCCCCGTAGATCTAAGGGCGTACTCACAAGCCATGTGCCACCGATATGAGAGACAGAGAGGGGGCAGAGAGATAGATAGATAGATAGAGAGAGAGAAAGAGAGAGAGAGAGAGAGTAGGTATAATAACCCAAACGTCGGCATGAGATGCCAGTTAAAATATTAAAATCTAAGGGAACCCCAGTTTCTAAATCTGAATGACATGCGCGCTTGCATGAAATAAAACGAGATGCCCAGAGATTCTCCTATCTAGACTTCTAAAACTTGTGTACTTTGGATGTTGTTTCTCATATAACTCTTGAAAAAAATCTGAGTAATGAATTCCTGGTAGTTAAGTATTATGCGTCGATAGAAGGTTTTGTTCTCATTGAGTTTTTGTCAGCGGGCATTTTTTTTTTTTTTTTT
>BLXT01007982.1:954247-968388 GCA_019648995.1 Plakobranchus ocellatus
CCTGGACCAATGTGTTGGGCGCTAGATTACCAAGTGGATGCGGGTTCGATTAAAAAGTCTGCGCCAACGAATTTTTTTTATTTGGGTGTGTCCACCGGGCACCAGTTGTGTAGCCTAGGCAAATAGCGGTGGCGAAGGGAAAAACCAAACTATCTAACAATGCCATTTGCAGAACCAAACAAAACCGGATTTTGCAGCTGCTTTGCCAGTGCTTGTTCCAAGATGGGAACCGACATAACCTTAACATGAATCTTCATATGAGACGAAACTGTTATTATTTTGGTTATGTTAGGTTTTTTCTTGTTGGGTTGTAGGGTCCGAATGTGGGGCTCGCACTCGAACTGTTTGTTTACAATGACATTTATCTTTAATTTCCCTAACGTCACCTTCTACGGTTTTATAAAATCAGTCGACCTTTGTATGTATCATTGCTACTTATACAAGCCAATATAAAAAGCAAGAGGAAATGATTGGAATTCTAAACACGTGTGTTTTGATAACTTTTAGGTACATTCACAGCGTTTGTCAGTAATCATAAGCCAAAGAGATTTAAAGTGTTTTTTACCCTTGAGTCAATATCAAACATTTTTTTAGATAATTTGAAAAATAAAAACATAAAAACCTTGCGAGTTGTAAAGCAAAATTAAGCGGCGTGACTTTGCTCGAAGGTTAGGTGACTGTGGAGAATGGGACGGGTAGAAATTCTTGCAAGACTTCGTTTGGAGCGGATATAGGACTAAGAACAATAAAAACTTATTTAGTAGAAGAGAAAATGGAACAGTTGGTCCTGTATGCAGAAGTAGAATGTAACTGTTTTTGTTTTTCTACATTACTTCTTTTTTTCAGGTCGCACAAATAGAGGCATGCATAAAAATACATTAAATGAACTTTAAGAGCAATTGTAATTTATATATATATATATATATATATATATATATATATACATATATATATATATACACACACACACACACACACATAATGTTTTATTTGTTAGCTCATTATGATTTAAGTGATAAAATTTTGAAAAGTAACATGCCCGCCCCAACAACTATCCTGTATCGCACAACCTATTGTCATTTAGTAAACTTAATGATTATCAATCAGCACTTGTTGCACGTGAGTATTTGAAAAGTTATCGTAATAGTAAGTACAGGCTGATGATGATGTAATAAAAATACCGAAGTATTATAACAAATTTCTCTTACATTCCCAATGAGTATACAATGGTATAAATACTCGTTTGCTGCCTTTGCCATAAAGCATGTAAAATCACGATGATCTGAGTCAACTGTCAGAGGCGAATCAATAATTTTGACATTGACACTCATTATAATGCATTAATGTAAATAAATGAACTTTTAAAATCATTACGATCTGAGCCAGAAGGGGATCAACAGTTTTGATAATGTCACTCGTTTTCTATATATGAATATAATGTAATTAAATGAACAATTATGATAGAAACATTTCTAAAAAAAAATGTTCATTTATTTTTGTTGTTAGTATAAAAAAATGAAATATTTTACAGCCAGTTTTGTTCACCTCTACTTCAACTCATTGATATTTTTGATAATTTTTTTATGTAAAAATCAGTATCAGAATTTGAAAGTGATAGAGATAAATTGCCTTTTGTTTGTTTTTCTTCTTAAATGTAATGAAAATATTTTATGTGACTTCAAAATATATCCCCAGAGGGCAATCCTTTTGTCTTTCTTTTTGTTGTACTCTATTAGCGAGACTGTATACCTTTTAAAGTTTTGCACTATGGAGTTGATGCTCTTAGTTGGCAATGGTTTCTGTTTCAGAAAATACTTTTGTTATTTGTGTTGTTTTTGAAAGTTTACTAACAAAATAAAAAGTTCAGAAGGGAACAAAACGGGTTTTTGCTTGTCAAAATTAGACAAAAAAAGCATTTAGAAACTTTCAATCACCAATAGTATTTTTCTTTAGTTCTGGAAGTTCAAAGACATTTGTTAAAACTAGTTCTGACTTCGGCTTTTCGTATATAAAGATAAAGATGATTTTTTAAAAATAGTGGGTACTCCTATAAAGTACATTATGTATCATGTAAAAACCAGCTGCATGTTATTTAAAAAAAATATTATTAGATATTTTACATTGCGAACATTATTATTCCACAAGGGTCAATATAAACGCTTTTATTTATTTATTTTCCGTTCACTATTTTGGTCTTTTTTTTTTCATCTATAGTGTTGTGAGGTTAAAAATTCATGATCATTTTTTTTTGACCAAACCAACATGAAAAGCCTTTTTATCTATACACAATGAATTGTTTTTTCTATTTGCCTCTCTATAAACTTTGGAGTTGCTGGTTGTGTTCTTGCACTATATGTTCTCAAATAAGGTCTTGTATTACACGACAGGCAGAGTATTGTTACATTTATATCCGTACACAATAGCAATAATCTAAGATGGATTGAGTGGTCAAACTGTCTAACCCTTGACGATAAATCACTAGTTTATGCATTATTGATTGGCAATGTCATACGCAACCGACGAGACATACAGTGATACAGTAAAATAGATGCCGGGACGATGTCCCGATGATAGATACCTTTTCGTTTATTAAAAGGTTATAATTTTGTTCTTTTTACAGAGACGTAGTGGAAGTTATGGGAAAGCGATCAGTGGACTAATTTTTTTAAATGCTGTTTTTGTTATGTTTCCGGATTGTACGAGAAAACAAAAGAAATCATCCTGTTCCTATTTTAGTCGGTTGAATACTCTTTAATGTATGAAAAAGAAATTCAGAAGTCGAATCTCATGAAAAGGCTTTTTCGTTTTGTCTGATGTCGTTTTCAGCTTTCTCTTGGCTTTCATTTCCGATGCTTTAAATCACTCTCTTCAATTAAGTCAATACCCTGTTTATATGTATGTGTGTCTTGTGTGTGTACACTTATATTTATTTATTTATTTATTTATTTATTTATTTATTTATTTGTTTTTATACTTATAGCTCGTTATTTGCCTCTGAAACATTGAAATCATTAATTTTTTTTCCTATGATTTTTTTCTTTGCACTAGTCTACGCTTTAAAAATAAAGTAAATTCCAGTGGTAAAATAATGTCTTAACCGTTGTCTGTCTTATATTTGTCCTGCTGTGGGAGTTTTTTTCCCCAACGTTTGTAATGCTCAGATACTCATCAAAGTACAAAATTTAATAGGAACTTAAAACCATGGTTTAATCGTTTTCTTAATCATAAAAAATATTAAAAAATTATTGAGAATTTTCAGATATCTGCTTGTTTTTAAAGCTTACTCTTAATCAAATGAGGTGAGCAATTACTTTTAAAGCAAGTGCAACTCGTTATTTAAAAAAAAAAAAAAAACCTATTCGCTTAAGTCAAAAGCGATAATTATTTTAGGTATGGACAGACAAAAATATTGGTACATATGGAAAGCATACGTACAAAAGAAGAAAACAACAAGTGGAGATATATAGGGTATAGAGGAAAGAAAAACAAAACAGGGTAAAAATTAATCACTTTAAGAGTCAGTTCTTTTTTGTGATGTAGGAGTAAACTCGTAACTAATAAATGACCTGGGCTGACATTCTTCAGTGCTTAAAGCTGTACTGAATTGTGTTAGGTGACTCTTATGCTACATTAAGATAAACGCAAATGAGTTTAACTGTCTAAGATCGGCAGGATTTGGTAGCATCCGATTTAAATGCTTTGAAGCGTATAAAGTCCCCAAAGAAATTGAAATATTAAAATCTCGAACTTTCCATTATACATATAGAATTTCGACTTCATTCTGTTTCAAACAGAAGTAGGCTGGGCTATGATCATCTCTCCAAAAAAACAACGCTAGGTATTGTGTTCCGTTTGAAGACTTGACATTTTTAAAATTACAAACATCGAGCATTTCTTTATAAAAAATTGCGTTAGACCAAGCCCTGATTTAAGGCAAATTAGGGTATTTTGGGGAAATATTGATTTTAGGTAATAGATGAATTTTTGTTTCAAATTATGAATCAATCTAATCTTTTATAAATATATATATATATATATATATATATATATATATATATATATATATATAAATATATACATGTATATATATATATAATCCAGAGAGCAATGTAAATGAGCTATAATTCAAAGCGTGCATTTTTAACGCTTTTTATTAAATTCATATTGTTTGCTTTACAATGAATAATGAATAGTATCATAATTTTGCAGCCTTTCTACACTCTTGGCTATACTATGGTTATGATCTCTTTTTCAAGCTTTGCTATTCCCTTTTATTTAATTTTATTTTTTTTTTTTAAATAGTATAAAAAAGAAAAAAAATGTTACTTCAGCTTGGTTTGTCTATATTTTCTGAAAATTACTTTTCTTTTTAACGAATTCGACTAATTTTTCTGTGTTATCCCTTCTAATTTCCTTATGTGAGTTTGAAATAGTAGCAAATACAAGAGGATTGTCCTAAATCAGATTGCAATTAATGAAACGTCACACCCTTTTTAATACGGTCATTTAGCCATTAAGTGGACAGAACATAACTATTTATTGTTATTGTATCATGAATGATATAATGTGAGTACTAATCATAAATTTTGACTACGAAAAGGTATTGGCCGGCAAAGGAATGAATCAAGTAAATGATGAATTAATTACTCTCTCGCAGTTTTTTTTTTCCCGCTGATTATACCTTTAATGAAACCTTACCTGGCAGTTTACTATTTTAAACAAAGAGTGCTTTTGCAGGGGAAATTCTCTATAATTAATGAGACATCGATTCAGTTTAAAACAAAAAGATTAAGTGTAAGATACAGCTGTATAAAATATTGGGACCATATCGAAACCGGCACAATTGCATATTGCTTTAATAAATTAATGTATGTATTTTTAATAAAGAGTGCAAACATTACTGTTAGCTATTATGTCTATCTCGCACTTTGTGCAAAACCATTCCCTGGAAACGATGTCATTTGAGGGATGAGGTCATCAAAACTGCTAAAATTACATAAAGACATTGGTTAACAACCGAGCGGCTCGGCAAAACTCCAAATTGTCTTGTTCTTCTTAATTTATTGCGAGGGCTCGGCACACCACTAGCATCATTTTGGAAACTATACAGGACGAGGAAACAAATTGTTTACGTTTCATGTTTGGATGATCATACTTTTATGTAAGGCGTAATGGTTAATTGAAAATGTGTAACAAAGAGGTTGCCCTTGCCAAACATAATATTTCTTTCCTCTTAAATTGGTTATTACATGTCGAGTGGGTTTTTTGTAGCAATTATTGGGGACACGAGTTTTTCTAATTTGTTTGTCGACACTTTTCTGAGATTAATGTTTAAAAATTTCCCAACATAAACATTTTCTGGATTTCTTTCAACCTCTTTTCCCCCTTTTTTTGAACAAAAGTTTGCATTGAGATTCAAAAGAATTAAATCAATTGCTGAAAAACAAAATTCGTCGTCAAAGCATACTGTCAATAATCCACACAAACGTTCTTACAACGACAGAATTAACGCGAACACGACAAACGATATAAGGTGACTTGTAAGACAAAAGAAAATATAAAGACGATTCCTTTTTTTCTTCATATGAGTCAATAAAAACGTCTGACAAGGTAATCTAATAAAAATAGCATATTTATGTAATAGCTTTTTTTAAATGAATCAAGCTTGTCTATGGGTGTATTTGGTATAGTATTGAAGTCCCAAACACAAAGAGCACAAGAATTTGAGCTGAATTCTGACTTTGCTATTGGTTTCACCTTATTGAATTAAAAGATTTAAGGTCAGGATTAAACTAAAAGAAAAAAGACAATTGCTGCAAATTATACAGCTTGCTCTGGAGTTAACTTTACTGAAGAAGAGGGCAACTTTTTTCTTTTTTTTTTAAGATACGACTGGTAATGTATTGAGATGTTTTTGTTTTCTTTTCCTTTCACCCTTTACACATGGGTAACACATATAATTCAATTAACGCCATGTTTTGGCGAAATCATCATCAATTTTTTTTTGCTTGGGGGTGGAGTAGGGGGGTGGGGGTCGTGGTCTGATCAAGGTTAAAAAAAATTATCTTTCGTTACTGATAACCATTCAATGAAAAATTGTACAAAATGTGTTCAATTATATAGCTGTACCATTATTTAAAACCTCTTTTGCTATTGACCTGCCCTTCTCTAGCCTGACCTTCTCTAGAAAAAAAAATTGTTTTCTTGTCTTTAACTATACAGACTAATTCTGAAGAAGATAGGGCAGAAATGGATCTAAAGCCATCCAACTCTATCTGAGCAACCAATGCCTTGTTTACTTTACCATCTTCCTATATTCCCTGAGATATTCTAATGAATTTCTTTTTGCCTCTGAATTGGGAGTTTAATAAAATGTTGCTGTAAGGGTCTTCTCAAAAAGCTAACTTTATTTAGGTAACTTCTTATTTCTTATCTTTCCCAATCGCCAATCTTAAATCAGCCTCTTCAACATCCATAAAACTTTTTAAGTATGTCTTGGACACACCATGAGTGTTCTCCTTGCCTTACGTATAATTGCAAAGGATTCAACAGAGATGTACTTCATGGTTATCATAAAACTATGTGAGATTGTTTTATTTCATAAAACTGTGTGTTTTTTTAATCGCTTTTTTAAATATCTTTCTTCTCTTGTATAAAATTGCTGCTGTGTAATAGCATAGGGTTTGTTCACTTCTCTTTGATTGCCCCAGTTTTAAACTACCTAAACCATATACAAAATAAGCCAAATGGAGATTCGAATAAGATAATTCGTTTGACTTAATTGTTCATATTTGTTTGACTGTGTCTGTTTTTACTATTTTATAAAAAGAAAAGATTTATTCCTTTTTTCGATTCAAGTGCGAGGAGTCTAACAATCTCAACTTGTTAAGAAAGGGATCATATGTCTTTCAACCCTCTGCCTCAAAAATCAATTTCATGCCGTAGGAAAATTGCGATAGTGTGTCATACTCTAAATCATTTTTTGCTCGGAGCAAAATAACTGAAATGCTGTACCTTTAAAGCAGGTTGGATCGATTACAAAAGAAAAAAATATTGTGCAGAGTGTCCGGCCTTTGTTGGAGTGGTCGGCTAACCTCTACAAGTTAATCGAACTCTATGATTTTTGGTCTCTCTTTATGCAGACATACTTTATTTGATATTCTTTATTAAGCTTGTTTCTTAAACCAGCATCTTTTATCTATCTAGATACTACATTATCTAGATAATATATTTATCTAGATACTATATTTATCTAGATACTACATTAATTGTTGGGTATGACTATACACATTTTAAACTCCAATATTCGAATCTAGACATGTCTCCAAATTGTGTCAAGCGACGAAAATTTGTTGTAAATAGCTCGTTAGTTTATGACTGAGGTCTTCTTTAAAAAATGTGCTAATTGGAATCGTTGGTTTCGATTACAAGTTGTCGTCTTTTTTCCAATGTATTCCTTTCATCCATTTAAAACCTTTCATATATGAAGCAATTGACGACCGTTAAAGTTCAGTTAAAATGTTTGCTTTTACCAAAGCATATTATGAGAGCGAATATTTATGTCTGAGGTTAATTACACTTGTACTTGCACTTTTGACTACCTGATCACTGTTTGAAGTGATTAAGTCTATGCTGTTGTTATGCAGGTTATGGGTGTGACATTTAATTTTGTAGAGGTTTAACATAAACCTGTTTCTTTCTAGTCGATATTTATGTAATTGTTTTTCACTCATTACTGCACATTTCAAAGGCTTTGCAGTTTATTCAAACAATGTGTCCCATGGATCATCATCGATTTACTGGTAAATCTATAAATGCAACCAAGCGATCAGTCTCTATATCTTTTCATGTCCTCCTCCATTCATACAAGCGCACACCCACATGTTATTGATTTCTCATTCTTATTTTATCAATTTCCAATCAGTTTGTGTTGCTTGACTCACCATACATTGTTAAAACGGATGTATCATTTATTTTTCTCATTTTACTGGCTGGTGATCTCCTTAAAATTGTAACGTGTACTATGATTGTGCAATAAAGATAAATGTTAACCAAGCTATGTGATTCTCTTTCCTATTTTTTTCTTTAGTGAGAACATATTCCTTTACTGTTGTATTTTTCATACAGCGTAACATTTCAGTAGTTTTCATCTCTTGGTCAATATCCTAAGTTATTACTATTTTTGACGCTTTGCTGCATAATTTCTAGAACAAGAGTAAAACTGGTTGTTTGTAAAATATGAAGAGGCAACATATTTACGGCTGTAATCGTAAAAGCTAAGGCCTCTGGTGTCATTGTAAATGTGAATATTATTATGAATGTTTTGATGCGTTCAACAATTTATAAAACAGTATGATAAGAATAAAATTTTCAAGCCAAAAATTCCATGTACATTCGGAGTATGCAAATAGGCAAATATAGTTTGCAGCCTTTTCCTTCGCCTCATAAGAAAAGCTTTTGTGGTCTAAGTGTTAAAAACTGTCCTCATTACAAGCTTATTTCTTTTCTAAGATACAATCACATTTTGTTATGTTTTGAATCTTCGAAATTCTCGTTTGAAAAATACATTAAAGCAGCTTATGATCAGTGCTTGCGTGCGATAACATTACGAGGTTTATTAATACCCACTTAGGGTATCATGAAAAGTCGTAAAATTATTGTAACGATCGCTTTGTATGATAAAAAAAAAGGATTAAACCTATTAAAATTTTCCCAGCACTTCTGAACTTGTTCTCCGTCATAACAAATCGATTATTTATAAACCCAACCTAAACAGTCGTCAAGGTAGATCGATTCAACAAACCCTATGAATTAATGAAAAAAAACCATCTCTTTAAAGATTCAGAGAAGCCATTGGTTGAATTAATATCAAAAGATACATGAATAGAGGTATTTGTTATCTTTTTAAAACTTGCACTGCATAGCTGATATGCACTTTACGAGTTCTAATGGCGTTTATCATTAATTATTATGCTGTTTATAATTATGACCAATTGCTTTGAGCTATACAGTTATACCTGAACACCGCTTACGACAAAAATTTCTTTTACATAGATTGCCGGACACAAATCACTCTCAGTCTTATCGAAAATTAACGAACGCTCTACATGAAGACCAATTTCAGAACAGCGACGTAAAATTCTACAATTCTGTAGGTCTACACAAAAACATCAACTGTTTATCTCTCAGCGATCTCTCCAACAATCTCACAACCATTCTATTTATACGAAACAGTTTCAAGAAAAATACTACGAGTAGTTATGCAATACATAGTCAACAATTAATCATTATTACACAAACTGCTCATTCCAGAATAAAAGAAAAGCTACCGTCTTTATAATCAAGGTTAGCTAAAAACATTAACCTATCAGTATCCTCTCCTTAATACATAGACATTACAAGTTTAATTATTTTTTAAAGATACAATCTAACAATTTCCTGTAAACAATATTTTCTATTTTCGAAAATCTTTTAGGAATTTATAGATCCGAAAAGGCAAACAAGCTAAAATAATAATAGCGCTGTTAGACTGACATAGGCGTTACCTCTAGGCCGACTCAAGATTACAAGTAATTAAGACTCATTCATAATATCGGCCGTCACGAGTCTAGATCTAACTGAATCCCCACAAACGCATACAATAGTCATAGTGATAAAATCCATAGAAGAAATTCTTAGATAATGTAATTCTTGAGAAACGGTACTAAGAATGATCTGACTTAAATTTATCAAAAAGCTCTTGCAAAGATGTGCAATGACTTTTAAAAAATGAGCAAGATTCAGTGTTGGTTTTTGTTTTGTTTTGGGTTTTTTTTCTATTTTTTTAACTTATCGTACACAAACTACTCTGCAAGTATAAGAAATATTTGTGTTCAAAAGTTGCTTATCTTTTCTTTGCAGCAGATAAGAATTACTGGAAGGTATATTGTTATTGCTATATTTACAACAGGGATATAGTTGTCTCCATATCCATGTAAACAAGTAAACAATTTGAAGCTACAGGGTTATCAATGTCAAGAAAAAATTAAAATAAAACTGTATTTCAAAAATACTGTATACCTTAAACGGGGATCGGATAAATATTATGGGTGTAAAAATGACAGTTTCTTTGTTATTATTACATTTTGAATCCAGTTATCTCATGCATATTTAAAAATAAACACTTAAAAGCTACGGTTCTTAACTGTATTATTATTATTATTATTATTATTATTATTATTAGTAGTAGTAGTAGTAGTAGTAGTAGTAGTAGTAGTAGTAGTAGTAGTAGTAGTAGTAGTAGTAGTAGTAGTAGTAGTAGTATGACAATAGTACTAAGGAGAAAAAGAAGATGAAGAATTATTACAAATACGAGGCAGAGGGACAAAAGTTGAGGATGCACTCGACTATTGGAAAGAAGAGACTTATTTATCTCAATATTAATACAACTAGCGACAACTAATCAAAAATACAAAAGAAATACAAGGCGGTTGCTTAGAATCCACCACATCCTTATTTAGTTTAAATAGGCAAACACATTTTGTATAAAATACGAATACATTCTGGTACGCGAAACAATCCGGTTCGGAGCAAACAATTAGTATGTAATACTGTAGTGTCGTCTGAAATAATGGAATAGTTGTAATTGTACCAAGGTAATATAGATTACAGTTCTTACACACAGAGTCGTCCTTTACCTGGCTCCATTTGGTCGTGGTTGTGCTTGAATACTAATATTTAAAATCTTGAAACCATCGCAACTATTTAACATATTAAAGGATAAAGTCATAGTCCTTCTTTTTTACTAGCACATCTTAGATTTGTGCAGCTCCAAGTCAAGATCACCTTTTCATACCAAATATATCAGCTTGTCATCACAGTAAATATTTATATACACCCTATACCAAACTTGCAGCAGATGTGAAGCTCAACTTATTCCAAGAAAATAGGCTTTGCCGATTGGTATCGGGTGAGATTAGGTGTCCAATTCTTGTACACTCTAAATACTCTTTTGGTATCTGCAGTGAGCCGGAGTAGATTGTGGCGATTATCTGCAATAGTAACAGAAGCCAGCTCGAGACTTGCCCAAGGTTTGCCTAAGGTTTGTTTGCCATCTATGGAAATACATTCCCCACCAAGACCAGAAAACCAAACAATAGGGCTCTGGTCTTTGACACATACGCATAAATTACCAACTTCATTTCAATAAGTCTTGTTCGAAAGAATAACTAATTAAGAACATTTTGGTTTAGGGTAACTCAGTTTTTATAAAGATTAAATGTGAAATTCTTCTTAACCGTAAGATGAAATTCTTTGATTAATCAATTAGAACATATTTACACGTATCAAGGCACAATTCAACCGTGTACAAATGATAGATTACGCAGGGGTTCACTTTTTTACAGTATCTATCTTAATCCATCAACTTAATTTTTTCTATTCGCGATTCAGGCGAACCATTGAATGTGCGCTTATTTTAATCTGTATCTTTTCTTCTTTTTCCACTGTAACAAAATACCTAAAATCGTGGCTTTGTATATAAATGAAATATTATTTTACATCTTTGGCTAAAGTTGATCTTAAGGCCAACTCTCTTAATCTCGTCTGAGAACGAGGAGTTGTATCACTTTTACCAGAGTCTGCGTCTTCCTCTGATGAGTTCTGGCAAGAAATGTTTGGTTTCGCGAAGTTATCGATGGTTTTGCGCATATTGCAACTGCTCATGCCCAGCCAATTCGGGGTGAAGTCAATTATTATTATTATTATTATTATTATTATTATTATTATTATTATTATTATTATTATTATTATCATTTTAATATGCGCTTGTGAGTTTGGTACAGGCCAGCGCTAAGCTAAGTCTAGTTACAACAAAAGCATTGCCGCAGTGCCTAGTATTCTGTACCAACTCAAAACACGTTAAAGGCGATCACAAGAGGAAATTCAAAGAGAATATTTCCAACTTCATTTTTGTATCATTTATTGAAAATAAAACCTCGCCTTAATGCTTGGATTCATAAATTTTGCAACGTCTTTTGTGGTGACGCGACAATGCTTTGGGAGCAAATTCTGCTGTTTTATTTTTCAATGCTTTCACTCTACTTGCTAAAGCTAATTACGTGTTGAAGCTTGGCACAATGATTATTTCAACACGACGTCTGTCATTAATATCGCTGCCAGAGTGCTCAAAGAAGATGATAAAACAGTCTTGAAAATAGGAATTAATTAATCAAAATGCTATCAAATCCATATCCGAAATCATGTCGAAATAATTAACGAACGAGCTCTGTCTGGCTTCACTGACTAATTCTGATACTGCTGTCAAGAATATCCTTCAGAACAGACCAGTGTTACGTATCATAACGTGTTTTATTTTGTAGGCTAAAATAAGGAGAAAATATTGATTAAGAGTAGTTGTTGCTATATAACGAAAAAAAAAATTGAGTGGAAAATGCTTTCTTTGATGCAACGTTATTTAAAACGAAAAGGTGGAATAATGATAAATGTAATTCGAAATGCTCGTTTAAAAATTTGCTGTGCACTCGATATCTTTTTGAAAATTAAAGATTACGAAAAGTTTGACACTCAGGAAGCAGTGAAAAGAGTAAGAATAGAAGAATTCAGGGCAGGTCATAACTAATATAAATTCGTTGTTCATGAAACTATGTAAAATTTTATCGGTAGCTCAATAATATGATATAGCACAATATAAATTTGACTTCATAAATATGATGATGCATATAGGTTATTTTTACATATTGTTTTTAAAACAAATAATCCTTTCTAGAATTTCTGTATTATTTTTTAAATTTTGAAGCAGTCGGTCTGGAACATGACAATTATTCGTTTAATATTGTTCTTTGATTCCTCGGTTTATAATGCTGTTTTTTGGTTTTTTTTTTTTTTTTTTTTTTTTTTTTGTCTTTCACGGGTCAGATAAAAGAAGAACAAATGGAAAAGCTAGAAAGCGAAATCTTTTACCTTTACCCGACAACCTTATGTTTTCTACTTGAAAATCCTAGTTGGAACTTAACCAGTTATTTTTTTACATAGAGATATAATTAATTCGTACTTATACCAAACCTTTATGTGAATACATTTAATAGAAGTTTTTGTTCCATACCCTAAATACACGAACCTCTGAAAAGCAAATAATATATATATATATTTTTTTTTTTCTAAAATGGGATGGCCAAAATGTTCGCGAATAATATTAATTTCATTCGGCATATTAAAATTTTAATGTACCTACCTTATCAATTTACTGTGACAAACAGAATAATATGAGGGTGAAAGATTTAACAAATGAGACCCTGAAACTCATTTTTTTTTCCTTTAAACGCTTCATATTTTTAGTTTCTACATAAGATCTATTTTTTAGTAACACAATATGCTTTAAAACTGAAAATCATGAAATTAAAGAGGTGTGTAGGAGGCAAAAGTTGATCCAGCCACAATGCTGATGTCAACGATCATTCAACCAAGCTGTAACATCTTTTTTTTTTTTTAATGCGATGGTTTTGTACATTGAGTGACAGAGAGAAAAAATAATAGAGAAGGTCCTTCAGTGAAAAAAAAAAAAGGTAGTGTTATTTGTTTGACGTCATATAGGCCTATGTTGTATTTAAACTATAGAACCGGGATACTTTTCTTAGATCTAAAAAAAGAGTGTGTTTGTGTCAACATTTTCAATTTAAGGAGTACCTAGTAGGAAGATTTTAGTGGTGCAGAACCAAAATCAATACTTTATTGTTTTAATTATTCGTTTTAAAAGTCGGAAAAGAACGCCAGTTCCAGTTAAATGTTTATTTATACATAGTTCATTCTCTTTTATTGTATCCCCAATAAACAATCTCTTAGCTGATGTTTTTGGAGGCAAAATTCAACAAACATCTAAAGGGCAGAGATGCAGTTCCTTCACTTTTTTTGTTCTTAAATATTCAAAACTGTTGATTATTGTATTTCCTACTTTTGCCAAAGCATAGTTAGCATTCAATAACTGTGAAAGGTTTTAACAGTGCTCTTCACTTTTTTTGCCTTTTTTCAGTTTATTATTAAGTTTGGCGTGTTGGAAAATAGATGAGAGCTTCAGGGACAGAGCGAGATGAGGATTATGGAGAGACGTCAATGTTTGTTTTAAAAAAACTGTGTCCCACATTCTC
>BLXT01007982.1:1112840-1124163 GCA_019648995.1 Plakobranchus ocellatus
TTTTCAAATTTACGCGCCTGAAACGTATAAAATGTCTTTTAACCAGTCACTGCCTAATGTAAAAGAGGGAAAATAAAGTGGAATCCTTAAAATATAGTGCTATGACCAGACAAAGTACGGACATAACGTTTCACCAGACGTACATCTTACCGATTTCTTTTCATAGCACTTCGTGGGTGGCAGTTGTTGTTGTTTTTTTTTTCCATACTACAACTCCAGATTAGGTTCCTCTTTCTGTTTTGATCTTTTAATGGAAACACTTTGCTTTAAAAAAAAGCCGTGAAGAAAAAAAAAGAGAGAGAATGAAGATCCAAGTGTTGTTGGGGAGCTCTCTTTTTGCGTTGTCCATCGTAAATCTATTTCCGTTGGACCTTACAGGAAACATTTAGCAGTGTAAAGCCTTTTCCAGGCTTGAGCAGCAAAGAAACACCAGTCAAATGCTGGTCGAAGGAGTGTTTCTTCAGTTTTCACCATTGATTCCTGGGGCAGGGAGAAGCATTAGGTTATGTTTAAAGAATAGTTTCCAAAAGGAGTTTTGGAATTGTATCCTGTTCTACATATATGTTGTAATGATTTGAAAATACGTTAAATATATAACGCTAAGTTCACAATATTGTTAGTAACATCTGATGGAGCGAAGGGAAGAAGAAGGAAGAGTTGGGTCATTATGAGCTGAAAGGGAAAAAAAAAAAGGCTGGATGTATGTGATGTTTTAAATTTATATACATAATGTGATAATCTGTTCTGCCTTTTACTTGTATGAGAGAAATCCAACAACATAAAATAAACACATTTTTTGAAACGACTGTACTAATCAAGTACAAGGTCTAAGATTGGTATGAAATGTGTTAAAAAGAAAAAAATATGTATATATTATGTTGAAGAGAGAGATGTGTAATAATGATTATATATATATATATATATATATATAGTCATTATTTCACATCTCTCTCTTTCTATCTTTCTCTCTCATATATATCTTAGATATGCTAAAATTGAGTAAAACGACAGTAAAATTTTTCGAAAAATAGTGGATTCTACGAAGTTATTCAATAACTACGTGGCATAAGCTAAATACGCTTGACTACTTCTATCTCGTATGATTATCCAACTAGCTAGATCCAGAGTAGCAAGTAGGGGTGAAGCAAAAAGAATAGATATGGAACAGGTGTAGTGTTACTTTGGCAATTAGTAACACATTAGTGTATGCTCCACAAAGTTTGTTCACACCTGTCTCTATCAGGGAAAACACCACTGCTGTAGTAATTTCAAGTAGAAATTCATCCAATACCTTAACAGAAACAGAATAGTTTTATAAATAACTAAGTACACATGGTTTTAAGGAATGTATACATAAAATATGGCTGGAATTCAGGGAGAAAAGAGAAAAAAAAATACACATTTCTAGTAGAATGTACTGTATTCTAATTTTTTTTATTTTTTTTTTTTTTAATTTCTCATTATAAATGTTCTCTTCGGCTTTTGAATATTTCTTGTAATATCTTTTTCAAGCAAGTATTGACTTTACTAGTGTGTGTGTGTGTGTGTGTATACACAGAGAGAGAGGGAGTGTGAGAGAGAGAGAGAGAGAGAGAGATAGAAGTCTTCTTCTCTTGTAAGTCTTCAGCGTTCTTACTATTTAAAAACCTTTTCTGCATTCCAAGACATAGAGTTGTATACAAAAAATACATCAGTTTTTTCTGAATATGGATACGAAAAGGTAAACACTTTTTTCGAAGTAGCCAATTTATGAGAGCGTTTCTAATTTCTGAGGTTTTTTTTGTTTGTTTTTTTTTCTTATTCAATGAAAAACGCAAGGGTTTAAAAATAAAAGCACCTATTTATGATGTAAGGCTATTTTGACTGTGCGAAACATTTTTCATCGATTTCTTCCCTTTAATGACATTATGGGGCTAGCAAGATTACGTAGACAGTATAGATTCCCACAATTTGTACAGAGACGTCTTTTTGTGATTTATTTGCACTTCCTCAATTAATCATCGTATTGTTCCTCATATGCAAAACTGCCAAATTATAATTTCCGGCTATTTCGAAACTTGCACACGTTTCCGTGTATCTTCAATAACACAGCCATAAAAATTATGTGTAATCAGAGAGAAAATTGTGTATTAAACATAGCAAGCTCAAAGGTTTCACGTGCTGTGATGAATATACTGGGCGAAATTATGTAAGTTGATTTCGCGTAAAAGACACATTAACTTTTTCCCGTTGTATAATAAGTTGGATATTAAATGCTGCCTATACAACAGACTCTTCATAGTTCCAAATCGAAGAATAACTTGATATGAAAAACCGGTTGCCAAAAAATATTGGACAAATGAATAAAATAAAAAGCAAAGTGCGATAGAAAAGGGCCAAAAATGGCAATATATAAAAAAAAATATTTTCCATATTATTTTACATTATCCTTTTTTGTATCTCTCCTTGGTTATTGTTTCAATGACTGAATCATAACCCTGTCTCTATTTAATGGTAGGTTCGGTTTTTTTTTTTTTTTTTTTTTAAAAGAAAATGCCAATGCTTTAGTAATTTTGAATAAAAAATCACTCTGTCTCTCTCTCTCTCTCTCTCTCTCTCTCTTTCTCTCTCTCTCTCTCTCTCTCTCTTTCTCTTTGTCGCACTCTCTCTCGCTCTTTATCTCGTTATTCCCCCTCCCCCCTCACTCTCTTTCTCTTTCTCTCTCTCTCTCTCTCTCTCTCTCTCTCTCTCCCTTATCTTTCTCTACCTCTCTATTTTTCTCTGCTTCTTTCTCCCCTTTTCATTTTTTCTCGCTCTCTTTTCATCTGTATCTCTCTATCTCTTTCTCTTTATTTCTCTCTCTCTCTGTCTCTCTCTCTCTGTCTTTCTGTCTCTCTCTCTCTGTCTGTCTTTCTCTCTCTCTGTCTCTCTCTCTCTCTCTCTCTCTCTCTCTCTATTTGTGTCTTTCTTTTCATCTTTCTCTTTTTCTATTAATGTCAGTCTCGCTCTTGCTCTTGCTCCCTCTTTCTTTGCCCTCTTTTCTCTTTTCTCTCGCTTTCTCTGGCGCTCCAGTTCTATCTTTTAATATTTCCTGATGAAGCTAGTTTGGGACTATCTATGCTTGAACATCTCTTTACTTCGATATTTTTTTTTTGTGTGTGTGTGCATCTCATCTCTGTTCCTCTCTCTATCTCTCTCATATCTCTCTCTCTCTCTTTCTCTTTCTCTCTCCCTCTGTCTAGGATTTTATAAGCGTCTCTCTACGCCTAGAGATTAATAAGTTATTTTGCTATTTAATTTTCTATAAAGTGAATCTTCTTATATCAGTGAGTCTACTTATGTGTTATGGCTATGTTTACGCTTAAATGTAAAACGTTATCTCTTTTTTTTGTTTTGTTTTTTTTTTTTCTTTTTGTTTGTGTGTTTGTTTTTTCCCCGTTTATTTCCCTCACTTTTTCCTAAGCGAAAGATGCCTTGGGACTATACTAAGATGTGCACATAATTCATTTAACGAAAGAATTCCCAGGATAATTATAGGATATGAACAGAATGTTTTTCTACTTTAAAAGATAAGCCTTTTCAAAGCCATGCCATTAATGATTTTCAAAAAACATATACCTTAGCTCATAACTTTCAAATATTTAGTGAGAACTTTTTTGTAAACTGTATTTTTTATCTTTGAATTTTAAAAAAATATTATTCCTTTTATTTTCCATACTTTCTTTTATTTATCATCTGTTGCATCTGTTCTCAGCATGGTCGAAAATCTTAAAGGTTATGTATATATATACATATATATATATATATATTTTTTTTTTTTTTTTTTTTTTTTTTTTAATTTCATTTATGTTTTTTGCCTGATGATAAAATTTACTTCAAATCTGTATTTATCATATATAATGATAATATAATGGTGTATCCCATACACCAGGCCAGTGAGATAAGTGGACAATATTAGAAGTCAGGTCAGGTATGCTGACGACACAGCCTATATAGTAAATACTAAAGGATGAAAAAAATCTGATTCATATGTCGATGGTGAACAAGACAATTTTTTTTCCATATATAGTTGTTCATTAACTTGGACATTCTGCAGTTTCAGCAATCAGGCAGAGACACCCGTGGTATATCTAGGACATTTCGTTCTCCAGGGGAAACTTCAACATCTGCCGCTTGAAAAATCTAAAGAAATATAAGAAATTTAAAATGTCGGGTTACAGAAAAAGAAAATCAGTAGCGCAAATCATGATCGCTCATGACTAGTTTAGAGTTTGAGTTCAAGAACGTTATGACTTGATCGACTTCAATTTACTTTAATGGAAACTTTGCTCAAAGTTGGACTCCTTATGAGTATCAGATGTTTTTAATTTTCCTGACTGTAATTCTGTACTGCGTATTTCACTTAATGGTGCAACATGTGAAATGGGGGGGGGAGGATTATTTTGAAAAGCAAACTGCAATATTATTCTACTGATACGACTTCAACTGTTTTGCACTAACTTTTATCTTAATATGAACAAAAATGTTTCAAGCGATATTTTTCCTAATAATTTAATTTTGATGCCAGTATAAAATCTGTTGACCTATTAAACTATGAGTTACATTGATGAACGCAAATAAAAAAACTACTTTCATTCCGCATGCACAGCGTTCTTTTCCGAAAAGATCGGCTGTGCTATTTCTCATAAACTTATGCTTCCGTTTTATTTTTCTCTATCGGTTCGATAAGTCTTAAGTCTTTAGCTACAAAGAGCTTTTACTTCACAGTAGAAATGAAATGATTAAGCAATAACAGTGTATCTAAAGATGCTTTTTGGCGACTGGAATTAAGGTATATCCATTTTGGAAGCCTATGAACAAAGAGAATTTTTTTTCTCATAAGTTAGATTTATAATGCATTAAGTAAAGCTTACCGTGTGTGTTAAAGCGTGGTATCAACTAGATTGTAATAATGTCAGCTGTGGCGAAGCCATTTCACAGCTTTGTTATTTCTAGCTTTCATTTTAGTCAATCATGAGCGTCTAATGCTTTTAAGCATGACATTAAAGCCGCTTTTAATAACAATGCTACGCAAAAAGGAAGTACTACGCACGCTAAATTAAGGAAACATGCCCACATCGACCCTTACAGCGCGGCAATATAAAGAAGTTGAGCAAGGCGCGATCGATATTATCCCATAAATGCAAACTAATTTGATCGGGATACCACGAATCGCGTGTGCTATTTGATCCTTCATAGAGCTAGAGAGGGACAAACAGTGTAGTATTATATCAAGGTTTAGGGCTGTTATCGTTCGAATGGTTAAATGTAAAGTCTTCGTAAATGAGACTGCATCGGAAGAGCATTTTATTGTTTAAAAAAATGAAAGCTAGAAAAATTCGCAATAGTAGAAAAGATTTCTTTCAAACGTTTTTCATTTTCTTACTTTGTAAGAATTACGCTTCTTTCTGTTGCTTCAATGCCTCTAATGGCTTTGAGCATCTGTATAGGATATAAGAAGAAAATATATATTTTACAAGCTATGAGAGTGAATGTATTGTGCAAAGACCACAAATAGGGAAAACTAAAATGTGTATTTATCAATTGTGTTTGTCATTTCTCTCTCTCTCTCTATCTCTCTCTCTCTCTCTCTCTTTCTCTCTCTCTCTCTCTCTCTCTCTCTCTCTCTCATTTATTTTCATTTTTCCTCCTGAAATAAGCATTCATTAAATAGGTTGACAGATTTTAATTGAAGTAAATGCAATCAGAGATTGTACAGAGATATAGACATGAGTGTCAGGTGCAATACTGCATCGTTTAAACGCTCAGTCACAAAATGAGAGTCGAAATGACAGAAGCCGTACCTTGGCTATAGACATCACAGCAGGATGTCGACGAGATGAGCTATGTTCCAGAGACCTATACTTTGGTTTGTCTGTAAATTATCAATCACTGGGCTCACGTTGCTTGTTGTTTGAAGGGTTCAAAATGTTAACAAAATGTTTGCAAAGGTTACCTGGGCAACTCGACAGCTTTTCTTGTTCTCATAATCATTTACTTTTACGAATTTACTTTGACCATGCACCATTAATACAAACTTTTACATAAAACTTAAGAATCAAGAACATTCTTGCCTTAATCTTTCTTTTATCATAAATTAATCAACCTCGTATAAAAGGATGCATTCATTTAATTTTAAATAACGAGAGCCACATTATTCGAGATCACTTCTCGTTCCGCCGCAGCAGGGCTTTGATTTTTTTTTTTTTTATCTAATTCACAATAAACATAATAATAACAGAAAGTATGAGTTATAGATATATTTCCAAGCTTTATGGGTATGGGTAATGGTAGCAACAACAACTTTATAGGATTAACAAGTTTGAGTGAAGGATTATGAGGTTTATTCCGAAGAGCACTTAAGAAAGAAGAAGATAAAATATAGGTTATATTTATATATAATATTAATATGACCAATGTCGCATAAATTTGAACAATATTTCATAATAACGATTTTCATAATCGTATCTATAACAATCACGTCCATCTCATTGGGTCCTATCTTTAAAAAAAAAAACCTATACTAACAAAAGAATCTGAAAAGTCCGACAATCGAGACAAAATCTATTGTAAGAGATCATAATGAAAACTGGTTCAATCTTATGACAGACCGACTAAATAAATTAAATGCAAAATGTTTTTAAAATAAAAAAATACTAGTATATGGATGAGTGTCTTGAAATTTATCAAGTTAAATGACCAAATTGAGAATGAGAGGATGAGTGATGATTAATTTTGAAAGATCGGAAAGAGCCTTTTCAAAGCAGCATCATTTTTCAGAATAATACCTTTATCTCTACTCAGCAGCCATAAACAGCCCTGCTGCAACTCCTTCGAGGGTCTTCACTATTCCTCGATTCCTTCTTGTCTGGAGCTAACAGCCTGGCTTCCACAAATTGCACGCCTCCAAAACGACAAAAAATTAATCTGGCAATTAATAATACATTCATCTTTTATCTACATTAGAAAATATAAATAGGAATATTATTACTCTGAGATAGCAATGCAGAAATTTCGGAAAGTATTACTTTTTAACTTAATTTCCTGGTATCGTATAAGATCTTATCTGTTTAATACCTAGGGCTACGGCTGAAACAAAGTAAATGGCGCCAGGCATTAAAAAAAAAGCATTAATTTTTATTTCTTAAACATTTCTCAATCCCGTCTGAACGATTACGCAAAAATTGAACTCTTTCTCATATTTCCCATCAATTATTTGAAGGTATTTATTATTTCGCCAAATAGCCGGCTAATAAAAAATTATATCAGGCGTTCTGGCTCTCTTTGAGCTTGGCAAGATCGAGGATGCACTGAAGAGGCTACCAGGTTTTAGGACGAGATTGCTACCATCTGACCGCAGATTTTCTATTGTTAATTGTAGAAGACGGAAATTGAACTGAAAAAGAAATATTAGCCGAATATTGCGACTTCTGAAATAAAATGGCCTTTATCTTCACCTTTTTACCAAGCACTCTTTGAAAAACAAATGAAGTTATCTTCTCCGTTTCAAATAAAATCGGCTCAAAAACAAACCACAACATATATCCCTAATGTTCATTCTTGTAATCTTATTCCTGCTAATCTTTCAATTGCTGATGTTTTAAGCACTCAATAATGGGCTTAAAAATTCATTTATGCATTCCTTTCCACATGTCTCATGAAGGAAAATACAATTAATATTATAATAATAATATCCTAGAATTAATCAATAAGATTTGAAAAGAAATTATCTAGAAATGACAAAACTGAAACATTCGGAGAAAATGAACTTGTGATACAAATGTGAATGTTACTTTGCAGTTTTTTGTACATACATGTATCGGTATTTTTCTTTCGAGGTCTGCCATCTTAAAAAAAATTATAGTCTCTGTGTGTTGATATTATAACTTCTGCTGATGAAATATGCATCACATTAATCGAATCTTTATGTTAAATCGAGAAATTGAAATTAATCTAAAATCATAATAAGGCAACATTATTTTCTGTTTTATTCATAATTATTAATTTAGCTATCCAATTTATTATATCATAAACTGATAGCAGTGAACATTTTTTCTCATACTTGGGAGAGGGGTTGGCAGAAGTAGAAGTTTCACCTTGACATCTATTTCTTTTTGCAAATATGGAAATTCCATTACAACCTAAGCACCGGAATTAAAATTCAAGTCTGCCCCTCTCCACGGAGGAGCCCCGTGAACATAAATTCTCTCGGGGGCGTTGATTTGAGGGAAATGTAGGGGTATCAGGAGTTCATAGAATGTGTTTAAAAAACCTAACCCTATAATCGGGGATATTTAGAGGAAGTGGGGAAAGTCCATACAGAGAAAGATCAGAGATATTGATAAAAGAGAAAAGATGGGGAAATGATTGTTGAGACGGCGAAGATTGTATAGAACGGGAAGAAGTTGATTGAATGGGGTCTAGGCTGTTAATGTTTTGCCTCTTACCTTCGCTTTTCCAGCCAAAATCATCAACAGTACATCCTCGATTACATTAAATGTATTTTTAAGGGGAGGGTGGCCGGTCATGTCTGTTAACTCACGAGCATTTTGTCTCATGTAATAGCGCTGGATGACAAAGTGCCGAATAAGATTTTCAGAGAACTGGTTGCAGAAGACTACGGATTTTCTCACTCGAGGGATGGGAATGAGGATATGGTTTTACTTGAAACTATATTATGGTTTTAGGGGGCAGCGTCATGACGTAAAAAAAGTCGATCGATAAACCAGCTACGATCATTATGGTGTGCTGTAAAACAGAACTCAAACAACCATCGGCCTCAAGATTTCTTTTAACCTTGTTCTGGTGCTGTCTCTACTTTTAAGTACCTCTGATAAATTTGTTCAATATCTCTTATGCAGTGCGCAGTACACATAATAATAGCTTCAGTTCAATTTCATATGACATTGGACTTTATATCCTCAATTTAATGAATACTTGATCAACATATTTCTCTTTTGCGCTGTCACTTTGTATTTTCGTACTAACCAAAACCTCAGCTTGATGTACAGATTTGATCAATGTTTTTATCTGTTTTAAATATTCTTGTTTCAAGAAATGCTGTCCAAAGATTATATCAATTATACAAGGAACAGGTATGAGTCAACAAGATAGTGTGGCACGAACTAAAGAAAGTTTTCCGTTCACTTACATCTGGAAAGGCCCAGTATCAAATTCATCGCTGTCTTTCCTTCATGGTTTCTCAGAGCTCAGTCCACGCTAAGACATAGGAAGAAGTAAAATTCTTCTTTGAATCAAAGAATACTATTTTCGCTTTTTTCTTCTTTTTCCTTGTGGTCATTTGCTCATTCTTTTGAACGGGGGAAGGCGTTAGTGGATGGAAGCAAAGGGAAAAGTGTATGTGTGTGGAAAAGAGGGGGGGGGGGGGGGGCGTTAAGAGGAATAAGTTTCTTCTATTTATTTATCGTATATTGTTCATGTTTTTATTAAACTCCCGGTTAGGATTTGACCAAAGATGTTTCTTTTCTTTCCTACCATAATTCATTTCGGACAGTGCGTAGACGCAAAATTAGTTTCATAACATTCACGCCGATGTAAGAGAATGATGAATATATTTTGCAACCGATGAAACGATAAAGATCTACATTAACGCTATTTCTCATAATTCAATTAGGTATTGCATTGGCTGTGATCAGGCTATTAATCACAATTTTCGTTGAATGTGTTAAGATAGCAAAGGGAAAACATTAACAAAGAATAATCTTAGTAATAATGCCTACTCCTAGCTAGATTCCAAAGAAAAATACATTTTTTTTCTGTCAAAGTGTTTGATTTGAGGTTTGAAGATACTTTAAGATTAGCAAAAGATTATTCAAAATGCGGTTGTTCCTTTTCGATGCTTTCGGAATAATGAAATAGACTTGCTTCTTTTTATGTAATAATGCCTATTCAGTCTTTTCGTCCCCTTGTCATGATGCGTAATTAGTACATAAAATAGAACTGGAGAACTTTGTTATCTTTCCGTCAAGCTTTGTGTCATACAAGCCCTGCTTGGACAAATAGAACAAGCATTGGGCAAACGAGAAGGCCGCCGAGAATTGGATTGGAAATGAGATTACGATATGAGCACATACAATGGGCCCAAGCAAAATGTAGAAAAACTTCTTTCTTTCTGTGTGTGTGTGTATTTTTTTTTTCTAATGCCCTCATGGTTCTGACATTGCTTACGTAAATACAGGTCTGGTTTACTATCTTGAAATAAGCTAATCAGGGCACACGCAGAACAACACTTTGAAATCTGAAACTTTTCGCAGTCTGGCGAAAGACACTCTATTTTTTACGATGACTAGGGTTACTAATTGTCCAGACTTTGTTTAGTAACCTGAGGCCATATTTAACGAACATTACTATAGGTTGGTTATCTTTAGCATACAAGAAAAAGGAAATGGGACCATCATCAAAGCCATTTGTTATTAAAATCCACAATGCACAAAGCATTAATTTATCATTTAGATGAGGAATAAACCAGACGAAATCATAAACTTTTTAAAGAGGTGCAGGTTTTACGAGGTAGTAAATTATTATTTTGTAGGGTATTTTTCCCCTCGAAATCTTCTTAAATAGAAAATTTGCTTGTGTTTTTTAAAGTTTTAAAGGCAAACCAACTAACTCAGCCTGTAATAGATCTGTCTGCTTGGTGGAAACTTGAGCTTCAAACTTAAGAACAGTCAATAATTTGTCTCAAGGAAAAGCTTGTGGCAGAAGCAGTCTTAACAAATCTATGGCCTTTCGGATATGAAGGGCTTGGACTTGGGGCAAGCAAATACAGGCCACGGCTTGAATACATTTTTTTGGTCTTCAACCGTCTAGTCATTGACATTAAAAACATGTGTAATAAGTATATAGACAGCTTTCTTTAGGATTAAAGTATCTTTGCAAAATAGTGTGAAAGAGTGCAGTAAGGCTTAAATCTTTTGAAATTTATCTTTGTCAAAGGAAAAATGTGGTCAGCATCATTTTAAGGCAAAATAAGAAGTGTTGACAAATTTCATGACTTTCAATTTGCAAGCAAGAATTTTTATGATTATCAATCTTCCAATCTATCAATTTTGCTTATCTAAATTTTTTGCGAGTTCAGTATTATTCTTATACATAAAAAAAAAGTCTTCTAAAGACTCCCAAAATATAGTTCAACTTTTCAAAAAGATGACCAACCCTGCAAGAGCATTAGATTGTTAAGTGATCAGAGGTTTCATAAAAAAAAAAATTTTTTTTTCAACTAAATGTGAATCACAAGTTTTTTTTGTTTTTTTTTAATGTTTTGTTTAGTTTTGGGTTTTTTCTT
>BLXT01007982.1:1243107-1254367 GCA_019648995.1 Plakobranchus ocellatus
AAAATGTTTTCCTTCTTTATTCCCTTGAACTTTTGTTATCAGGGACAGGTTTGCTTTTTTTTTTTTCTTGTTTTAGCTTTTCTCCTAGGCCTGGCAACCCAAAAGGAATCAAGAGATGTGTTAAAAGAACTTATTCTGTAATGCAAGTGTATTTTCCCCAGATTTTAGCTTTCTCTTGTTTTTGGCCTTATGATCCTTAAAAGCTGGTTTTCACTGCAATGGTTCATTATATAAAGTATATTATATGATAAAGTTTCTGGGAAAAATATCGCAACAGTTTTAACCAAAATATTATCTCAAGATTTTTTAACTGTCCTCACTCATTAGTTTATCCATAAGGAAATACATCCTCAAAAAATTATTACTTTCTTATTCTATGGAACTCAAAATGTTTCCATAGGAAGCCTTTTTTCCAAAAGTTTTGAGTGGGCTACATGCCTCACAAGAGAACATTAGGAGGATTCAGGCATGCCAAATGTGATACTACCTGAACATTCTGGTTGTTGCATACTCAATAAGCAGGTTCACCAGACTATTCCACAATTTGTCAGTCCCCATGAGAACCTGTTAGCAACAGTGAAGAAAAGTATGGAGAACTGGTATGGCCATGTTACCAGATCCTGTCGCCTTGCAAAGACAGACGTGCCTACCGTCCCGGAAATTCAGGATTCGTTCTGGATTTCTATCTGAAAATGTCATGCGTTACGGAAATCTGCATTTTTATTTAAGAATACGGAATTTTGCCGATTTGTGATTGGCTGTACTCCATGAAATAAACCTAGCCTAGGTTTAGCGGTGCTTCTCTGCATCGGTAACGCGAGAATATCAGGGAACTTAGAAAAAAAAATTAACGGCGCAATCACTGCAACAAACTTTTCAGACAAACTCGTTACATTACATGCACGGCACTCTTGGCTAGACCTTTTTTCACATAAGGAAAACCACTTTCAGTCACCTTGCAGACTGAAGAGGGGTTCGGGTGGTTGGGGCAAACCTATCGGTGCAGTACATAAAGGAACATCATTGTTAGGCCTACCATCACTGACTGTTGACGAGTTGAGATCGGTCGTTCACTCACCTAGACAAGGGCTTTTTTTCAACAGACATATCTTTGCGAGGAAAGCAAATACAACAATTCTGATGGCAAATTTGAAATCTGCAACCTCGATTTAGGCGAATCGTCGCGGCAAAATTTCAATTTTAATAGAAATAAATAATTTTGGGATAATTTTTTTTCCCGTTTTAAATCTGTAAAACCAATTGTTTGGATGAACTGAATTAATTATATAGACTTCGAAACTAACTGAACGCGCATTGTGGAGAAGTTATATCTACATCTACGCTTTGCAGGTCCCGATGTAAAACCCAACATTGAACTTCTAGGCTCGGCGCATGGCTGTCTTATTGACACTAGGCTCAAGCCATTGTCAGTCCTGTGATAATTATATAGATTTAAAACTTAGGCCTGCCTATCTTTGATGAGTCTACTTCTCTTCAAAGTGACCAAAATGAAATTGCTCTACACAGAAGCTCCAATCCGCAAAAGACGCCAGCATTGTATTGGAAAAGAATGCATCGAGGCATTTCGCATTTAGGGATAGAATAGTAAATTGTTTAATGGAATTTTCTATTTCAGAAAAGTTAATAAAATTGAGCTCAAACGGTAACAATGAAATCAATGACCCAAATTGAAACAAGTCTTTGCAGTACGAGTAAGATAAAAATTTTAAGGACACATTTTCTTTTCATAATGTCGTTAAACTAGTTCTGATTTGCTCAACATTAAGGTAAACACATCGAAATGTTTCCACACAGGCTATATAAATGTTAAGCACGTTGGCTTAGTATTTGCGCCGATTTAGACAGGAACTGATATCCTCTACACTCTCCCCTGACCTAAAGGTACACCTCCATTATTGATTTCAAACTTAGTTATATTGAGTCCTTTATCTTATTTTATTTATTCATTTTTTTTGGTTCAATCAGCTTTAGTTCCTGTCATATTCAGGTTTGTTCCGCATTTTTATCTAATGTTCCGCATTTTTGCTTATGATGTTCCTCAAAAATTTTTTCAAGGGTAGGCATGTCTGCAAAGAGAGTTCTCGAGAGCACAGGTGAAAAGGCAGGAAGTAGAAAGTGGACTGACAACAAACAAGAGTGGACAAAGAAATGATTTACAGAGTTGCAGAGCCTTGTTCATGCTAAGACAAATGAAACACATCAATGTACAGCCAGTCTAGTTTTCGCCTTGAAGATTCCAATGGAAGGTAAAGGTGTCAGACAAGCAAGTTAATGTCTCATTTTGACCCCTTGTGAAATAAAACTGAATTGATATATAATATGCATTATTTGGTTGATTTTCAGAGACCACACCAACAAAAGATCAATTACCAACAGTGCTTGCAGCTCCTTCACCCCTGCCAGCCTTTCTCAGCAACCCAATTGGCAGTCCAAAGGTAACGGTTACAAACTTTCAGTATACTATTATGTCAAATTGAGTCAAACAGTAACCAAAATTTTTTGCTGCTGAAGTTTTTAATCATCAACAATTAATAGATATTCACTTTTTAAGATAAAAAAAGATGTGTAAATTCAAACTGTAAGAAAACCTTTGAATTTGACAGGGTTTATCAAAACAGTTTGTAGTAAAAAAGGGCCTTAAATCTAGAAGTGTCACTAAATAACGAATCTATGTGATGCAATATATTCAATGCAAAAATGAATATCTACTTTTTCACAGCATAAGAGCAGAGAAATAATTGTTATTGGACAGGATTTTTCCTGTTTGAAATATAGGCATAAAATGTTAGGATTTAGCTTGTTTTCTTTTTTCTTACTTTTATAAATGAAATCACCCGTTCATTTTAAACTATCAGTATCAGTTTTTCAGCATGCAGTGTCTTATCACATGATTAAAATCACTTTTTTTCACCTAAATTTGGCTCACCATAAACTTTCCAAATTGATCATGGTGATGACTCCCATGAAAAAGATAAAAAATGTGTTTTGAGAACTAAAGTTGCTTTGCCCATATCTTTCACTTGACATGGTAGAAAGGGAGCCAACTTTTATTTAATAATCTTTGAAGATGCATTAGGTCTAAACAATACCTGTTTGTGGCTATCTCCAGCAGGCTCCAGTTTTGCCTAGTCAAACCAGTGCTCAGGCACCACGACCAATTGTGACTGCTGCTTCTCCTCCAGTGCCTCCTGGTAAGGGGAAAAAAAAGCAATACTTAAAAGTTTATACGAGTATTTTCCAAAAAAAATCTCATTCGTACTCTTGAAGCTTTGATTTTTTAAAATGTAATTTGAGAAAATGTAACTGTGATTGCAAAATTGCAAGTGATTTTAATTTAAAAAAAAACCTGACAGTTAGTATTGATCACATGTTCACGATAAATTTTCTGTAGCTGGTATATTTCACCATATATTTTTTCTTTTGTCTGGTAGTCCCAGCACAGATATCCCGTGATCATGAGAGCAAATCAGATTCAGGCCAAGAGGTGCAAACTGCTGCTAACAGTGGCCCAGGGCAGAGTCTGTTTGGTTGGCTAGCTGGGAACAGCTTGGTCAACAAGGTTGTCGAGAAAACAAAGGCAAGTTTGGTGTTGCAACAGAGTTTAAAACTAGTCTTATAGAAACTTCTAATTTTATTTGCTGAGATCACATTTAGTGATTAATAAACCATTGCAGAAGACTTTTTTGTTTTAAATCTTGAAACAAGCCCAGAGATTTTCAAATCGAAGATAATTTGTTTTGAATTTTAAAAAAAAATAAAATCTGTCATTTTGTTAAATAACCGGTTTCTACACTCTTAGATCTAAAAGAAGAAAAAGCTGCTTATGTTCACTATGTTAAATACATAATAAGAATACACCTATCCTATTATTGTTGTATACAATGATTCTATTTACATTTAACTTGGATGTGATATATTCATTTAAAAATAGAATTTTTTTTTCACTTGAAAAAAGGGAAAATAAAAAATATTGGTCTCTGAAGTGTCTTGGGCTAAATACTGTCCATTTTGTAAACTGATGTTACTGTTTGGTGTTAACTTATGCATTTTTATGGCTTTTTTTTTACTGGAAAACTTTTTTTGTTGTGTAATTTTTGTTCTCATTTGAAATCCATGCTTGTAATTGTCTTGCAATTCTTCAGGCCATACCTTCTTCACTTTGATTTAATTTTTTTTTTTTGTTTTTTTTTTAACTTAATGCAGAGCTCAATGGAATCAGTTATAACAACCTTAGACCCTGGCATGAAAGAAATAATCAGTAAGCTATTTAATGAACTAAGAGAACTTATAGAATATTTTTTTTTTACTCATTCATCTTCAATAACACATTTGTGTGAAAGCAGCATATTCAAAGTCCTTATTTGGCACTGATACAAGGCTCTGTTCACGGAATGTTATAAATTTAACAGTTCATAGGAGCAAACATTCATGGTAATCTTTCTCTTTAATGATTCCATTTGAAAATATAAAGCTTTTGCTAAAAAATGAAACAGTCTTTTCCATTTTCCTCCATTTTAATGCCAATACTTAGAATGCTCAAATTTTTAGGGACAGCATTCTGAGATTTCAAAGCATTTTAAGTTTTTTATTTTGTTACACACATTTCATTTTAGTAAGAAATATTTTAAGGTTCATCAGCACCTTTTGTGTCTAAGTAAAATTCTAACATTTCATCTTCATCATGGCTTTTGATATTTCAAATTCAAGCAAGTACATTTATTTACTTCTAAACCAATTACAACTTAATACTTGGATTCTGCTGTATATATGTGAGCTGTCAAGTAAAGTATGATAGAAGTTATTATCCAAATTATTAAGTATTTTTTACTTTATACTTTGTTTGAAGGAAGAAAAAAAAAAGATGTGGCCCAGGCCAATGAAGTCTGAATTTATAATTTTGAAATGTCTTGAAAGACAAATTGATGGACCAAATAAATCACTTTTGATGCCTTTTTTTAAAAGTTTGCCTTGCATTTAATCTTCATCAATACATTTCACACTGAAAAAATCTAAATTATCATTCAGATGAAAGACGGATTTCACTATTTGGATCTGGACTGTTAAATCTTTTTTTGAGATATCCTCATCAAAAATTGTTCTTTGTGGGGTGTACTTGCTGCAGGGTTTGTAAAGTGATTAAGGTAGACATTTATTTTAATGAACCAATTTTAATGGAATAATAGACAATCAATGGTTTTAATGATAATCATTAATTGCTCGTCAGATTCTGGAGGAGACATTCAGCTTGCAGTCACTTCAACAAAAGACAGCAAGGTCGTGCCTGTGAGGGAGGCTTTTCAAAAAGTATTTGGCAGAGCCACAGTGACAGGCTATGTATGTAACACATCTTTTTTTTGTCAATTATTATGTTTCAGAAAGTTACAAACATACAAAACTGGTTAATTTTTTACTCCTATTGTCTAATGATTTGCAGTTACTGTAATCCCGGAGTCATGTCGCTAGACTTATTAAGTGAGATAATAACAAACATCTAAGAACTTTGGGGCTGTGCTTTAAAGATTTTTTTAACAGTCACTAAGAGTGAGTTTGATCAGAAAAATTATTTGTCTAGCATACTCAGCATTTTTGACTAATTGGCCACTAATATCTTTAGCGTTTAGTTAATTTTTGTTCCTTGTAAAAATAACGATTCTGTATTATATTTAAAAATTAAATTGTTTGCAAAATAGCCTCGAATTTATATTTAAATTAGGTTTCTCAACATGATTATGATTTTTTGGAAAAAAAAAATGCTGTTACTGTTTTAACTACAGCATGATATTCTTTATAAAATGTTTCTTTTAATTTTCTTTAATGTGAATTGTAATTGATAAAGGCAAGTCAAGCAACAACTGCAGCCCAGCCTGTTGGCTTCACTGCAGGCTTCAAGGGAGCAGAAGAAAGGATTAGCAATCTAAGGAGAGCTGGTGATATTCCTTCAGACCAACCTGTAGTGTCAGTTGAGGGTTTCATTGTGGAGATTTTGCCTGACAAGTAAATTGCATTTCTGTCTTGTGAAAATATTTCTTCGTTTCTAGGTTTACAAAGTATTTGAATACTTCATTAGATTATCAGCTTTTTAGTAGAATCAACTTGTCTTTCATATCATATAGAAAGCACTGAATTATTCTATTTTTGATTCAGTTAAACAAAGATAATGCTTAATGTCTCGATTGTTTTTGATTGTTCTTGTTAGAAATAGTTACTCTTTTCTTTGTAAACTTATGATGAATAAATTTTCTTAAATTTTCTAGCTATGCTATGTTGGCCTCACACCAAATAGACATCAGTTTATAAGGGCCTACATAATATATAAATCAATTTCTTTTAAATTAAAACTTAAGTTCCTTAAATTTGGTTTTTCTAATAATTCTACCCATAGAATTTTTAGGGTTGATTTTTTACAAGGCCTGCCTTTTTACCTTCTGTATCTGGATTAAACTATTTGTAAAAAGATTCATACAATGCATATGTTTTGATAGCTTTTAGACTGATTCCTTCCCACCAGCAGGTACCTCAAGTTAGAAGGAATTGAGTTCGTAAGCTTAAATGAGGGATGCAAGTTGTTTTTGGGGCCAAGTCAGTGAAAGTGTGCCCACAAAAAAAGATTCAGATGAGTACTGGTACCTGAATTTGAAATGAGAAATTAAACAAGTATATACTTATGAGATCAAATAAAAAATAAAATTAAGATATTTACTGTCATTGAATTGGTATTCTTTTCAACCTCAAGAAACAAATGCGGCAGAGAATCATTCTTTTCTTTGCCAATTGTAGGTGGTATGAAATGAGCTGCCTATTGCTGAAGGATCCAGCTCACGGAATTGAAGTAATAACCTTTTCTCAGCCAACACAGATCCCAACAGAGTATGTTTTGTCAGCCCAAGACAAAACAGCATCGGATTATCCTCTCAGGTACTCAAAAATAGTTATTAATAGAAAAGAAAAACACTAAGATCTGATTAGTTTATTAGATTTGCTTTGTAACACAAACATATGAGTCAAACTAATGAAGTAGTGGGTTAAACAAAAAGCCTTTTGGGAATATTTAAAACATCAATAATATAATTTTGTAACAGTATCAAAAGGAAGAAAAAAATCCTATACTTACCCTTCCTTGACATTTGATTTATGTTTTTTTTGTGGTTTTTTTTTGTTTTTATATATCAGCTCCTTTTCCTTTTAGTCATTTTGAATATGTTACACTTCTAATCAAAATTAATCTTCTAAATAGAATTTTTCCTCATAAATTTTGTGGCCTCAGCTGCAAGGGTTGGATCTGACACCCTTGAGAAATTAAAATTTTTTTTTTTTTTTTTTTATTGTAGCTCTGTTTTTAGTTCAAATGTAATATAACATTTTCTGTTAAGAGATACAAAATAAATTGAAATCCTTTGTTTATAGATAAGTTTGAATCCTATTTATATTTATCAGTTAATAGAATAATTTTTACGAATAGGATCATTACCTAAATCAGGTATCTAACTCAGTTTTTTTTTTAGAATTTCAAATTCTTTGTGGCACATAACATTAAAATTAAAAATAGATATTTCATGCTGTAAATTCTTTCATGCAATGCCAAAGAAAATATTATATCTCTGAATTTATGTATCATATTGTTATAATTAATTTTTTTAGATGGTCAGGTCTGGCGATAACAATTGGAGAAGTGATTGAGACTGCAAAACCCCATATTGGTCATGCAGACTGGCAAATGGTTCTTTCTGGTGTTTCAAGGCAGGAATCTCTCAAACTAGCTGCACTTAGCCTAGCCTCTATCTACAAGCAGAAACTTCCCACATCTTTTGTCTCTTAGTTTACGCAAGATAGTGCCTGCATTGAAGAAGTCAATCTTTATTCTTGTCTCACAGATAAAAATTTGTTTTGCAATCATGCCTCACAGTATGCTCACTTTGGCAGTATATTTGTATGTTAATGTTATGAAACTGCATGTGATATATTAAAATCTTATTTTATATTTCATTCTTTTTATTTTTATTAACAGTACAATGTAGTGAAGTTCAAATTGCATATGCTTTTGAATGATGTGGCACTTTTTTTTTTAAAACCTTAACTTTTATCAATTGCATACTGCAAATGTCTTAGGGTTTATTGCACTCTTAGAAAGGTAGTCTAGATTAAGTAACTTTGGTTTTCTGCATAGTCAAATTTGACAGCAATAATCAATCTAGTGGGACAGCAATAATCTAATTCTTTGAAATATATGCACTATGAATGCACTTTCAGCATTTTATTTTGTCACATTACATTTTTGACGAGTGATATGCTTTTCATGTTTTAAAATTTTGAAGATAATTATGCATCTGGTAATGGTTTTGTATTTTTCAAATAGTTTATTTCTTAGATTTTTTTTCCAGGTCATGTACTTTTGATTCTTTACTTCAATTTTGTTACTATGCTGTGTAAGTCTATTTATTTTAAGAGTCACTGGGATAGAAAAAGGACTTGAAATTATCCAATTAGAATTGAAAAAAAAAATATTTGCAAGATAAGTGACTATGACGAAGGCTACTTGTATGCATGAAAAGTGGTTTCAGTATGTAGATTATTTGCAGGAAACTGAAGCTTCAAGTAAATTAAATATTTTGAATTAAGCACATAGAGAGAATTAATTGCAAATTAAGATTTCTTGAATATGATTTATGGGGACTTGACTCTATCATATTTGTATTTTTTCCCTGTATTATTTTCTGTCATATTTTTAATTTTTAAAAATTAGAAGCTACTTGCATGAAATAAAAAATATTTTAAGACACGTATGTATTATAAATGCATATTACAGTAAACCACACCTAAACAGAAAACGGCTGAACCGAAAAAACGGCTAAACCAAAAAGAAATTGAAGAGCTTTCTGTTTTTCCTCTTATTAAACATGTGGTAAACCGAAAGCGTTGGCTGCCAAACTATCGCTAAAGCGAAATAAAAACTACCGGGAAAGCCTAGTCACTGTCCGACCGACACATGAAAAAAAACCCTTTTTTTTTTGTAAGCACACCTTGCCCTTCCCTTTCTTTCTCGCATTACTCCACACAAACCCATTACTGTTGGTTACCGGTAGCTCACACTACAGACGGCCAGGCCCGATATGTGGCTAGATCTAGTGCACACATATGCCCATCCCTTCTCTTCCACCACTCAGTTACGCAGCGGGACCGTGCCAGGCACTCCCTACATGTCTAGGTCCCGTCAGCGCTAAGCTAAGCAAACACTGTTGCATCACAGCCAGTAATAAAGTCATCTGTCTTGCTGAGAACTTCAGTACCGGGAAACTTAGGTGATTATTAAATTGTAAAAGTAGAGACTTCAGGACCGGAAATCTTACTTAGGCGATGTTGAAGTTGTGGGAACTCTGTTATTCTACATCGATAACAGGCGCAATAACCTCTTAAATGAAAAGGAAAAAGAAGGAGATAAAGAAATGGATAAGAAAGAGAGAAAGATTCTTGGTTTGGTGTGTTCATTCTCATTGTGGTGTGACGATGGGTGGGATTGATTTAACTTAATATTTCGGAAGATGGTTACTCTCCTTTTAATCTTACTTATTTAATGCACTATGCTTAAACCAAAATATGTTTAAACGAAAATAGAAATCGTGTTCCACTGTACTTACATTTCTTTTACTTTTAGTAAAATCATGTTAGGGCTACTACAAAGAAGTAGTATTAAAAATTAGTTAGTTACCAAGATGATTTTATTTATCTTCCATGTATAAAAGTTGTCACTGATAACTTCATTGAGTGTCCATAGTCATCTTTTTTTTCTAAGGCAAATCAATGATAGAGATTAACACAATTGCCTGGAAATGTGCATTGGTCTTTCTGCTATATGAACGGGTCTTTCAGCAATACAGATTGTATAGCACAAATTATCCTACTGTAGCTTTTGTTTTATTACACTTAATCATTTTAATGGTTACCAAGCTGTCAATTTGAACACATGAATCATTTTTTGATGAAAAAAAAAACATTAAGACATGTATTGTGTCTTGAAAAGAGGAATATTATATAAGCTTATACTGCTCTTGCCACATGAATTGTGGAATTGTGTTGACTCTTTATCTTGTAGGTTTGGCAACAGCAGTATAATGCTGTCTCCTTGGAAACACCAAAAATTGCACAAAAAAATTAAGAAACTGGCAAAGTAATTTGCAGTAAGATTCTCATGTTTAGGTGCTTTATGAGCAATTAGGCCTATTTTCAAGATTTCCTTCTGTAACACAGTCTTTTGAGAGCAAAATGGCAATTTTCTACAGGGTAGCATTGCTATACTCACTGTATTTGTAAAACCAATCAGGCCTGCTGTAGGCTTTCTTTGCCTCTAGTCAACGAAGCTTAAGAGGGTTTAAGATGCTTAAATTGTTTTCAAGCAGGTCCCATGCCTTAGAGAACATTCAAACCTCACTGCTGCCAAAAATGCAATGACCAATATGACATGTCTGCTGCCTTTATTTGTTCTCTGTACATCACAACAGATGTCAGAGCCAACCTAGGTATGCTCTGCTACCTAACGGAGGACAAAGTAAGATACTTGACATATTGGATTAGTTGCCATACTTCTTGCGTACATTATTTGCGTAAAAGGTTATTACTGCTAGGCAAGCCTCTACTATCCCAAATGTTACTATTCTGTCAACAAAAACCCAATGCCAGATGGTCTGGTAGATGCCAGCAGAAGAGTAGCTGTTAGCAAGTCCTTTAGGATTGCACATACACACAACTGTGAACAGTAGCAGAGGAGAGAGTGTGATCATTAGATCCAGCCCAAATAAGAAAGCATTGTCATGAGTTTTAAGATTCTGACAAGTCAGTTCCTGTTTAACTCAACACTAAACATCTTCTGGTTAATGACTGCACCTATATTGCTAAGTCTAGGCCAGTAGTAGTGCTGAGTAGTACATTATACTATTATCGGGCTGTAATGAATTATGCCTTTTGGTTTTAACAAATTGATTGCGGTTTGGAATTATTCAGAAAATGGATAAAAATAGCAAATTTCATTTTGTTCTGAAAAACAAAATAAGTTGTATATGTATTTGTATGCAATTTATCGGGGAAAGGTATAATGATTGTGGCTGCTAATTGTCATTTGCAGCCAATATTTCCTATAGGGGCAGATAATGTTAAGTTTGCCAATTGATTACAGCATAAATCAATGTAGAAAGAGAGAAATCCTTTCCTCTTGTTAAGTAAATAAAAGATATAGTCCATATTTTGAGGA
>BLXT01007982.1:1254380-1276363 GCA_019648995.1 Plakobranchus ocellatus
ATAGATCATTATAAGTACAAGTGGATATTTCCCTACTTAGCATTATGCACAGATGTAAATGATTTTCACTTTTTTCAAAGCAATGTAAAGCCAAGCTTCTAATGAACTCTTTTGACTCCTTTGAATGAAGATTGCAACTTAAGTGGAATGACGAGCTAACAGGTGAACTCAGATAATTTTTACCTAAGTCCTTCTTTGGAAAAAGCTTTGAAAGAATATTTATTCTGTTGATATTCTCTTGCCACAAACACCCATGGTATGATTTTAAATCCAGCTATAGTCTTCAACAGTTCAAATATCAAATTTTGGCACTTAATAAATTTTAAAAAGGATTTTGTTTTCAAAACCTATTGGCTGATGTAAACAAACATTTAGCAAAAGATTCAAATTAGACAGATCAGTTTTCTCTGCCATATATTAATATTTCATCAAAAAAAGTAATGGGAAGATTTTGAAGCTCTACCTAAAAAAGGGTAATTTTCACTGCTACATGTTTTGAAGCTGCCACTAATTTTATCCAACACAAACCATTTCTAAGTCTTTCAACAAGTATGAGTTGGGCAGAATATTGACAGTTGTCATCACCTGGTCCAGTTTCCCCTGGCACCTTTCTGTGGTCCATTGTAATTTTGAGATATCTTGTCTCATTATTTTCTGTACAACTACAATTATTGATGTAAAAATACTTTTCTTTTCGCTCTTGTCATATAGTCACAAGTTTTTTTTTTTAATATGTCAGCCTACAGAAATGTTGATATAAATGGAACCTTTTTTGTGAATAAAAATCATGCTAAACATAATAATAAACATATTCTCCTGTTTCCATGTTTTAATAGTAAGAATGCATCTGATGTGAAAAGTAAAACTATGTACATAATACATAGTATATATTTTCTTCAGGGCCAAATTTTCTCTATGTTATATAATTGTAATATGAAACATGTAATAGATAGTAGAGATTTTGTGAAAGTGGTGCTTTGTGGTGAACCATTAACTTTCTTTTCCCATATTAAAAATCACATTGGGATTAAAAGCAAATTCACAAACAATTAAAAAGTTCTATATGGTTCTTCAGTTGAATATTTGTTTTATTGTTGTATGTTTTTTTTCAGGAAAACTTTCAACATTTTAGCTTTTCATCTCCTAGCCCACCCTGCTGGTTGTGTCTTGGTTGTTACGTAAATGTTCGTTGTGTAATGTTGAGATATTGTCCTTTATCCTATATGGGGTACTGGCCTGACGGAGGGCCTGAAAGCCTGAGATCACCTTGGTGTGGACTGGCAATATACAAAAACCAAATTAGATACTGGTATATGTGACTGGTTTTGCTGCTGAATGCTGTGATCCGAGGCAGAGGCCTGGGCTTTTCACTTTTGAGGCACACAAACTTCTTTTTGTAGCACAGTGGCATGTGAGTCTGCCCTGAGATCTGCAGGGACCCTTCTGTCATGGGTTCGAGCCCCGCTATCGGCTCCCCGGCCTGACAGAGGGCCTAAAAGCCTGAGATCACCTTGTGGACTGGCTATAAACAAAAAACCCAACCCTCTTTTTGTAGCTCATACACTGGTCAGGTTAATATTTGTAGCACAGAAAATGCATTCAAAAACATTAATAGTTGCATCAAAGTTCAAACTTGTCTTTATTATTTTCAAACAGAGCTTTAGCCTTATATAAAGATATGAAACTTTGTCGCTTCTCTACTTATTGGATGAATGCGAAACACTGCTCACATAAATGTTTAGCATGTTTTTCTTTAATATCAGTTTTTACGTCCAAACCATAAATGAATAAAATATCCGTACTATGTTAAGCACATAGATGAATTCTTTGATTATTTTTTTTTTTGTTTAGTGCTAACACAAAGTCCTCTGCATATGGGATGAAGTTCATTTAAATAATCAACATGTGTCTCTCTTGTGTGCTCCATATTTGTAAGTTTTAAGGCTTAAATTTTGAGAGGGGAAACATAAAAACAGCAATTAAAAAAACTGTATTAGTGTAACAAGAAAATTCTTATACTACTCAAAGCTCAATGATTTTAACTGATGAAGGTCACTGAAAAAAACCTCAATATCACAATACAATTTACAGTAATTTGCAAATCACAATTTTAATTAGTTAGGCTCACAGAAACATAAATTTGAAAAATGTACACAATTTTTACGAATCCACTGTATTCACAAAAATCAAGATAGAATATTAGAAAGATGAAAGTATGAAAAGCAGAGAAATATAAATCAGAAGAATGAAATAGAGCAACAATAATAATGGAAGCATTCAAAACAATAATGACTTTAAAGGGGGGTATTATGAGCGTTTTAATGCTATCCAAACTGGGAGTATGGAAAAGGCATGTTAACACTTTCGTGACTGCCCGTTTTTTAGTTTTTTCATGAAAATCGTCATAGGGAACTTTTAAAGGGTCCTTATAGGGTCGAGTTTTCATCAAATATAGCCTTATCATATATCATAGTGTTTGAAAGAGTGAGCAAATTGGACAGTCACAAAGAGTGAAAAAAAAAAGTATACCAAGATATATTCAAATAAAGAATATTTATTCAAACTATGACTATTCCTACATATCATATGCAAAAATGATGAGGATGCTGCAAAAAATAATAGAATTGGAGAGGGGGGGAAAAGGTGTGTAAAATCAAGAAAAATAATAACTGCAAAAAAAGCAGAATATATATATATAGGCCTATATATCAATCTATATATATATAGATATATAGGCCTAGCTATATATATATATATATATATATATATATATATATATATAAATCTACATATAAATGTATACACACACATATATAGAGGAAAAAACGGAAAAATCTTATCTTTTTTATCAATCATATTTAGCGACAAGATGTAAAAGTAATGCAAACAAAATATCGTTTCCAATGAATACCAGGAAGCGCACATCTGTAGGGTTATGAAAAACGGTTAGATCTACATCCAGAACAGTAATAAATACAAATGTAAAGGCTTTTCTCTGAAATCTGATTTCATGATTCAGCCAAAAAAGCAGAATTAGATCTAGATACACTTTTACATTCACTTTTTCGCATGTTTGCATCACCGTAGATCTAGGAATCTTGCATCTTTACATACAGTCTACTCATCCATCGTTTCTAACAGGAGACAAATCCTTGTTTCCCTCATCTGAGCTGTCCTCAGTTTACAACGAATTTCATATTCATCGGAAGAAAGTTGAACCTTTCATCAGAATCAAAATCTAAAAAATTAAACTCCTTCTTTAGGCTAGAATTGATGAGAATTCGCAGCGCGATACAGCAACGGATAGATCTAGTAGCGTCAAAATGGAGGAAAAAGGGAATCCCGCCCCGTTCTAAAAGCTTCTGTTATGATTTTAAATTTAGATAAATAAAGCTAGAAATTCCGCATTATTTTCAAATAAAAGTATCTGTTGGGGTTTCCTCTTTACAAAAATAGCAAGGTATTTCACTTGTACCAAAAATAGAACACGATGAGGCGTCTATTTTAAGCCCTCAGATCTATTGTTTGAATTCGAACGAAATCCCATAGGGCCGCCGCGAGAGCGTTAAGAGCGCAGTGACCCAGGTCAAGCGCCAGTCAGCTGTCTGATGAGAAAGATGTATGGCAGCATGATGCTTGCCGATACCCAAACTATAGTAGAAGATATTTAGAGGAAAGTTTATGCCGTGTGCAACTTTAGATAAGCTGAGATGTGAGATGGGTTTGCCCAGGGAAAAATGAAATAACACAGCATAACAACGTTCTCCTACATAGTTGTCTCACAGAAGATGCTCTGATGCAACTGGATTTCCTGACCCTCCCACATCCAGTGACAATGATAAAGATCCCAATTTTGAGGCTGAAGCTCACCTATGGTGCAGTATGTCTGCTGACTTCTTTGTTGACAGGATGCAGGAATAAGTATATCGTTGGTAGCTTTATATGGATTGCAGCAGAGGCTACTTTGGAAAATGAGCATTGAGTTGCTGAGATTCTATCTAAGCCGTCTTTTTATATGACATTTGTGTGAAAAGGATTAAAATTAAGAGAAATGGCTGACCAAGCATTACTTTTCAACCTACCCTCATTTAAAAAAAAAGATAAAACAACTATTTTCACAACATTCCCTGATACGTTCCTGAGGCAGGAGTAAGGAATGAAAATTGAAGATTAATAGAATAGCTATATTAAAAAAATAAAAAACAAAGAATATTTTATTTACAGTAAAAATTACAAAGATAGAGGATAAATCTTCATATCAATTTCTGAGGAATAGAAAGAAAGGGCTAAATATGGTATGCAGTATCTCCAATATTTCTGTTTGCCTTGCTTTGAAAAAGAAAATTAACAAATGCAATATAAATATGAGAAAATCACTTCTTTAGTCTGCCTTTAGTTTTCTCAATTATTTGGTGGATGTCCAATGCTTCACCTGAAAGGAAGAAAAATGAGTGTAATAGTAATACTGTTAATTAGTTGTGAATCAAAAGGAAATGATTCCAATATTATCCTTTTTAATAAATTAAACAATACATAATGCTTTTCATATAAAGCAAATGAGGGTTTTTAAAAGTTAGATTACCTCCAATAACATGATGTGGAATATGAAATTTTTTAATTGACTTTGCAATTGAAAGCTGATAAACATTGAAAAATCTGTGAGAGACAATAAAAAATGACATTGATGAAAGGGAAGTAAAATGGACTATTTTTTTACAAAGGTGAAAAAAAAAAAGATTTTTAATTTTGTAAAATCTGTGGAAGCCATACCTGATGGTATGTTGTAACCTTGATGCATACCATGAGAGTTGGAAGGAGTTGTACAATCAAGATTAACTTCTTTTCGCAAGCATGTATCAATGTCAACAGCACTGAAGAAGGCCACAGACTGAAATTAAAGAAAAAAAAGATCATGTTGATTAAGGATGAAGGCCATGAAAAAATTTTCTTTCCTAGTGGGAAAACAAATGAGAAGTTTTAAGTTATGAAAAAATACTAATTTTATCGAGTGTAATTTTCAAAAAACATTCTAAGCTACAGATTTCTTAGCAAATGCCCATATATATCTTTTAATTTTTTTGGAAAACAAATTGTAATACTCTTAATTCAATCAAGATGAATCTATTTTAAAAATATGGATAACACCCGACTTCCTTTAAATGCTTACGCCCTTTTAAAACTGGAGACAAAAGATCAAAATGTCTGTTTAATTTGTTGCCAGATAAACAATTCATGTTTCAACATGAGAGCAAATGGCTCACAGGTTGCATTTTTGTTTTGAGGCATTAAATATCACATAAATCTGCATTTGTCAGTTTTGTAATGGTGAGAAAGGAGTAAAGATTTGTTCCTTTTGTGCCATGAAACAAACATGTAAGAAGGAAAAAAAACTGTTTATAATATCGTAATAGAGTACAACCACCAACTCAAACTTATAAGAACAAATTAAACAACACAAACTATACATGACAATGTTTTGCCCTTAAGGCTTTATCAAGTGAAAAAAAACGACAATCTTAAATAATATGCCATAGATACTTGCTAGGGAAACGATCTTGACACAAAATATAAGCTTAACATTGAAAATGCATTATTTGAAATGAAAAAAATCCGTTAATATAATATCCAAATCATAAGGGCTTTTCAAGATGATAACTTTAATTTACATAATTATCCTTTAATAATTTTCCTTGCTTCATTACCTGAGGAAGGTCCTGCATGCCCAAGCGATGAGTAAACATGGCTCGAACAAAAAGATTTGTCACCTGTAAAGCAAGGGCAGCTCTGTAGCGGTCAGGACTGGCTACAAGGTATCGAACCTCATCATGGATGCTAACACAGAATCTGCCTTTGATGCCACCTGTAGTAGGTGATGAGAGTAGCCAACGCATACAGACTAGCATTAGATGAAGGTAGTCCACTGCTGAGCTCTGCACAACCCAATTTACTCTGGATGTCAAAAACTGTGAAGATGCAAACAGAACAGATTTTTATGAAAGTATTTTTCTTCTCTTTCATTTAGATTTTGAGTTGGGTTGATGTGTGCATAAACTAATGTGACAACTTTTCCTAAAAAACAGATTAGAGAAAATAGAGGTTCGTAGTTGGTGTGATGTGAAAATCACCAGTACCTCACTTTCAAATACTGCTTTTGTTGGAACCTATGATGAGATGCAGTGCACTCCAGATCTCCCAAGAGAAAGGAACTTATTATGTTGTCTACTTAAATACAAGTCCAAGGAGGAAAAAATATTCATGCGTTCAGAATCTGCAGTTAATGCCTTTGTTCAGGCTGTTATTTCCATCTCTTGTACACCTCTAAACTAAGTTTCCGAATGCCTACCTTAAAAAGGTTTTATTATGATTTTGTTTTCGTTTTTATTTTTTCTGAAATGCGTTTTAAAATAAAATTAGGCCTACCCTTAGAAAAAATTTTTTTCTGCCAAACGTTGAATGGAATAATGGTGTGGAAAATCTAAAGATTGCCAACAACCTTTCAAATCAACTAGTCTTCAGGTAGTGGCACTGTGGTATATTGAATGGATACTCCAATTTTAACTTACTCTGCTCAACATTACAAAAAAAAAAAATATTGGTGTGTTGAAATAGCATTATCCAGCTAGTTGGAAAAATAAATATTAATCTATAATTTAACTGCCAAAAGGCGAAATATACATTTAAAACATCATCGGGATAAACTTTTCATGAAAAGTAAGGAAAGAGTAAGCAAACATTATCATCTACAAAAAATTAGAATGTAAGAAGTTAAATTTATTCGGACTCGGGCAAAGCAGTCTCCTTGTTATTGCTGTGATGGTTATGTTTCCCTATTTTATTTATCTTAAGTATTACTTTGCATGCTTAGCTAATCCACATACATCATCAAGAACATAGCGGGGCTCCAGAGCTTTACTGATGCGGCAACCTAGCACAGGTGTAACAGGAGTTTCTGAGTTGGCGACACTTTCAAGAGCATTGAACATAAAACTCTCACTATCAACAGAAAAAAAAAGAAAATGACAGAAAATTGCAAACTACTCATTGTTTATACTGATAGTTTAAACAAGCCAAGTGACAGACTCCCCTACAAAATATAATTTGAAGAATTTTTGCTGCAGATTATAATTTCTTCTCCATGAAACTACCATTTTCAAAAATTTGATATCTAGACCAGATTTTCCAACAGTTAAAACTTTAAAAAATAAAAAAAAAAATAGAAATGAATGATCATTTTCTACCATTTACCTGAAAAAAAACCTGGTGAAGTAAGGCAACAGCAACCCAAAATTTGATCCTCTTTGAATCAGCCTTAAGAATAAGGTTCAACTAATAAATAGGACAAAAATTATAGTTATAAACTTAAAATGGAAATACATTGCATAGAGACAAATTCCCTCACAAAAAAATGAAATTAAAAAAAAAATGATAAAAAATCTTACGTTCCACCAATCCACTGTTTTTGAGCACTGAAATGAAAAGAAAAAGCGAAAAGATAATTAATTTTCACTCTTACTATCAAATTTACCATAGAACAAAGAAAGAAGGTTTCAAGGTTGTTCAAAACACTAGACTTTTTAAAAATTTTACACCAAAATCAAAATACCTGGTTCAAAAATTAAGAAAATAAAAAGTTCCTAGGGAAAGCACTTGAATAGAATCCTAAATAATGGTACTTACATTTAATATAAAAAGTTAACAAAATTTTGTTTGATGATATAAGTTGTAGAAGGAAAATATCAGCTGCTTTCAAATGCAATTTCAAGCAAATAAAAACTCAATCTATTTCATCATCTTTGACATCTTACTTGCGTTGCCCTTTTGTTTGTTTGTACATATTAGCTGCTTTCAATTTTGCTTCTTGGTCTGATAGCTGAGGGTTGAACTGCTGAAGAAGCCTCTCTGCAAAAGTTTGGCCTGCCCCATAGATACGACCATAGTTCAGAACCTATGGTACAAAATAAATATGAGAAGTGTAATGGCAAAAAGCATTTTGTGAAAAAAATAGGCTCTCTTAATTCCTAATGAGCATTCAAAATTAATTTAGGTTTATTTGGGTTAAAGCACTGCAAGATTTTGCCAAAGGTTATGAAAAACTTTGGAAGAGAAAAATTTCATCCACAAAAAAATGTATTGGCAAAATATAAAATCAAGTGATCAAGTTAAGCATAGAAGGCAAAAATAATACTTTTTTTGCAATGGAAGGGTAATGAAGACATCTCAAGACAAATAAAAGACAAAGAAGCTGTAAAATGGGCCCCACCTTCGCATGGTCCCTGCTGATTTCAGCTATCTCAGCAGTCTTGCTGTGTAGATCAGTTTTGTCAGATTTGTTCCCCTGAAGGGTCATCCAACCCAAGGCAGTACAACCTTCACAAATGACAAACACCACAAAAAAAAAAAAAAAAATGAATAAAGAATGGTGTATTTACTTGAGATTATTTTTTTAAAGTTATCATTTCACTTCATTAATCATGAAGTAAAGTGTGTAGTGTCACCACAAAATGAGAGGGTCTGAGGAAAAAATCAGCCACGGAAATTGGGGGACACAAACCATATATGTTTAGCAACATTGAACAATGCAAGACTCTCTCAGAAATTTCCAGAGGTTAAAGTTGTTCAAAATTTAGAGTTATGGCAGCTACAGTTGAAACTTCAAAAGCGGAAGTCTGAATATTCAAAATTCTCATAGTATTTGCGATCTGAGAGGTTTTTTTTTTGTCTTTGTTTTTGTAAAATTCAAACTCATAGTTCGAAGGCAAAGAAAGTCAATTTTCATAATTCGAAGCCCTCATCGCCACAAACCACAATGAGAAAAAAAAACTGTTTTCCTTTCACCACCCCCAAAACAATGCCAATCACTGTTTCAACAAAGAGGGCATACTCCAGAAGTGGCATTCACAAAAAAGTGAGATGGGGAGGGATCAAACTAACGTGAGAGGAGGGAAGTTGGGTGCCGAATGTAGGCCTAGAGCGGGCATGTCATCTGTCCCGCACTGCCAGTGGCTGAAAAACCTCTCAGTCACACTAAATCTAGAACATCTAGACCTACTTGTAAAGACAATAATAAATTTCATGCACATTCAGCTCAAGCGCAGGAAAGGGGAGATGGTGTAAGCTCGGAGTGAGACAAGGTATACTGAGCATGACTGGAGTGAGAGACACTGTGCTTGGCTTTTTTTTGTGTTTTGTTTTTAATTCATGTCCATACCGGTACCAAATACTTGGGCACCTAGAGGCTCTGTAAATATAGTGTTAGCATTGCATCCATTGTCTAGACCTAATATTACATCAAACACACTTACACTGGGCAGAGTTAGAGTATCTTGATAAGTGTGGATCCAATTTGATTTATTACTAGTTGGATTGCTACTCAAGTAAGCCGAGGTATTGACACATTGCAAATAGATTTTGGCATAAACTTTGCATAGCTCTGTATTTTCTCTTATTGAAATGACATCACTTTGAAAAGAAAGCACACAACCCTCACGTTAGAAACCAAGCTAAAGTTATTAAGTGAAGTTGACAATATTGGAAAGACCCAAATGAAAGAAATTGCTGAGAATTACAGTATTCCTGCTAACATCCTCTTGACAATTTTAAAGAACAGAGAAAAGCTGCAAAAGATGGCCAGCACATCAGCTGTCAATCTGGGAAAAAAACATAATGAGCCCAAGTAAAGTGGAGGACGTTAATGAAGGATTGTTGACTTGGTTCAAGCAGGCCAGAGCTCTAGGAGCTCCTATCAATCAAACCATTTTCATGGAAAAAGCAAGAGAGTTGGTTAAAGAACCTGGAATCAGTTTTGTTCCATGCTCAAGCTAGCTTGGTTGATTCAAAAGATGACATGGAATTTTTTTCAAAGCTACCAGCGGGGAAGCGGTGTCTGTGGACATGGGCAGAGCAGACATGTGGAAAGACTCTGCTCTACAGGAGCTACTGGAGAATTACAATGCTGACAATATTTTTAACACTGACAAAATTGGCAAATGCCTTCCAGACAAGACCCTGAACTTTAAAGGAAATGTTTGTACCGCAGGAAAAAAAGCAAAGGATCAGCTCACTGTATTAGTAGTGGCCATCATGAGACGAAGTGAGAAATTGCCACTTATTATATGCCGAGCCTCGTTGCTTTAACAACACCAAGAAATTGCCTATCAAGAAAGCATGGATGACAAGCGACATATTTATTTCCTGGCTGCAAAAATTACACAAGTTTTTGCTACAAGCATGCTCAGCATCAATGGTCCTCAACAACTGACCAGCCCACCCCTGAGTTGACAACTTAAAAGCAACAAAGCTGGTGTTTTGCCCCGGAACACCATTAGCATCTTACAGCCTTGTGACCAAGGCATCATCAACAGCTTCAAGAGAAATTAAAGGACGGCTGTTATATCTGGCTCACAATGACACTGGAAGCCCTGCTACCTTCAATATATTGGTGTTGGAAGCACTCTACTTGATGAAGAAAGCATGGAATGATATCAGCACATCAACAATAGCAAATTGCTTTCTACAGCCAGGAGGAGAGCTCTGAAACTGAGAGCGAAACTTCACAAGGAGATAGAGATCTTGACTCCCTCTTTGATCGGCGCAAGGAAGTGGTCCCAATGGATGGGACATTAGGTGCTTTTCTTTATTATAGATGAAGATGTCCCCACTGTAGAGGATACCAGCATCCAGCAAATAGCTGCCAACCTCAGGGAGGACAAATCAGATAGTGAAGAAGATGAATAAGAGACTGCTCCCACCACCGCAGCAGAAGCCAGATCAACACCGCTTAGTTTAAAAAAGTTTGTCATAGAGCATGGCACTGATGACATGCGCAGCTCATTTTTTTCATTTGATTTTACATTTTAAGAGCATTTTGTGAGGAGAACCAGGCAGACTGTCATCATTAACCACTTTAAGAATAAAGCTGTCAACTAAGCCAAATAGCCAAAAAATAAACAAACAAAAAGGGGAAAATAGGTTTGGGTTCCATGTGTACTAAAGCAGGGAAAAAACTCTGCTCTTTTCATAAATTTTTTCATCAAAGGGAAGTAACCTGGTAATAATTAGTGGTGTTTTTAGACACCTTATTTGTCCCTTTTATTATTTGAAGTTTTGTAATTCACAGTTTTGGTCCATTCCCAGGCACTTTGATATGAGAATTCCACTGTATACATATAATTATTACATGTGCTTCTCTTCTGATACATCCCATTTTGGTATGTCACTTTACATTTGTTTTGCTTTTCAATGAAAAAAACAAGGAACGTTGAATGAGAAATGAAAAACTCCAAAACTTTTGCCACACACACAGTAGGTGGCCTTTCATAGCATTTATAAAGCCAAGAATATTTCCCAAATTCCCAATATTTTTTTGTAACCATTTGGATGAAAATGTTTGCAAGTATGATAAATGTACCCTTTTTTCTACAACCTATGTTTTTGCAACAAATTTATAGGACATAACACATGTCCATCAAAGGAAAGATCCATAGACTCTCCATTTGGATTCCCTTTTACTTTTTTTTTTAAAAATAAATAAAACTGCAAAACTGGATAGAGTAACATTTTCCTTTTGACATCAAAACTTTATCTTTTACCATGCTCTCTCATGAAATAAGCATCGCCCAGAACAGCTGCTATCCATAGTTCTTGAGAGTCAACATCTGCACCCACAAAATGATAGCCTGGAGGTGACTGTATCATGGACTTCAGTTCACTGCCAATTCTGTCTTTCTATTCAGATGAGAAGCAAATCAAGATAATCACGATGTGCGAAGCATAATTTGTGCTTCCTCCACTCTTTGTAAGAAAAATTCTGATTACAGGGAAGTATAATATTTTTCTTTCTCATATTTCTTTGCTCTACTTTTCCCACCTTTATAAAAAAACTATGACCTTCAGTAAGGAAAATATCGGCTTTTCTCACTAATTTTTATTCTCTTTTGAGTTATACTTTTAAACAAAAACAAAATTTGATAGGGCTTTAATTTTGGTTTTTTTTGTAGATGCTTTTTGTGATTCTTTTCCCTAAAAAAAATCTCTATAATAAAATATTGAATAATACAGGAAAAAGCAAATAAAAGTTGATGAGTCTATCAGCTAGTCTTTTACAAAATAAAGCTTTTTTTTAAACTAATGCACTAAAAGTTTTAAAATATTCCATTAAAAAAAAAAACAATAAATGAAGTCAAATTTATGTTTTTTTTTTTACAACATTTAACATTTTCTAATAAATCTGCTGAGAAATATATAATTTAAAACTGTAATTGTGCTTATTAGCACAATATCCTGGCATAGAGTTTAACAATAAAAACAAAAGTCAACAACAAACAAAATGGAAGAAATGGAATTGCACAAACATATTTTAGAGATTAAAATAAAAAAGTTGACATAATAATAAAAAAGGCAATATTTCATAAAGACTTCCCATATCTACACAAAATATTTCGTATTTTAACTCACTGAAGATTCCTCAAAGTTTACAGGATAGCCTTTTTTTTTTTTCTTTAGCGTACCCTTTCTAGGATGAACTGTGAGAATTCCTTTTTCTCTTATCTTATCCCTGTTAAGACCTGGAGAATTATATCCATGGAGAGCTATTTCCAATCTCCCAGAAGTAATTTTTTAAATCTCTTTGGTCGGAAAGTTTTCAAGTGAGGCAATATTACAAAAATCAGAAAGAAACTGGTTTCACGCTCGATTTTCAGTCATGATGGTGACCCAGCCAAAGCGCACAAAAAGGGAGAAAACTTCAGGTTTTGTAACAATCTCTAGTAAGAGTGAATAAGAAACAAGGTTATGTCAGATCTAAGTTATATGCTGTCAGCAAAAAAAAACACACAAAAAATCTTTGCATTGGTCAAGTGAGCTTTGGGACTGATCTTTAACCAGGGTGATCAGGCAATGCCTTGTTAAGTTGGAAAAGAAAAAAAAAATGTTTAAATCATTTAAACTTTATTTTATCATTATTATTATTTAATGTATACAGCATTTTTTATTGCTTACAGATGTAATCTGAATTTGAAGTATATATATAAATAACTTTTTTAAAAAATCACCCTTTGACACTCTTTCTCCAGTGATTGGAAAAATCCTAAGGGTCCAGTTTTCATTGGGTTAAAGTACAACAATTATGCCACTACCTCTGAAGAAAACAATTTCATAATTACATAAGCATTGCTAGCAGTCAGCCATGTTGGTTCAACTGCTCGTCTTGTAATTGTGCCAGCTGTTACTATGCGGGGAATGATAGCCCCATACAGGCCATCCACTTCATAGTCAACGTGCCTGAAAGAACAAAAATCGTTTGGAACATAGCTTGGAAATCTAAAATTTTTTGTCTAGACATGAGGCATTTGACTAAGGAAAAATTTAAATTGAAAAGTCTCTCTCTCTCTCTCTATATATATATGCATATACACACAGGCACATACATATTTATAATGTGATAATCTTCCATGCTTTAGATCAGGTATATTTCATACACTTTTGGCCAAGTTTTGTAAAATTTGATGTCATTTGAGATATGAGAAATATTAAATTCTTTTTTTTAATGTAGGATTTATTTTTTAATAATGAGCAATTATCTATTTAGAGCAAATGTAACATATACATCCTCATTACCTTGTCACTGTTCTGTCAAGTTCAGATTTGTTCAGCCACACACACATTTGACCCCTAGGACAAAAAAAAAAGGAAACTTTTACAAGTAGACTCATTCCATATCTAGTGTCAATAAGTTTTAGAAGAGAACAGAAAAATATAGGTGTAAAAGCCAATCCTTAATTCAAATGGACCTTTTAAATCTGATGAAATGCTAAGAGACAAAATGGCTGTAGCAGTGAAAAACAAATAAGACTCCAAATATATTAGAGGTAGAAAAACTATGGTTGGAAATGAAAAAAGTCAGTGAAGTAATGGGGAAAAACATTCCCAAAAAGGATACAAAAGAGCATATAAAATAGATAAATAAAAAAAAAAACAAACTAGACTTAATGGAAGAAAGGCACATATCAAACAATTATGAAACCAACTGCAAAGACCAACTCCAACTATACTTAAAGAGAGGTAAAGGCAGCAATAAAGAAAATGAATAATGGAAAAGCCATAGGACCCAATAAAATACCAATAGAAATAATTATAGCATTAGATAACATACGAATAGATCTGGTACAGAGGATCTTTATGACCTTTTTTTATAGAACTGCCTACAACACCAGGGGCAATAGAATGTGACTTCATAGAAAAAATCAATTTAATGAGCCATGACAATATAGGCACAGATTTGGCACAGAGGATCTTTATGACCTGTTTTTATAGAACTGCCTACAACACTAGGGGTAAAAGAATGTGACTTCATAAAAGAAATCAGTTTAATGAGCCATTACACAAAAATCTTGTTGTGTTTTGATGTATAGAATGCACAAGAATCTTAGACCAGAAATATCCATTAAAAAATTTGGCTTTGTGCCTGCAATATTCACTCTGTTAATGCTTACGGAAAGGTGTATAGAAATGCAGAAAGACCTCCATCTCTGCTTTACTGATTATTCTCAGGTCTCGACAAAGTAAAATATCAAGAGCCATTTCACATGCTAGAAAAATGGATAGAGTTCTGCGAGTAATTAAAAATCTGCACTGGGATCGAACCACATCTGTAACAATTGAAGGAGAGAACACAACTTCAAATCCATCAAAAAAGGTGTAAGGCAGGAATGTGCAATACCTCCTGATCTTTTTTAACAATATGTGAAATAATCATGAGGAATCTAGAGGATATTTCAGGCTTAAAAGTGAAAGGAGAAAATCCAATTATCATAGGTATGCTGATGATATAGTTTCAATCCCAGAATCTGGAGCACAACACTAAAAACTTTTAAATACTGTTGTTTTAGAGAGCAAACAAAATGGGCCCAACTTTGAATGCTAAAAAGTAGAATGCCTAGTCATCTCAAAGAAATCCTCACATCCCAAATGCAATCTCCTTAGCAAAGGAAAACAAGTCAAACAAGTTACAAAATTCAAATATCTCAGGTGCTTCATAACATCAGACGGTAGATGCACAAAAGAAATAAGAAAAACGAATAGCCATGGCCAAAGATATATTCAAAAAAATGAAACCAATATTGACAAACTGCTTGGGTTATAGTCTTCTGTATGTGACACCAAAGTCTTCAACTAATGTTTCTTTTAGTGTTCTTTTATAATATTTGAGTGGCTATGCAGTAGAATTAATTTGTAAATATTAAGTATAGAGCATTAATTGCAAACCTGGAGCCAAATCTTTACAATCCTTTATTAATTATTGATAATTACAGCAGATAATGAGGGGCGCAATGCAGATATTCCAACATGGCCTTACAATAAAATTTCTGAAATAAAACAGCGGATTTTCAGGCATTGTACGTGACAGATGTTAAAAGATCAAACGATGTGAGAAAATTAGCAACAGAATTGGAAGAAATGGAATTAAAAAGTTGCAATCCATTTGCTTTTTCACAGTGTGCAGTGCCAATTATCGCATGCACCTATTTATCCCACTTGATTGAGCAGCAGGCCCCATTTTACTTATCCACCAGTATGCATTTGTCACAGCTTTGACTATCCTTCAAAAAGATCGGTTAACAGGGAAAATTTCATGCCATCCTTAAGACTTAAAAAATATATACTGCAATAGCACTGTTTAATTGTTATTCCTGCCTGCTTGGACCGCATTTGTACCAAACAATGAATTGGAGTTTTTACAGTTAAAACCTCATCTTTTTTTGGCTCCTTTTTTGTTGTATCAGGAAATGACTGTGTTTGCCTCTTTTGCTGGTAATAAGACTTGGCTACACATACTGTGCTCACTCATGAGTAAAGTTAGTCCTTAATTTCACATTCATGGTGTGTCACATAGATTTTTTGGTGTCTTTTGTGTTACATTAAGAAAATATCCTACGCAACATTCTTAATCAATTTTATTTTTGTCCCCATTCAATATAAATGTATATCTCACAAATATGAAGTATCACATTATCAAACAGCAATATCTAAAACAAAAAATAATATAAAAGACACGTTGAAAGAAAATATTCAGATTAAAATATGCCTTACATAATCCTTTTTTGGTTGTTCTTCCAATACGAGCACATCCTTCCCAATACTAGAGCACGATTAGCATGTGAACCTGTGCTGGTTTTAAGTGTACCATCCTCAGAGCGCATAAGATAGTCTCTTGCTAGGGGATTGCCTACACGGTTATGCTCACCATCCTATTGTTGTTAAATGGCAGAGGCAATAAAAATGTTATCATATTAAGAATGATATAGTTTTTTATGTTACACATGTAACATTATTGAAAATATTTATGCCTATATATCTCTATCTTTCTCTCTCGCTCTAGAGAGAGGGAGAGAGAGAAAGAGAGAGAGAGAGAGAGAGAGAGAGAGAGAGAGAGAGAGAGAGAGAGAGAGAGAGAGAGAGAAGATATTTATAAAATTTTGATTGCTAAAGCGCTTGTGTGGATGTATGTTAATAATATAATCTTAATTAAAGCTAATTTGTTTCAACCTCAATGCATACAGCATTTTCTTTACATTTTCACGTACAAAAATGTTTCATCTCACAAAAACAAATTCAATATATATTTAAAATAACTGAAGTAAAACTGGAAAATATTGTCTTCATAAAAATATGCCTGAGATTGAACAAGCTATCTATAGTCTTAGAGTGTAAAGGATTTTAGAGAGTAGATACCTTATGAGGAATTTTATAAAACCGTACACCAGGAATGCCTATGTTATAAGGTCCAACTCCTGTGTGCTCAAATTTCTTTTTCTTTTTCTGGAAAAAAAAATCACCAATACATAGGGTAAATATTGGAGACTCAATGGTTATAACCAATGCCTGATTAATAAAAACAAATTCATTGATGGTTATGATTGGAATTAGTCCTTTTATAGGTCATAATTTATAAGAATTATATTACATATGTCTTGTGATTCCTTCAAATGTGTGAATATAGTATTTAAACACACTAAATCATTGATAAAAAGTAAAGTGGGTCCCATGCTTAGCGTCAGAGAACCAGGAGTAGGGTCCTAATTGTTCTTGGCATATAGCATTACAGATGAGCCATCGCTCCCCTGAATCATTGATACAACCTTCAAATCCTGACTATGAACTTATAAAATTAGACAAAGATACATTTTAACACTCGTAACAAGATAAAGACTAAAATGCCTTAAAGTGAGAAACATTTTAACTTTGTTAAAAACATTTTCAAATGTTTTTGATTGTCACGTCACACTCATTAAGATTTAGCACATATTGTCTTTGTGCCAATATCTAAGCTTTTTTATGTTTAAAAAAAAAATGTAAAAGAAGAAATAGCAATCAATTACAGCTACATCAAATAAGATATTGATAAGAGCATACTGGCTTGCCCTGCATGGCTGTGTCCCAGTGCTGTAATTTTTCATGCAGATCCATGGCATTTTCATCAAACTGGGTGTTAAGAACATCTATAGTGCTGTGTGAACAAGACAAGTTACTGCATTCCTCTGGTTTGCTTTGCTTCAAAAACTCCAAAAAAGCTCTATCAAGAAAAAAAATAAAGGAAAAAATAAACATATTATGCAATAAGTTTAAACAGATTTAAACAGATAAGAATCTTTGAAAAAAATGCACTCTTTCATATGAAAAAGGAGAGAATTTGAAGTAACTGATATATTGATTTATATTTTTTTTTTCTTCTACAATAAATTGAGGTGTAGTTAATGTAATAAAAAAGTGGACTTCCTTTTATAGCTAATTTCTACACTCTTGCAGATACAATTCACACGCATGTATACATACTGAAGAGGAAATTTGGCTTCCTCTTTTTGCTCTGGTCCTTCTTGATTACGAAGTTCTTGCTCTACTTCTGACAGCTCTTCTTGATGAGGAACCAAATAGCCCCATCCATGTTTGTCATCATAGTGCACAGGAAAACCTGAGGGAAGTAAATATGTATGTTGATTTGTAAAAAGTTCAGGTTCTATAGCATTTCTATAAGTTTATTAATGAGTGTGATTTATTATTTCATACAAAATAAAAATATACTTTTCTTCGATGTAAATTGGAAAAAAATCTTGTTTTCCACCACTCTATCTCAATAATTATGCTTTTTAAAAGACTTCTTTTTTGAACAATATATCTATAATTTAAGTATCTTTCTTGTTACTTATTTCACCTTTATTCTCATTTAATGTAATTTCAAACTGCTTTTGCTTCATCATATGTTTTCACCTTCCCATGTGAGTCTCATCAGTTTGGGCGTCACTCTGCTTTGTGTACTGATATTGGATGGCCCTGGATAAAAATCTGGTTCATTTGGTCTGGGGCAAAGGTCTTTGTACCACCTTGTAAAAGAATTAACAGTTTTGTCAACAAATTTTGTACCTGTTTTCATTGCTGGGTTTTTTTGTTGTTTTTTTTTTAGATTTTCTACAGTGATAAGTACCATAATTAAAATGTCCAGTTTTGCTTTTGCCAATGCTATAAGGTGCTCTCAGGCTTTTAGGCTCTCATCAAGCTAGGGCAGGGTTGAAGGCCTTGAACTCAAACATGGACCAAAAGATGTAGATTTAAAGGCAGATTCTCTAGCCACCTCGACACCCCACAGTGTTCAAAAAGTAAACAGGAGAATACAGTGAAATGTAATTTTGTGATTTTTTTAAGCCGGACATTTTGTAAATTTCAAGACAGTTTTTTTTTTTATGCTTAATCCATTTACTTGAACATAATTTACATTTACATACAATTCAAATTGGAAAGACTTTTCTGTTAATATATGGTTAAAGACTGGACATGGTTCACTTACACAGGGTAACCTGGCATGAAAGTTGGATTCTTGGGCACTCTAGAAGCTGTTGCGTACACTTTCCTCACAACTCTTCTGTACTCTTCCACAGCAACTTCACCCTAATAGCCATAAGAAAAACTTCAAGTATTTTTCTTTCCCTGCGAACAGATTTCTTTTTTCATTTATACATTTCCTTCAACATCAATCAATTTTCTTCCATGAGGATATTATGTAAAACAATTAAATCTGCATTTTTTTTACAGAATTCTTCTTTCCTAGTCTGCTTCCAGGATGTAAAAAATAATAATCTAGAATACCCTCTACAGAGAGTTTTAATAAGTCAGAAGATGCCACAATTAATCTTGTAAAATTAATTTTCTTCTCAAAAATGACATTTAAATAATATTAAAAGATGCATAGCTGTTTTCATAATTAATATCACTTGTAATTTTCATCGTACAGAAACTAAAAAAAAAAAATCACCTCATAGAAACCAGATTTGTAAAACATGAAATTGGCAATTTCTAGTTCATTAACTTTGGTCATGAAACGTGTATGACTAGAAAGCAAAATTTGATTAATTATTAAAATTATTAAAATGTCAAAGTTAATCCAAAGAATATTTATATAAATACACACAGACACACACAAATTATTACAAAATAAAACTAAAATCTTCAAGCTCTTTGTATCAAAAAATGACAAATTATTCAATTTTTACAGAAGCAACAATCAAAACAAATCATTTTATCTCTTCAGAGACTTTATGATCAGCTGCCAGACTTGAAACTGCAAGGTCAAAATTTTAAAAAATTAAATTGCTACATGAAAGCTACTTAAAAAATGTAGATAATTTTTAAACGCATATGTAATATTTATCAAAATAATATACCTAGTTCTTCATCCAAAAATGTTGTAAGTTGAGCATGATAGTAATGAAGCAATTATTTACCTTTTTTTAAAAGAGGGACAATAAGTAAGCATGAATTTGGCATGGCTTGGAAAGTATGAAATAGATATTTACCTCCTCACACTTCAACCTATCTGGAAATGGATAAAGGTCAGTATCAGTCTCTTCAAATGGATCTACACTAATGCTGGCGGCACTGCCATTCTTCTTTAGTTTGTAAGCTGAAGTAGACCAGTCCAGATCCCAAAGCCACGGATCATTTTTATACCTAATTAGAGACAGCACAGAAATAGAATAATATTCAACTCAATAAAGTAAAAAAAATGACAAATTTTTTCCCGGACATAAACTTTAGCCTCTCAAATATCAATATCATAAATTTTACCTTTTGTTCTGTTTCCACAACAGACATGATATCAAAGAAAAGTAATTCAATTTCTTCTTTATAGACAATGCATTGTATTTAAAACAGCATCCGCAACTTCTATTTTAGATGATAAAAACAAAAGTGTAGGCCTTCAGCTTTTAATACTAAATTACTTTGAAAGGTAAGAAATTTTTATTATGTAGGCTAAAAAAGCAGTGAACCGAAAGCTAGAGTAGTAGCATATTCATCAGATTAAAATTACATAACTATAATTATAATAAACCAACCAAGAACGTTTTTCTTTACCATATTTCTAATTCTACTTTTCTATTATTACTACAATTTTGAGCATATCAAAAAGCTTAGCAATGGGCTTCCTTTTCGATTTCTTTCACATAAGCTTTGTTTTATTTTCATCACTTCATTTCCATGTTTTAATAACAGCAAACAGCAAAATAGAAACTATTTGAACATGGAAGTGAATGAATTAAGGTATAACAATAAGGCGAAATTCAAAAGGTTCCCTATGCCATACTCTTCATCTTGAAGCAACAGACACGCCTCATCTGCTAAGTTCATCAACAGCTTCTTTAGCTCACGCTGCATCTCATCATAAGTGCTGTTAGCCTGCTGGATATATCTTGGCCAGGCGCTGTTCAAGGGGAGGTAGGCAGAGCCCATCTCTAGCATCCCTGCCAGTGTTACAGGATGAGGAAATCTAAAAATCAAAGAAGCAAAAAGGATATTGGTATTAATTAACTTGTACTCACACCTTCGAGGTAAGGTTCCTTCTCCTCTCCAATTGTAATAAATTTTTTTTATTGCTTCTGAATGAGTTTGAGCCAATCAAAGAGAGAAGAAAAAGTGCAGAGCTAAAAAAAATTTAAATTTAACTCACTTTGCACAAGGGAAGAAACTTTTTAAGGCATCAGTTTCTAGCAAAACTTATGCAATGTTTTTCATGATTTTTTAAGGTTCAAGAGAACAAAACAATGGAAAATCAGGTCATTAGACTGTTAACTTTTGTTTCTTATAATAAAAATAAAAGAATGATAAATAGCAAAAAAGCACTTTGAAGAGAAAAAAGAACTAAAACCAAAAAAAAAAAAGTAACATAAAAATACTAACTAAATAATAATACTATGCATGTCAAATTACTTGAAAACATAAAATGATTTAAAAAAAAATTTTAATTAAAATGAAGAGAACAACAAAGAAAAAACATCACAATTTAAAGTTAATGACAGAGGTCATTGTACCGTTCTTGGAACTCAGGCCACAGTTTTGTAAAAACTTTTTTTGTGGCTCTCACATCACTGGCGCAATATGTCATAAGCTCCTGAAAGAAAACAAAACAATGTAAAAATTGGATTGAATGCCATCCTGTTACAATAATTTCCAAAAAAAGTTAATCATTCAAATATTGGGTGTTTTATTATGTATTATGTAAACAAAAAAGAGGAAAGTTTTATAAATTTTAAAGTAGGAAATGTATCCTAGTAATTTGTTTTTTAAGTCTTATCCTTTATCTGATCACTCTCTGCGGTCCTATTTTGATTAATTTGTAAATTAAATAGTGGAGACAGTCAGTCAAAAAGAAGGCTCAGAACAAGAGATAAAGAAGACAAATTATATTCACTAATGACTTTTAAAAAAAAGATTTTTACTGAAAACTTTTTTTGCACAAATAACAAATACTTTGAGAGTATTTTGACACTTACCTGAAACTGATCTCTTACATCTGCCATTGTCCCTTCCACAAATATATCTCTTTTAGATTTTTCAAGCGGTTCTTCGCCACAATGAAGTTGAAAAACGTCACTGAGATTGTTCATACCACTGATCTTCTTCCATTCCTCACTCTGGTAAAAGAATAAAGCATAAACTAG
>BLXT01007982.1:1279640-1294334 GCA_019648995.1 Plakobranchus ocellatus
AGTTATCAAAGTTTAGGTAACGCATAGCTAAATAAGGATACAGTCTCATTTGAGCCTGTGACCGATGGTGGAAATGTTGTGTGGTCAAAGGGGGAAAAGGGCTGCGAGCATAAAGAGTTAAATCTTATGAATTTATCACAAGTATTCGCTGATTATATATTATATTGTTAAATGAGTCATTGCCAAAAGTTGGATTTCAAAACTGTTTCAGCTTTATTAAATTTTCTTTTGAATAAGAGAATCCCTAACTACATAAGATATATGAGAGCCAGTAAGTATAAGTTAGTAAAGTAAGGTTAGATGTTAGCAGTACATCCAGGCAAGAGACGAAAATCTGTGTCTCTTTTTTTTTGTGGTGAATTAACTTAAACTATGGGTTATAAATTATTTTGTCATCATGAATGGTTTTGAACAAATTATTGGTTAATTTACGCAGTTAAAAGTGAACACTTCTTTTTGTGATTTTGTCATCATAACTATGTTCAAAAGTTTTTGATTCGTTTACACAGTAGCAAATAGTTTAAAAAAAAAGAAAAAGCATTACTTTTCATGAAATTATATGCAGAAATTCAAGGATTATAGACTTTGGCTTGTAGAAAATTTTTCAAACATATATCAATGTTGACAACCTATGTTTTAGCAATTCCTCATATATGACTTAAAGACTGCACATTAATTTTCAAACTTTGTTTTTGTCTTTCCCAACAACTAATCAAAAATGTGTTACATGATATAAGAAACACAAAGTGAATTTGTAAGTGAAAGATAAGCTTCAATAAACAAGAATAATAATTTTTTGGCAGCTAGAACTTTCTTGATTTCAAGGTTTCATCTGTCCTCTATCATTTTCATGCAATTTATAAATCATCTTCGCCTACTCTTTTGTCTTATTATTTAGTATGAACAATTTTTTTGAAGATCTTGCTCAAGAAAAAAAAAAGGCAGCTTAGATATAAATAAACCAACCTCCTTACAAGATAAAGAAAAGCTGGCAAATAGAAATAATAACAGAGATTTATATTAGCTTCCTAACATGACTAGGAATTGGTTATTATTTTTTCAAAATGCATCATTTTCTCCTTAAATGTACAGTCTTTTTAAATTTTCTAATACGCAGGAAAAGATTTCAATTATGCACACAAAGCAAAGATGGTAATAAACTAACTTTATAGGAAAAACAGAAAAAAAATTTTTTTAACTTTTCATTTTGTGGTTCCTCTATTTATCATCATGTCTCAATGTTTGAGCCACCTGTCCAGGCGAGATACAATTTCTGATTGCTGGATCAGAATGAAAGAACACATATGATTAATGAATAATTATTCAACAATTTGTGCAAATGCTACTAGAGGCCAGACTATTGTAACGGGACAAAATTAATAATGGTTATTTCACAATATTTTTAATATTATATGTGTATGGGTGTTTACTCAGAAAAAATTTTCAGCTTCACTTAATTTTTTACATACAATGTTACATTTATTTGTATACTTCTGTCTTTGTCTAAATTTTGTTGGAATAAAAAAGAAATATTGATAAATGTGATAAAAGATATATTGATTAGATCTAGGCCATGATCATTTTGCTGAAAGTCCAAGAATATCATATAACACTTTTTAAACAATCCCTGCCTGCTCAAATGCTTTTATATTTAAAGGTATGAACTGAAAGGGATATTCCTTGATCCCAAAAAGCCAAAATAAAGGCAATTTTAAGGCATTGGAATTGTTTTGAATTCAAAGAAAAATAATTTCAGTCAACAACAAACAGTCGTCACCTCATGTATATTTTGATGATATGGCAGCTACAATTTGTTTAAACAGTTCTGTTAAGGAATATTTTTTTAGAAATATTTTATGCATAATAAAAACAACATGTCATGTAAAAAAAAAACCCCTGTACCCTCTTTTTGCGTGTTTAAGTTAGTTGTAAGGCCTTTACTGTGATATAAAATATAAAATAAGTCTCAGATTATAAGTGAGCAGTCTCGAATCCACAGATATTTCTTTACTTGAGTGCATTCGAAAGCATTGGTGTAAAAGGAATTTAGGCTTGGCAAATGCATTTTAACCAATATGTTTTAATGCTACAGTTTTTATCAAATTATTATACGGTTTCTAACGTCCTAAATCAAATGCCATGGGAAAGGATCAAAAGTTCGAATTAAGAGAATTCCAATGGCAATTTTTTTTTTAATTGTTCAGAGAATGTAGGTGGGTTGCTCTTTTAGAGGATTTATTTTTTTCATCTAGGCTTTTCTCATGTTGTCTAGCTCAGCTTGGTCACAATGAAGACAAGGATTTTGCATTTCCTATATTTGCAGAGGTTAGCTTTACTTCCAAGCTAAGGAAAAACGAGACTGACTGAAATAACACAAAAATCGATGAAAAACATTTTATATGTCCGTCCTTTGTAGTACTGGCTTAAAATTAAGAAAGTCCAAACCTAAATGATTGACTTAATTCAGTTTATAACAGATAAAATTCAATTATCCCAACATCTTATAAATCGTACGAAAATTTCTTATAAATGGTGTGGGAATTTCCATTTATCAGACTTTAGCTATAGAGGTTTTCACTGTATACTACAGTCCAATCACTAACCATTTGAAATGGAGACACTTTTTATAGTACCACTTGTCTTTTTTAATGTTATTTTTAAAGTGATCCTGAATTGAGGCTGGTCAGCTAAAACTCACTACCATAATTAAAATACTGTGCCTATTCCCAACTGGTATTGAGAATAGTTGACTTTGCCTATTCCCAACAGGCGTTTGGAATAGTACAAGTTGCCTATTCCCAACTGGTATTGAGACTATTAATAGCCCACTCAAACCTGCCAACCTCAAATTATATCCATATCCCTGTTTGAAGTATTTTAGACCAACTTGGGGTAATCAATAAACATTTTGGGGAAAAGTATCAATGTAATCCTTACAAAGTTCAAAACAAGACTAGTTATACTAATGAACTGCTGTTCAATGTGCCTGCATTCAAGCAGAGGCAAAAATCTGTGTTATTTTGCACAAGTTACTTTTAAATAGTAAACGAACTTTCCGTTTCTAACACTTTGAACCACCATGAACACTTTTTGTTACCAGATGTTAATAATTTAAAATATGCATTACAGTCTTGTCAGTTAATTTTTTTTCCTAAACTGCCTTGATACACAAGATTATCTTTAGTTTTTTTCAGAACTGGAATAGTGATGCTAGGCATTTCTAACTTTTGCTCGTCAAAGTTACTGAGGACTCGGACTAGATAGAAAATTAATAGCAATTCAAGTTAAGATTGATAAGTGCCTTGATACACAAGATTATCTTTAGTTTTTTTTAGAACTGGAATAGTGGGACTTTTCAATGTATTTTGCAGAGCAATAAATAAACCTATTCACCATCAAATAATTTTTACTTGTTCAATCTGATTGATTCGTTAAAGTTGATTGCTTATTCTCTCTAATTTTTCCCATAATGTGTAATCAATTTTAAAGTTTTTAGGTTAGATCTATTGTTGCTTGCTAGGCCGATAAGTTCCATTTTTGATTATAATACCGTTGCAATGCATCAAATTGACAATAAAAACAGACCTTGCGCTCTAATATATGTGTCTAAATCTAGGCTGCGATTCAATTAAGACTGCTAACTAATTTTGTGAAGATTGCCCCTGGGTAAACTGACTTTTCAATGTATTTTGCAGAGCAATAAATAAACCTATTCACCATCAAATAATTTTACTTGTTCAATCTGAAGGGAAAAAAATTTATCTTGAAAATTAAGGAGTCATTATTATAACAAAAAGAAATAAATGCTGGTATATCAAAATTAGAGTTTGGCTTGTTCCCTCTTTTCCACTTTTTATTGTGTTAACTGTTTACCTTTAACTGCGGAAAAAAAAAGAAAGAAAAAAGAAAAAAAAAACTACTCCTACAACAACAACAAAAATAACTTCTATGACTACTATTACTACTATTATTGTCATTATTATTAAAATGTTAGTCTTAGTATTAATATTTTAGTTATCTATTAATTTCTTTTGTGTTAGAAACAACATAAAATATTTCCATCCATTTTTTTGTCAAATTATTGAGATCCTAGATATAAACAATTTCAATGGCCTACAAGTTCGATTTGATTTCTTAGGTTCTAATAACATCCAAACACAGCCGTGGTCTTACAATTCTTAATGCTTCGTATGTAGTAAATTCACAGAGGAAGATAGGGAGGATAGAGGAGAGAATTAGAGAGAAGGGCAGAGGACAGGAGATAGTATGAATTAAAACTAAAAAAATTGAGCGATAGTTAGAGGGGGAGAGGGAAAGAAGAGATATAATGAGTGAGAGCAGAGATGGAACACAAGGAGGGATGGAGAGAAAGAGAGAAGGGAGAGATGAGAGATTTAGAGAAAAGGGGAGGAGACAGTGTGAAAAAAGAAAATCAGCGCTAGCTAGGGGGATAAGGAGAAAAGAGAGATAATGAGAGACTATTGAGGATATTCAATAGGCCTATTACATCCGAGGTCACAAAGTGATTTTTTAAATAGATGCTTTATTTATTGTGGGACATTGAGGGCCGGGTATGAATCAGAGAAACTAAACGGGTCTACTATACCCACAGTTTTTTCTTGGTTTTTTTTTTTTTTTAATTGAGGATGTGCTTTAGTCCAAACCTTATTTTTGTATGATGTGAAAAAAAAAAAAAAGACAATCGTCTGGCAGTTAGGCCTTGCCCACTCAGCGTAATTTTTCATGAAGCTGAGCATAAGGCGTAATTTTTTCCCTGTCAGCTTAATGTCATAATGTTGGCAGGTCTGTCTACCACCAAGGGTTTCATGGTCAATAATTGCTTCCTGCCACAATATCTTGGCTACAAGGCAAAAATAAAATAAAATAGGACATATCCCAATGTCTTCCTTTGGTGGCTGATGAAGAGGTGAAGTCTCAAGGAAGGTTCAAACGTAACTAAGCATATTATTATGAAATCTCGTAAAATCCAGAAGAAGACATGAATCAGATGGGTCATATGACTAGGCTTGAACAAAAAGAAATAGATTAGTTGAGGGTATATATGCAAGTTCGACTATTTGCAAGACCTGTTGAAAATCTATGCAATTTGTACTATTCCCAATGCCAATTGCGAATATACACTCCATGATTAAAAAGTTCGAAAATTGAAGTTTTGTTCTTCTTTGTCCCTAAAAAGTTTAGAAGATATTTGTCTTTGACAAAATTATGGAAAGATTTTGATCATGCATTCATGTAACAATAATAATTCAAAATAAAAAAGCACATATAATTCCATTCAATATTAATGATGAAAAAAAAAAATTCTTTTTTGCCACCTTCAGACAATTTGAAATTAACCAAAAATATGTTCATTAAAAATTTGTTGGAAACTAAATAAAACAAAAAAATCTTTATAAAGAAAACTGGAAGGATTTTCATCAGGCGAAGGACCCTTAAATGTATAATTTGGAATGCTAATTATGAGGAAGATCATAAGTATCAGACAGTATCTAAAACTAGATCCATAACTTGGCCCACCGCCTCTTCATTTCGTAGGTAGATAGGATAATAAAGATAGATCTCTAGAAGTTTTAGAACCTGTTCCAGGATTAGGCTGAAAGAATGGCCGGCTTTATTTTCCCGAAGGTTCAGATCGTACTCATACTGCTCAGGTCCCTTAAAAGTACCTTTGCATTCGGTTTGTCTGGTGTTTGGGAAAATAGTGACTTCGTTATAATGTCTAGATTAAGTGATGCAAAAAAAGTTTGTCCCTTTTCACATGATTTTTATTTAGATGAATGGCCTATTAATTATAATTAATACTGTAATGACAATGAGTATAGTCTTGCTCTAGGTCTAGATCTAGATCTTAAATGTGGAATCTTTTCTATTTTTGTGTGCATATTCGGGAGTCTTACAACTTTTATGAAATCTTAATAATAAATAAGCCTTAGCAAATTCTGTCTTAAAGATTCTTACAAAAATTATGAAAGCCTTCTTTTAACTTCAATGCTTTAGATCTAGAAGGATCCAGTTATTTGTCAACAGGATCGCATTCACACTCACACACAGTCAATGATCGTTTTAAAAAGCTCCAAGTCTAAAAGAGAAAGCGAAACTACAGTTTGCACTAAGTCTTGTAAAGATCTAGATCTAGATCTAGATTGAACATTTAAGCCAGAGTTATCTTCACTTGGATCTATGTTGTCCTTTGAAAACAATCAACATGGCTGCGTCGTTAGTAAAATCGTTTGCAGGTAATTCTTAAAAAAGATTTCTCATTGGCTAGGCTTCCGAATGCGCACTCAAGAAAAGAAAATACATGGATGGGGACTCCTTTCGTTTGTGTGCATAATTGGAAATCTCTCCTTCTCATATTCTTTCCATTGATAATGGAACCTTGTTTTCCCGAACGCTCGGAAAAATAAGAGTCCGACCTTGGGCCTATTTTCCCGAACGCTTTATTTCATGTATAGATCTAGAGAGAGAGTTCAATAAGAGAGATTGACCGTAGGGCTGTGAGTGTGAGTCAAGAAGGATGGGCCTACAGATAGATTGAGATTTACAATATTATGGACAAGTTTTTAACATTGTCAGCTTCCTTAAACTTAAAACAGACACCAACTTTTAACGAAAGTTCTAAAAAAAAAAAAAAAAACGAAGTGTCTTCGGAGATCAGAACTCTGGTCTCTCTAGACACTGAGGCTAGAGAGACCAGAGATTTTTCATGGACTGTGCGCATCTGATCATTGGATGAAACTGCAAAGATATTTTAATGAAACGGTGCAAAATCTAGTCTCATTGGCCATATATGCGAAAGACTTACTAAATTCTAGTTTCCAGGCTTTTTATTTCCTTAAAGTAGACCTCGATTGTTGAATTTTCATTTTCATTCATTTCAGTAAAGTGCTTAATAGTAAAAAGACTGTATGGTGTAAAAAAAACATGCCCCCCCCCCCCAAACTTGAGAAGCAAGACTTTGAATTGTTGCTCGTTCAAGGCTTCAGAGATACACTACTAGATCTATAAAAAAGAAACTCGGACTAGAAAGAAAATTAACAGCAAAGCATCTTTTAGATTTTTAATTTCAATATTTGATTCATTTTTTAATGTTGATTTCAAAATTTATAAATTCTAAAGTTTTTCCATGATGTTTATCAAATTTTTTAGGTTAGATCTACGGTTGTTGGGTTGACTAGTTCCATTTTCGATGTTATGGCAATGCATCAATTTCAACCATTAAAAGCAGACCCTGCACTTTAAACTTTTATAAATTAATTAAAACATATTTCTAAATCTAGCTTAGGGTATCTAAGAGTGAATTAAAGGCACCGATTATTTTACAAAGTTGTTTTTGAAAAGATTCGAGCTAAATCGCTGACATGCTGAGCTAGTGTTTAGGCAGTAACATCTTCCTGGCTCTGTGCCAGGAAACCAGCTGATGGCCAGTAGTGATGTTACACAGCAACAAGCCAATTAAATATATAATATTATCTCCTAAAGACTTACTATCAAACCAACTTTCTAACAACATATATAGGCATCTATAGCATGCTGGGTTATTGTTGTTTCTGTTGCTGTTGTTTGTCATCATAGTCAAATTGACCTGATCAGGCTTTCATGTGACAACATATCGTCAGCCCTATGTGGGTAAATCTTTTGTTCTTTTTGCCCCCAACAATAACAATAACAACAACATTCATGATGATTTGGTTTCCATTTGGTCTAATTCATCAAGATCTGCAAAATTGATTTTCTCTTCTCAACCTCATTGAAAAAAATGGATTTTCAAAATTAAAAAATATATTGATTGCAAGTGTTCTCTGATATTCACACATTGGAGGAGCATTATTATTAAAAACTCAACGACAATAATCACTTGTAATATAAATTAGGGTTTGAAATCACAGATGACTTCATAAATTTAAGAAGCCAAATAATTAGTCCCTTTAATATATCATGGAGGTAAAGTGGATGCCTATATCCACAAATCTTTCCAAGGAGATAGATTCAAGAGTCTATAAATCTATCTCTGTTGTTGGAGTCTATCTCTGAAGTTGAAGGATGGCTTCAATTGTAGACAATAAATGTTTCTTGCACAATTGAAAAATCCAAAGGTGGACTCCAAAATTGTTTCATTTTTTCCACCATTAATTATTTAATCAAACAGCTAAAAATTACAAACTTAAAAAGGGCAAATAAGTATGTGAGGTGTAATTTATACAGCTAGCAATTGTTCCAGGTGAAAAAAATTGTGTCTCTTTTCCTTGTGGAGAATGAACTTAGTCTTAATGAGTGGCCATTTTTTTTAATGGTTTTGTCATCACAAGTTATGTTCCAAAGTTGTTTGGATATTTCATAGCAAGTAGGCATCCAAAGCTGTTTTTTTTCTTCTTAAATCTAGCATTACTTTGAACACCATTACAAAAATCTTTTTGATATAACATTCATGACATTCCACATTTTTGCAATCCCTCACATGCAGCCTAATAATATTAAATTCTGTTTTATTTTCCAGGTTTATGCATCCAGGCCCGCAATGTTGTAGCTCTTACAAATGGTGTATACAATCTTAAAAAGAATGTCATTTTCTCGAGCTCAATGAGACAATTTTCAGCAATTCAGATAAAATCAACAGAGCAGAAGAGGTAACCAGTTTAAAAGAAATTGTGATATGAAAGTTTAAGGATAGGTTTTTTTCCAAAGTGCAATATATATATACCAGCAATTAATTATTGATCTCTCTTTTATAATTGTTCTATGATATCACAATCTTCCCTTCTCCACCTGATGCATAAAGAAAGAAATATTGATCACATGCTTTTTCTAGCTTTTTTCTTTATATCATTTTTTTGGACAGCTACTTAGTAAAATCAAAATGTTTTGTAACACTTAACGAAGTAAGGGAAAAAACGTTCCCCAAAAGGATACAAAAGAGCATAAGAAATCGATAAACATAGAAATAGTCGATTTGGTAGAAGAAAGGTCCAAATCAAATAGACCTAATTAAAAAAAAAAATCAAGATAAAGTGCAATGCAGCAAAAAAAAAGAGTGAATTAAACATTAATGTCAGGAAATAGAGCCAAAGTTAAATGATGCATACAGTAAATTCATACATGCTAAAATAAAGGATGTCAGTAGTAAAAAAAAAAAACCCAAAAAAACAAATGCAGTAGCCCAAGCTGCATCGAATCAAAAGGCAGAACAAAGTTAATAGAAAAGAGGGAAAAATGCGAAACAGTTGTTCAGAGTATACTGAAGATCTTTTCAAAGATGATTGTTGATACTAGGTGCAAGAAACCTGAAATAAATAAAAGCGTAGAAGATCCATCTATAAGAAGAGATAGAGGCAGCAATAAAGAAATGAAAAATGGAAATGCAACAGGACCAGATATCATACCAATAGAAATAATTACAGTATTAGATAACCTAGGAACAGATCTGATAACAAAAACGCCTTAATGCAATACAAAAGAGGTACAATTTAAGAAGACCTTTGTAAATCTGTTTTTAAATTATATATACTGCTTTAAACACCAAGAGCAGCAGAATGTGAACTTCTTAGAACATTCAATTTTTGAGCCATTTTACAAAAATCCTGTTACAAATTTTGATGTATAGAATGCACTGAGGGTAAGGACAGAAATGTCCACAAAACAGTTTGCCTTTATGCCTGATAAAGGGATTAGAAATGCCATATTCACTTTGTTAATGCTTATAGAAAGGTGTATAGAAATAAACAAACACCTTCATCTCTGTTTCATTGATTATTCTAAGGTGTTTGACAAAGTAAAATATATGTTGAACTATGTCGTATACATTTAGACGCTGATGAGAAAAATCTGAGAGTAATTAGAAATCTATACTGGGATCAAACTGCATCTGTAAGAATTGAAGGAAAACACAGTGATTTCAAATACGGTATATTAAAAGAGATGTGAGGCAGAGATGATCCTTTTAACATATACAGTGAAATAATCTTAAAGGAATCTTGGTATTTCAGGCTTAAAAAATAAATAGAGAAAATGATAATATTAATAATATGAGGTATGCAGATGATGCAGTTTTCATAGCAGAGTCTGATGAACAACAAAAACTTTTAGATATGGTATTGCAGTTTTAGAGAGCAAAAGAATAGGCCTATCCTTGAAAAATGTAATAAACTTAGATTATTGATCAATCAAATTTTCCTTGTATTGACAGCATATCAATTGCAATGGTTTCTTTGTGTCACTAGTATAAATCTAGAGTGCAATGTATAGTCAAAAGTTGATTCTTTTTTTTTCTTACCACACTATCACACGTAGTGTCTTGGGACCAGTCTCAATGATTCATAAGTTACATTTTGATTATTAAATAAACCATTGGCAGAGCCCAAAAATAAGCTTTGCTCTGCTAACAGCTAACAGTAATATCTGGATAGAGATAATTTGATTTGGTTCTGAGATGTAAATATATCGACTTAAAAAAAAGGCCTTGTTAAGGTTAAGGTTTTTGTATATAGCCAGTCCACAAAGTGATCTCAGGCTTTCAGGCCAGGGCGCTGATGGCAGGGCTCGAACCCATGACAGAAGGGTCCCTGCAGATCTCAGGGCGGATTTGCTAGCCACTGTGCCATGTTAAGGTTAAGAAAACAATATTTTAAAAATAAGATTAGCTCTATTAACTGATTGACTATCCTAACCCGGTTTTTCTGGCTCAAAATATGTACTACATTTGGACTCTAAGCCGGTTAAACTGGCTCAGTGTAAATGGGTTAATATTTGTATGAGGTACTAAATGTACCTTAACTAATTTTTGCGCATGCGCAAGATTTACACTTCTCTTCCTTTTTCACAAAGTTTGAACGTAGAAATAGTTGTTTACATATATATTTTGTACCATTTTCAATCTATATGTGCATCAGGGACTGCAATTTATCAAATTGATAGCAATTTCTATTTTTGATATTCAACCTGTTTTCACAATTTTTGGGGGTTAAATGCCTATAGATGTAATCACAATTTATAAAAATATACCTTTTCAAAGCCAATAAATTATCAGTAGATTTAGCACTGTGTTATGCATCGTCATTTTTTATTGAAAATTTTTTTACCAATTTTTTTTATCCTGTTTGCCATTTTTTTCAAAATAAATAAAGAACAATTTTTCTTTTTTTGGTGTTTTTTTATAGCAACTAGATTCAATTCCCTTCAATTTGATATATAATTTGTATGGTTTTACTTTTTAGAAAAGTCCTATATTTGCTTTTTACAAAATGATAGCCAATTTTCGAATAATCCCATTTTACCGCTGTGTCCAATTGCAAAATATGTAGTGGTAGTGACTCAGTTAACTATCCATTTCAGAGTGGAAATTATTTCATGTTTCTGTAAATAAAATAAAAATGGAATCAAATTTTTGTGAGAAAAATAAAATCAATTGCTAGGTTAATTAACGCTACCTGTGAAAGGAAAAAAAAAATTTGTGCATGAAGCCAAACCATGAATCCATCTTTCAATAGTGGAGATTTAAAAAAAAAAGCTATATAAAAAAAGACTACTTTTAATGCATGAATGTATTTTTAAAAAAAGGAAAAGAAAAGTGTGCAACTTTTTTTCAGAGAAACAAAATAAATTTGCTTGCATTTAAAAAAGAACGGCGTGAAATCTCAATTTTCAGTTTGTTGTTGCAATTTCCTCTTTCCAGTTTATCCAAATGCAGGCTTCACACCAGTCCAATGTCGATGACCACACCAGAATTGAAAGAGTGGCGTGAGCAGCGTGTCATAGATCGCTTCTACAGGCTGCCATGGGGAGCTTGGATTCGAACCCAAGGAGGCAGGAAAAAAGGCTTGTACAAAAGGCGCCCAAGGATAAGATGGAAGCTTCAGCAGCATATCTTTTGCAACTACCATCAAAACAAATTATTAGATAAGCTGGTTACTCCAAAATGGAAAGAGCCAAAATACTTTGTAGATTCTCCATATGAGCCCTATTCTCAAAGGACTAATTCATTTTGGCATCCAAATCACAGAAAGTTTTACCCATAATCATTTATCATGGTCATTCATATTTTATGTTTAATTTATAAAGTTACACGGTTACTTTATATTTCAAGTGTGCTTCTGTAATTTATAAAAGTCATTTAAGGTCCATTCTTCGTTAGCTAAAAAGTGTCATCTTTTGGGCTAGACATGTTTTATGACCAGCCCAAAGGAAATGAAAACCATTTTTTGAGGATTTTAAATCATTGATACAGTCAGGAATCATATTTACTGAGCTTTTCAATCTGGATAGTGGTATACTAATGCTAAACCCAAAATACAGAGGTTTTAAAAAGGAGTAAAAAAAAAAAAAGATGATTTAAAAACAAGGGAAAAAATGCTCTTAAAATTCCTTTTTTTTTTTTAAATTTAAATTGGTCTTTCAACTAGCTTTGCCAAAAGCAAACAATTGGATTAGCCACAAGACATGTCAAATTTAATAAGCCTGGTGTGATACATTGTATTATCCATTATTTCTGCAAAAAATTAATATGCAGGCAAAATTTTTTTTATTATTTTTCAGATCTTTGAACAAAAGATAGTTGAATCCACTGAAACGTTTCTTTGCAGAGATTATGTGATTTATTGAGATTATAGAATTGTACCGTAACATAGGCCCCCCCTTTATTTTTTTTTGACTTTCAAATTTAAAAAAATTTTTTTCCCCTCATCCATAGATAACTGAGTAAGTTTAAGGCAGTGTTCATTAATATCATAAGAGAATACGTGTGTATTGTATTGCATCATTCTTTTTATTTGATAGGAATAGGGGGGCAGTGATTTTAACTTTTTGTTGACCAACAAGAATTGTGAATTGATAGGTTAGTATTTTTATAATACTATGAAATGACTGAATAGTCAGTTCCCTTTTTTCTCTCCATGTGTTAACAGTATTACTACTTTTGAGCCTTTACAAGATATTTTGTCACAGCTGATGCTGAAATAAATTATTTAAAAAGTTAGTTGAGAAAGTCCATTATAATGCTTGTGCAAAGGTTTTTACTAATTTTAAGATACTCATTTGATGTGTTTTAGGACTCTTTCTAACAATTCTATTTCAAAAACAGCCAGTTTGTAAGTTCATTCTTTTGTTCACTGTGTTTTGTATTTGACCAAGCTACAATCTATTGATTTTTGGTTTTGAATTGAGGCACAGCTGAGACTGCTATGTGATCACATGCTGCTCCATTAATTTTGCAATAAACAAACACATTAGAACCAAGTAAGCATGACTTGTTTTTTTTTGTTTGGATTTTTACATGTTTTTGCATTCAATATTGGCTTATTCAAGGTAGAACTGGTACTAAAGTTTAAAATGGATAACATCTATTTGTGTTTGGTACAGCCAAATTAAATTAAGTTTGTACCAAAAAATAGGTCATAAGGACTTTTTGTACGATAGGGATGAAGACCAATTTTTTTAATGGTTTCTTGCAAGTGCTTCAAAACCTATTCTTAGGTTAATTTTAAAGTTTAAGCAGTTGAATATATTATTTTTACATCTTTGTGTTTTATTAAAATTTATCTCCCTTCATCATATGTGCTTGTCTGGTATGGCTGCATCTGCTATGCATTAATTTTCTACAGCCAAATTCTAAATATTGTCAAGCTATTTGAATAAATAAGACGACACTGTATGTCAGCTGTGGTTGTTTTCTTGTAATAGAATTAATTGAATTATTTACAAGAAGGAATTTCTTGGAATCTTTAAAAACTAAAATGCACATGTCATTCATGTGTACTGACAATTTGTTTTCATAGTTGGACACTTTTTCTTGAGCCTAAGAGAAATATAACAACACTACCCACTGACCCAGATTCAGATGCCAAAAACAAAAACCAAAAAAAAAAAAAAGAAAACAAATTTTAATAAAAAATCATTAATTACCTTTTGAGTTGTACAGATTTAACTCTCGAAAGTAAAACCAAGAAGATAATACATACGCATGACAAATGACTAACTTTAAATTGGCTTTACTCCAAAATTTGTTTTGGATGCTTTAATGAACTAAACACAACACGTACATGAGCTTGTGACAAAAAATTGCGTCTGTTGTCCATGTTGAAACAACCAAATTCTTTTAAGTTGGAAAGTATCGGTTTCTTTATGAAGAAAGACTTGACAGTGTAAATGTTTTAGCCCAACCCTTATTGCTTTGTTGCAAATTTCATTTGGTTGCGACTATTGAAATAGAATAAATCTGACTCAAAAAAGTAAATGGTTTTAGTTAAGACTTAATGCTGAGACAAAATATACTGTTTTAGACAAAACAAAGCCTCTCTGAAGAAAATATCTATGTGAAGCAAGTCGATAAATTTCCTTCCCAGATTATGCAGAAGGAAGGCAGAGAAGGTGGGACAATGCTTTGTAAATCATAGTTGATTCCTTGATAAAATTTCGTCCTCTGAATCTGATACTCAAATCTGTTATATTAAACATAAGAGAAGATCACAGTGTTTGAGTTTCATATCCAGGGCAAAAATTTGGAATAATATTTGACACAGACACGTTCAAGAGGAAGGATCAATAGTTTCACTATCAATTCATATCATTTGCACAGAATGGAACTGATTTTTTTACTTCTTCCCATTGTTAAGTTTACTGAACGATTTACCTTTTTCTTTTTTTTTTCTTTTAGTGCATTTCCACAAATTAAAAAAAAAAAAA
>BLXT01007982.1:1321253-1337957 GCA_019648995.1 Plakobranchus ocellatus
ATAAACCATAACAGTACATTTTCATAAGTCGCACCCTGAGAATGTGTTTGTACAAACAAATGAGCAATCAATCTAATATTTTATATCGTTACCAGCACACAAAGTAGAAAATAGTCTTGTCAGACTGTTCACAGAAGAGATAAATAAAAATAAATTAAGGTAAGAAATTGAAATCCACAATCGTTTTTTTTATTTATTTAAAATGGTTAAATGTATTGATAAAAATGATAGTTTTAATAAAATCTTTCACCAATAGCTTTATTAGAACCGAAATTTTCTAACTAAATGGTATTTTTATATTGGGATTCGTAAATAGACAAATTGAGATTGTTTTAAGAGCCACTTCAGCTCAAAGAATATTTTTGAGCCGTGAAGTATTTTTACTTCGATCCATGCCTGTCCCCCAAGCGATCGCACATATTGACAAGGGATAGAAAAAATGTAGGCATTTTAATTCTGTCACACGAAGCCTTTTACTATTATAACACAGTACCGATATTTAAATATAAAGCCAAGTTTAAAGAGCAATATAAAGTAGTTGTTCGTACACGCCAAAATGAATATTGCAAAAAAAAAAAAAAAAAATACACTGTACATACTATAATTTTATGAGGCATACACACATACATGTTTAAGTAAACAAAAAAAAACAAAAAAAAAAACCAGAAGCTGTTTTTACTTTTATTGAGAGAAAGGACAGTTTCATATCAAAAGATTATATATTGATAAAAAAAGTTTTTGAAATTCGCTACAGCTTCACAAATTGCCATTTTCCTCTGCTCTACTTCGAGTCGTAAAGCTTTCCATAAAATCTATTTAGATGAAAACGTAATGATAGGGCCTAACATTATTGGATAAAAACAGACGCATAATTTTAACTTAAACCTGAAGGTAGCCATTTTTCTCAGATGAAAAAGAAATTTTGGATTGTAAGCTCCAATGCACATCCAACATTAAATAAAAAAGAGTGCGAAACCAAGAAAAAATATTTTTTTCAAACAGACGCATGAATTTAAAAACATAGGTATTTTTTTTTACAAATGCCGACTTTAAGTTTGACCGTAGCAATATTTTGAAATTCAAATGTGAGCTGAAGGCCAGATAATCATGTTTTAAACGAGTAACAAAAGTTTCCTACTTAAAATTGATAGATCGAGGATCTAGACAAATGCTTATAATTATTCTTCACTGCTCTGCATACTTCATACACACAATATCACACATATTTTGGTATAGAAATTTAACTTGAAACTCAACCAGTGAGGTTCCTCCAAAATAGTATAAAAACAACCTCTTGTCTTATAGGCCTAAAATGCTTTTTTAAATTGACATAATGGAATGCAAGCATTCAAACAAAATTTTAAAAAAATTGGAAAAATCGACTTTCTATACTGCAGCAACTCCAAGCATTTTGGTGGCCTTTCAGTTTTTTTAAACTGACACTGGGCTTCGCACTCGTTTTGTGAAGATAAAGTGAAAGGCTATGACCGCAACACAACTCTAACGACAAATAGATCTCCTTAGACAAGCTTTAAAAGACCATCCGTCATTTATGCTTACAATCTGTTGCATTTGTATTCCACATAAAGTGTTTAAACATTACATATAAACTCTTTATATCGCCTTGTTTCTTTGAAAAAACAGGCTTAGTTCTGTTGTGCGCAACTTATGTAAGAAAATTGCTGCTAATGCTATCAAGTGTTGAATTAAAAAAAAAAAAAAGAAAAACCGTTTCCAAGCGATCGTAAACAATTAATGCATTAAAACAAACATTTTTCCAATTAACAATTTTCAGAACATACACATAATAAAGAATCCAACAATTTCTATCGCAATTACAAAAAATAAACCACATACTCAACTGAAGTGTTCTAACATCATAATAACCTCACCTACAACACATAAGAACACAAAACTATACATCAATTTATTCCTTTCTATTGTACAGAAGTGAAATTATGCATGATATGTTTATAAACGTGTCAGGTCAAGGCAGCGAGAGAAAAAAAAATTTCAACTCTTCACGGTTCCATTTTCTTCACTATTCTCAAATATTGATGGATGACAAATATTGATAAATTCATGCGTTTCGCTTACTTATCCAGCACGATATAAAACTATAGTATCACTTGTTTTGTTCGGTATTTATGTATTATGTGGTTTGCTATTTTAAAATACTTTTGATCAATTATGCAAAATGAGATCAGTACAGTATATACCACATCTTAAAATCCACAAATCTTATCCCCCCCCCAAAAAAAAAAAAAAATTTACACAATGAACTTTACATATTTTTGCAAAAAATTGCTTTCCTTGCATCAGGAAAAAATCTTTTTGTGATATGAAAAATAAGCAATGTGATTGACGAAATCATGAACTAGGCCTTTACAGAAGAAAAAAATATCACTTTGCTAATGAGGAATTTCACTGAAGAGGTTTACCGATGCATCTTTAGGGAAAATAGATAACACTATTATTTCAATGTTAGAACAATTTGTTTAGGCCAGCATGACCTGCGTTCATATTTTATCATCCAAAGCTCACTGTAGAATTACTGGAATTTAATAACCATTGAAAGCCTAAACTCTGAGCCTGATCCGCTCTCTACTACTACTTTAAAAATTCCAAACGTTAGAGCTCGGCAAAAGCACATTATTTGGGGGAAATCCTGACTTTTCTTATGATAAAAGAATACAACCACCAATTCAAACTTTTTTCTAACAAATTACGCAACACATAGAGTACTACAAATTAAATGTTTCGCCTTGTAGGCTTTATCAAATAAAAATGACTATCACAAATAAAATACGCGCTAGGCATAGAATCATGAAATATGTTAAATTGTTTTCTTTCAACTACAATAATTGCAACTTCAAGATCATTAAAACTTTCTGAGAGTGCGATATTTGTATACTTTTTTTTGTAAACCCCTACTGACTTTTTTTCAAACAATAACTTTTGTTTTATCCTATCTTTCCAAAGGAAATAAATCAACATTCCAAAATTATGGTCTCTTTAAGCAAGTAAAGCAATTATTAAAGCTTGAAACCTAAGGTTATGCCGAGAATTTTGAATAAAAGAAAATTAAGTAGAATTGTAGATCTACTGTTCAAAGCTATGAAGAAGATGCGATTTTTATAGTTTTGTTTCTTGATAAATTCTTAATGCATTATATTCTTAGAATCATAATTTTTTCGATAAAAGTCTCTAAAGATACCTCAGGTTTTAATTAGTTTAACTGTTCTGAAGAAAATACCTAATGTACAGAATAACTTATCAAGTTTGATTGATATGCTTAGATTTGCAGATCCTTAAAATAATCTTAGAATGCTAGAAGTCTGTATTTAAAATAGGTCGTGGCAGTGAGCAAAGTCTATTTGAGCCTCAAGGAGTTGGACAGATATGCAACCAGACCTCATACATTTTGTGGGAATCTTTAGGAATAAGAGGGGATGGTAAGAGCATAGATTTAAATAATATATTGTATCAATTATTGAAGAAAAATTAAAACTATATTAGGATCAATCTGCATCTGTAAGGATTGAAGCAGAACAAGGTTATTTCAAATCCACCAAAAGAGGTATGTGGTGGAGATGTGTAACGTCTTCTAATCTTTTTAACCTATGTGACGAAATAATCTTAAGAAATCTTGATAACAAATTAGGCTTAAAAGTAAATATAGAATATAATAACCTCAGGGATACAGATGGCACAGTGTAAATAGAAGAATCTGATGAACAAATTCATACCCTAAGAGAATGAGCCCCTATTTGAATGTGGAAAAAAAATGAATATATCGCCCTGTCAAAGAAAGCCTCAAACCCTAAATGCAATCTCGTTAGCGAAGGTGAAAAAATATCAAACCAGTTGCAAAATTCAAACATCTTGGCTACCTGATTACATCAGATGGTAGATGCACAAGTGAAGAGTAAAAGAATGGTCATGGCCAAAGATATATCCCCCCAAAAAAGAAACCAATGCTGACAAACTGAAAGTATAGACATCATAAAAAGGATAATGAAAACATATGTATGGTCAGTACTATTATATGCTAGAGCGTCTTGGACAATAAACGAAATCTGGGAGCAGTAGAGATGGATGGAAAACAATGAATCAGTAATGAAAGAGGCTGATCTTGAGCGATCATTAAATTAAAACCATATGACAGAGACAACTACAATTTTTAGGATACATTGGCCGACACAAACGTTTACAACACTTAGCAATCTCAGGAAAGATAAAAGACGAACGCTGTAGAGGCAGGCAGAGAATAATTTATCGAAAGTCTTAACTCATGGGCAATAGGTAGTGGTAGCAACAACAACTTTATAAGGTATTTGAGAACAGGATTGAGTGCAGAAACATGATCGCCAATGTCCGTTTCTGACGGGGCACCTAAAGAAGAAGGAATTATGAAACAAAATCGACACAGAAATTTATCTTTAAATAGAAAAAAAAGCATAGTTGTTGAATGAATGGCGATGCCTCAATGGATGTAGAGACAAAAACATATATAACCAAATGCCTTGTCAAATACTCTCAACTATTCTGAAAAATATGGAAAAGAACTTTAAGGAAACATCGAGGTGGTTTTCATGCAGTGGTCAATAAAAGGAAACGACTCGGGCTTCTGGTAATGAAATGAAATGCTAAAAGTTATGTACTAAACTTAATGAGAAACGTAGTTTCAGTATCGCTCAATAAGGATGGTAGGCTTGTGTCTTAAAGCTCGTTGAACACTTGATGTCAACCTTTTTTGGCCTCGTGGAGAGGTTAAAAAGCGGTGGAGTAATAAAAGCCACAACAGAAGGTGTCTTATATTTCAAGAAAGTCTTCCAGAAAGTCTACTATCAATTGAAGCTCGAGACTGCCTTTATCAAAGATGTTGAAACTCTTCCCCCTTCCACCTCCCTTAGGGAAAATGAAAACGGATGGAAGTAGATGACAATATGACTTAAATAGAAAAAAAAGACCACGATAACTTGAGGGCATCATAAGAGAAGACATGAATGAACAAGTCTCTTCCAAAATCATAAGGTAAAAAAAAAATTTAATTTTAACATTACATTGCTGTGATAACTGAATTCATTCATTTTAATCAGACTTAGAATAAAAACCAAAGACTATTCTATACTAATTTTTCTCCGCAATGCCATCGGATCCAAAAATTTGAAATCTAAAAGTTCATCGTAAAGTGAATCTTGACCACTCAATAATTTTCATGCCAGAGAAGACTGCTAAATAAATATGAAAACGTGAGCCACATACAAACATGCTGAAGCAAAGATCTTTATGTGTGGAAAGGAAAGTATTGATAAATGGAATAAAATACTTTTGTTATTGACGACTATGCCTGATAGTTTAAACAACTATAATTATACAGATGCCACGAATCTTCTCAAGGTAAACGGAAAAAAAATCCACATTCTGCACAAATAGAAGTGAATCATGAGCCTATCCTGAAGTATAAATTATAATTGAGCTGCAAGCCATTATCAGATGAAAATTATTGGCCCTAACTACCTTAAGAGTACTCAAGGCGCTTCAGAAACGGTGCCCAACAATCTTCTCTTAAAATTAGCCTGGAATTCATGTCGGAGCGACACAAATAACAAAACTGATAACTTTGCACATCAGATAAAGTTGTCCAGAGTAGTAATCGATACAAATAAGATTGCAGAAAGCATTGATAAGAAACTAAAGGACAAGCTACACAAAACTCTCCTCCGAAAACGAGCTTCAAATATTTATAAGATAACTAGTGCAATTAAGGTGGTATCCTTCACTAAAAAATCTGACGATTCTACACGGACCGTTCAATGTGTTATTGTCTTTGAATGTTAGAAGTGCCATTAAAGTGAATTATTGAGCTAGTCTTGTTTAATTTTTCAAACAATTTTGCAGTATTTAATTCGTACGATGACAATTTTAAATTTCTATTTCAATTCTTTGCGTCTTTTAAACTTTAAGAGATAATTTTTCCATAAGCTATCTTATCTTAGATCATTATATAAAGATGGCAAGGCCAAATTTAAAACAATTTCACGCAGATGTATTCTTTTTTTCACATATACATTATTCTTCACGAAGTTGTCGTAAGGTATAAACACTTCCGCCTTCAGAATTAGCTTTCACGAATCAGGCGCCATTCTTAATCAAACAGTAGTCGCTTCTCCTCGAAATTATTCCACAGATGCAGCCGTTCATAGAAAAAGGAATAAACATGCTGTTAGAGGTTAGTAAAAGGCGAGACGGTTAGTAAGGAGAAAGCTCTCAAATACTGATGCATCTGTGGAATTATGCGCGGTACGCTGGCCAGCGATTTTCACATTTATCAGTTCTTCGATTCCTATTACGGCAGCGAGGATCTGAATAACATTTGGAAGATTCGTCAAATAATGATCGAGTTCAATCGAAGTCTATTAGATTTAATTTGAGCTCAGCTTATATGTGAAAGTTGTATTATATTAAACAATCTTAATTTTTATGAATTTATAAAAACTCTCTAAATTTTTAAAGTTGGGGAAAAAATCACCCATATATTGGAAATCAGATCTTAATGATCACTGAAGTTGAAGGTATTGTGACTATTTTTTGCGTATTGAATTTCTGACGCTGCCAAAAATGCGAAAAATGGCTCGATAAAATTCAGATGACTAAAGATGTGAAGTAAAAATCTTGGTCATGAAAGCTAGCAACGTAAAAGGCATTTAAAGTATCAAACTATCGCTTCAATTTAAAAGCTGAACTTGTCTGTTAATTTAAACTCAAAACAGAACAATTCTATACAGAATTCTTTTCTAGCGCAGTATAGGTCAATAGAAAATAAGCTTGCCAGATAAAAGCAGAAAGCTCCTTGGTGAACTATGTAATATATAGAGCCGAGAGGGATACCAATCCAATTCAACCATATGTCAAACGCTCAAAGAAATCCTCGGCATAACAAACATTAATACGCCTGTCGACAACAAGAGAGGTCAGCGTGACAAAGCTTCACAGAAATAAAATAACGCATGTCTAAAGTACCTATGCGTTCTAAACTTTTTAGAGACTTGCAGCTCTTACAAAGTTTTGATCCATAAAACTAGAGTTAAATTCAAGATAAATAAAATTGACTGGCGATCATTGACCGTTTCTGCACGAGAGCATTGTTTATGCCGTTATCTTTGCTCAGCTAAAATATTGTCTTTATATGTGCGCAAAACTACTGCATGGCAAGGAAGCATCAACACGTAACTGAAACGTAACTAGCAACATTTACTTTCCACTGATTTTATGAGGCTCAACTTTTCCCACTTTTCAATTGTATTAGGGGACAAGCAAATCACATAGAAGTACGATGTATTGAAATGGCAAAACAACAACAAAAAAGCCCAACAAACACACGGAAAATGATTAAGAATGGATCGTTTTTTGGAAATTTAAGCCAGACGGATAAAGCAAAGATCCACATAAAATTCTTGGAAAACTTTTGGGCATCGAGTGAGCGACAAAATCTGTAAGCAGACTGAAATATCCAATTTACAGACAGGACGATTAAAGGGACCAGTTGACTACTCTTGAGCAATTGCATAAAATTAAGCTTGACAAGCGACAAACTTTGCAGGAATTGTACAACAAATAGGTAATGAGCACAATTAACACGCAGATAAGTACTATTATGTTAACTACTAGACTAGTTTAAAGGCAGCTGCAACAAGTTGAAGAAACAAGCGATTTGACACTTCATTTGATTGATTACAATGGCCACGGAAAATAACAACCTGGTAATAACTTTCCTAACGGTACATAAATGACACTTAACACCATGCGAAAAATCTCAACACTAACGAAGTCTTACATATGACCAAAGGCTTAAAAAAGCAGAAATATAGAGCGATATATATTTGGCTGTGAAATGACCTTCACAAGAAGATGTCTTAAATTTGTTTCAATTCAAAGCTTTCCTTTTGAAATCGACATTTAAAATCGTCGGCATAGAGAAAATTGCGATAAGTCTACATAAACCGCGCAGCCTACCTAATTATGCACACAATACTTATGCTGAAAGAAAAAAAAATGTTTGAGACAGTATTGTTTCAGAGCTCTCAATAGACAATTTTCCATCAAATTGCAGATAAGGATGATGATTTCAAAAAGTCCATATTTAAGTAAAAAATGTGGATTAAATCCTGTTATAGAAGGCGTTTGCACAACAAATTTTCACGATTTTCCAAAACCAAACTCTCTATCAAACAAAAATAGTAGCACCTTCCCAAATCGCAAACAATAAATGCATTATTCCAGTTCACGTGCCTTTTCTGGAATAGATATTGGCGAATATGTACCTCCACTCAAACCTATTCTCATTCAACCTTACAAAGTTGCACCTGCTACCATTATCCATTGCCCATTAGTTAAGACGTTCAATAAAAAGTCAAGCTCTGCCTACCTCTACCGCTTTTGTCTTCAATCTTTCATATGATTGCTTAATATTCTAAACCCTTTTGTCGGCAAATATTAAGTTGTAGTTACCTCACTCTTATGGTTTTAATTAGTAATCGCACAAGATTGGCTTCTTTTAGTACCATCTATGATACCCTAATGATTCTTCTGACAAACCACATCTTTACTAAAAAGGTTTTTATTAAAAGGATTTAAAGATGGATTGATCTCTTTTCAGCGGTTGCAAAAACTGGACGATTACCAAAAAGACATGGCAAAACAGCAAAGGCAGTAAAGGTATAATATCAGCTATGAAGAATAAGCAAATGCTGAATGAAACCGAGGAAACCTGAAGGGTGTCGCTCTTTCGCTCGGACTGAGAAATGAAAGGGTCACGTATGATGCAATTTTAAAGAATAACCTTTATTATTATTTAAGACCTATGAATACTCGAATAATCGTCCTAGCGACCACAATTTTAAGGTCCCGAGAAGACTAGATTTATGCACACTGGGAAAAACCATTACAGCCTTTATCCATCGACAAGGACATGTGGACCACTTCAAATATCTAGGATTCATTAAGACAATGTTGACTGTTCCATTGATACTAACAGCAGAATCGCAATGGCAAAGAAAAGAATGATCGATCTAAGCAATATTGAGAGAGATAAAAATATTGGGACACTAACAAACAAGCTCCTAAAATGATTAGTCTGGACAGTGATGATATACTGACGCTGAGGGATGGACACTTCACAAAAGAGACGTAAAGTACTGTGGAAATGTAATACTATAGACTCCTCTTAAAGAAATGGAAGAAAACAAGAACTGACGACGGTATCCTGAAACAACCCTCATACTGCGAAAACTCTTAAGCACGGTACAGAATAGGAAAATTATTTCTTTGGACATTGAAGCAAATGTTCACACATGAAAGATATACCAGGAAACTTGGGGGCAAAGAGACGTAGAGGAAGACAATTTAAGCAAATGTTCACTCACGAAAAAATACTATACAAGATAAACTCGAGGGCAAACGAGGCAGAAGAAGACCAAAACCAAGCTATTTCGATAACATCAAGGATTGGACAGGGAAAAATATTACAGTATTTCTTCACCACAATAGACAGGAGAGAGAACTGAAGAGAGATGACCAAAGGACAGAAAGCCTTTCTTCAAACGAAACTGGATAAAGAAAAGAAAGAGAAATTGAATCTCATAAGAAATATTTTTAAACTTTTGCATCTGCAAATCTTCAAGAACCTACTTAGCATACAACCTGTAAAATATGTTTACAAGATTGGTGGACCTAAACTATACTTTATGGAACTAAAATTTTTTTTTCAAGGATGATCAACTTTCAAACGTGCTGCACCTTCCAATTTTTTTGATTACAAGTGGCAAATGCGAATTGTTTTTTTTAGAACAGAAGTAGAAGTATACAAATACTGCACTCCCGCAAGTAAATAAGTTTAAGGATCTTGAAGATGGGTGGTTGAAGAAAAAAAATGTCGTAAAGAATGAAACCACCAGATTTAAAGTATATACTGTTTGATTCTAATTTGTTTCAATTTTTGTTTTGAAATGAATATAAAGACAAATATATCAATTTTGGAGTCAGATGTCTTGAAATTTAGACTTTTATAAGCAAATTTACAAGGTTTTAAAATGTGGATTGTGATTTGCCTGCACTTCTTTTAAAGAACAAAAAAAAATTAAATTTCCTTATCACATTTTATTACATTTTTATATTTCACTATAACACTTATAGCAAACAAATAAGCCTTCGATTCATTTTACGACAAGCATGTAGACAATTTGAAATTATATTTTGCCATCTCTGCTGGGTCCTGAACGCTCCCGATTTCATCTCGAACTAGAAAAAGAAAAAGCAGGAAGAAGAACGAAGGAAAAAAAAAATTATGCTCTCTTTAGACCGAGCTAAGTTAATTTGGCAGCATTAGTATTGGATGTCTTGCTATCCTGTATGCAAATTTAACCGAATACTAATTACCACCGGTTCTGCAACCAGTGGGTAAGATAATCCTGGCGTGAAGGAGAGCTTTTGCGAAAAGTAAACATTTAGCGCATTCACACTCGGCCTTCGTTAGGCCAGGCTCGAACCCACGTTCAGTGGGTGTAATGGCTGATGTCGGAATTTTTTTCTTGCCTTATGTTTAATAAGAGAGGAGCAGGGCTTTTTTTTCAATTACCTTTCATAATAAGCGACTAAATTTAGTTTTTTGTTTCTGTATTCGTCGAGCCAATGTGTAGTTGGTGGGCACCCAGGCCAGCTCTACAAATCTATTTCAGACTTTCAGGCCAGGTTATGGACATCCAGCAATACGATATCAGACTTTCACTCCCTCGTTAGGCCAAGTTCAAGTAATGAATAACCAGCTCTACAAGATGATTTAAGGTTTTAAGGTCTCGTTAGGCCAGAATGCAGTTGGTAAGCATCTAGCTCCACAAGATGATTTCAGGATTTCAGGCCCTCTTTAGTCCGGCGTGTAGGCGGTGGGTATCCAGCTCTAAAAGTGACATAAGACTTTCAGACCTTCTTCAGGCCAGGGTGTAGCGGTGGGTATCCAGCCCTAAAAGTGATATCAGACTTTCAGGCCTTCTTCAGGCCGAGTATAGGTGATCGGCATACAGCTCTACAGTTTTCAGGCCCTCGTTAGGCCAAAGTGTAGGCGGTGGGTATCCAGCTCTAAAAGTGATATCAGACTTTCAGGCCATTATCAGGCCAGGGTGTAGCGGTGGGTATCCAGCCCTAAAAGTGATATTAGACTTTCAGGCCTTCTTCAGGTCGAATATGGGTGACCGGCATACAGCTCTACAGTTTTCAGGCCCTCGTTAGGCCAAGGTGTAGGAGGTGGTATCCAGCTCTACAAGTTTATTTCAGATTATCAGGCCCTCGTCAGGCCAGGGTATAGGCGGTGGGTATACAGCTCTAAGATATCAGGTTTGTAAGCCCTCGTTAGGCCAGGATATAAGTGATAGGCATCCAGCTCTTCAATTGATACCAGGCTTTAAGGCCCTCGACAGACCAGGGTGTAAGTAATGGTATCCAACTTTGTAGATAATTTTGTTTTATAGCCCGTTTGATAGCATGTGATCTCAAGATTAATAGCCCCCATTAGGCAGGAAGTTCATGGCGGACTAAAACCTACAACATAAAAGTTCATAGAGATTTAAGATGTAGTTACTATAAGGGATAAGTCTGTCTCTACTTAATTTTGTCAGCTTTTTGACATTAGCACATGATGTAATTTTCGTTACAAAATTCTCTTGTTAAAAAAAATCAACGTGATGCTTAAGATATCGTGGTGAGTTTTATGAAGGCAAGCCTACCTGAAACATCAGTTTCCTACAATGTTTGCTGTTCCTGCTGTTGCTGCTGCTGCGTTTGCAGGACTACTCCGATGCTGCTCAACTCTTCTATGCACATATAAGCTATCATCCTCCAACTGACGTGACAAAAGTTGACATGAAGCTAATATCGGGGAGAAAAAAAAATTTTTAATACAAAATGTAAACAATTATTTAACACTAAGAATTTCTAATATCAATGCAATGATGAGAAGACAGTTTTTTTCGATAGGTCTCTATAACTTTTCTGCAGCTACAGATTATTCACGATTCAAAAGCACTGCAGTTATTACTGACGATGTAACAACAGTTTTTCCTAACTTTAAAAAAATCTGTCTTTTATGACACTTTTCATCTGAATATTCATACAATGACACATGTTAGGTTTCTTATGTATTTAATAGTTGATTTATGAGCTAGTTTTGAATTTAATGTACCTGTGTCGTTGGGATTCTCTACGTTACGCTTTGCCACTCACGATAAAAGCTTGCAAGTTCCATCCTGTGGGAGAGGAATGTAAACATATTAGTACAAAATGGTATAACTATTGTTCGTTCAAATAAAAATATCACAACTTGACTGAAATGCTATATGCTCTTGGCAAAATAGTTGATATAGTATAACCATATGTGTATTCTTATCTACAAAATCATTTGTAGATCTACTAGTCGGTTAAACTGTTTTCAACTCGTCTAGGAACGTAGATCAAGAGCGCATAGGAGAAAAAATATGTTGCACTCCACTTACATGCAACAATAGGCCGATATCTCTTCCTCCCTTTCTCCACTTCTGCCATCAGCAATGTTCTCCATGAAAAGCTCCTACTCCCTGAAAAACCTGGAAGGCAAAGGCGAATCACAAAAAAAGTTGGATTTCAAAGCCATAAACATGAACAACCGCTTAATCTTCTGGCTCACTGATAATCATCTATAAGTTAGCAAAGCAATCGGTGAAGCAATAAGGAGCATGTAAATTTAGTAATAAAACATTTTAAAGTGGGATTTTTGTAAGGATGAACATAATATAATTGCATTGATCAAAAACTTATATCTTCAAAGAGTGGGAATCAAGATTCATGTTTGTTTTTTTTTTACGTTGCATCATTAAAAGCCTGTCAGCCCAAAATTTTTACTTAAAAAAAATGTAGTCGGGACCCCAAAAATTACCGTATCCTATACAGCTCAGCAATTCCATTCTTTTGCATGACTTTTGAAGAAAGAATACCACTTTAAATTTATCGTCAAATATATACGATAGGGCAGAAGATTTAATAATCCCATACCTTGCACTGTGATTCGATCAATATTTGCTTTAGCCAGGCCGTGCACTTGTCAAAGAATCGTCCCTACCCAAGGTCTGAAACAATAACTGAAAATAAAGCTTTAGAACAAAATTTTTTTTGTGGTTTCATATAAACAGATGCATCTTGTAGTTTAAAAAAACTTTACAGGCGAAATAACGTATTGATTACGATTGAAGTAGATTGAATGTCTTTAAGTGCAGGTGGATAAATAGTGAGGCATAAGTGTACACTATTAAAAATGGAAAGAGCTTTTAAAATAAAGATTTAAGCCTCCTGGTTCCCTATCCAGGTCATCATGTTTCGATAATGTATAGCTAGCTCAAAAACTGCAATGCTAGCTTAAAAACTTCAAGGACAAGACGAAGAGCATCAGATGTAAAAGCCAACATACACCAAAATTAACATATCTAACAAACTTCAAAACTCGAAAGACCTCATACCAAATTTCAAAACTTATCTAGAACATCTACTAAATCAGAAATGCCAAACACCAGATGTTAGAGATCTCCGAAAACCAAATTTTGAATCTCAAATACAATCACTTTTCAACAAGGCACCAACATTAGATCATATTATAATAAATGATTAACGCCTATCCCAACAGAAATGTATCGTATACATATTGCATTGCGACATTGAATCCTCAAGGAAAGCAAGCCCCTGCAGGTAGCTTCTGACATTTTTACTTTAAATTTACGACATCAATTTCGGTGGTGCGTTCTAGGTTAATTTTTTTATGTCATTCTCCTGAATTTTTTCGTGTATAAAATATACCTCAAATTGTAGTGGTATAGATGATGCATTTTCCCAAACATCTTGCGTATACATGATTACATTTTCTATGAAATATGCTTAAGGGTTACATTATCAAACCACTAGACAAACATATTTTGGAGCAGGCTAAGAGCCATTTTTGCAATTTTACAATTCTCTTCAATAGAGACCTTATTTGTCACAATAAAAGATATCTTTTTTTTAATTTTAAGTATATCTGACGGTAGGAATCCTGCATGTGCCATATTATGGTGGAGATCGGCTCTCATTGGAAGCCCCACACCTGAGATGGACAGGCATAGGGAAGAATTGTATTCCAAGATATTTTGAATGTATGGATCCTATTACAGTTATTTGATTTTCAAATATAGCCTTTTTACAAAAGTGTTCTTTTATGATGCGTGGATTTTTAAATGAACAGCAGCGGGAACAAATTTTGAACAACCCATAAAAATAAGATCCATTTTTAAAATACTTTGCTCATTTTTGTGCGTTTTTTCACTAAATTTAGAATACCAGTGAATTCAGTTTTCATTCTCAAAGGTGCATGTATGTCTGAGAGGCACAAAGATAGAGCAGGGCCTTGTAACCCTTCTCGTGTTTTATTTATAACGCACTCATCGAGAGCCTTTCGCTATGACCTCAAATGGGTAGACACAGTGAAATACGACCGACTCCCCTCCAATAAGAATACTCATATTTCAGACGATTCATTTCAATATGTGATCGTTTCCCGACCGTGAATAATAAGAGGAATCGCGACGTTTAAATTTCATTAGATCAATTTTCAGTTTAAAGCCTAGATGCGCTTGGTGGCCTAGAAATCATTTTCAGTCCTGAGCCTAAATGCGCATGGTGGCCTAATAGTAAACGCCGACACTTGGGAGTCACGGTTGGTACTACCTCGTTGCTGGAATTTATCACTAAAACATTGACTTGTACAGTCATGCGCCTAGAAAAGGTTAACAGATTTGTGAAAAATTACTACCGTTTTACAATTGTATTCATTCCACTGGTTGTTTAGGAGTATTTTACTCTCCATTTCGCTACACGCTTTCCCTCTCTTCATTTTTTGTAGGTATGGTTTACAACTAAGGTGATTTTATACCATGTGGGGATTTTAGTGTATAACAGCGTGAATAGATTTTGCATAACGTCTCTCGACTAGTTTAAGGACTGATTGATCATCATGAAAACCACTTATGACATGCTGACCATTTATCGGTGGTCTGAGGGTTTCAGCCCATTTTCTCACACAGGCCGTATAATAAGCTGTATAATATAGTGTAATGTGAGACTCAATTTCAGACAGATTTTGCTCAACACTATATTTTTTATTCCAATTTGAGACCATTTGACAATATCAATTTTTTCATGGTCAAATTCTCATAAAATTTCAGATTTGTATAAATTGCGCAATGGTGGAAATAGAGATTTGATACGTAGTTAGTGTCATGTGGTGGGCTCTCATTTGAAGCCCTACTATATTTAGCTTTATTCCGAGAAATAATTCAAATGTACGAATCTTCAAGCTCTTTTTTAATTTTCATTTGTGGTGCTCGTTTAAATTTCAAGGGATTGATTTTCCAAGAGTCCTAGGCCTAGATGCGCTTGGTGGCGGAGTAGAAAAAGACATTTTAAATTTGCAGCTAGTGCAACCACGGGGCGAAAACAGACTTGCAGTGGAGGTATGTCGAGTTGTACATAAATACTCATAGAGAAGCTCAATAGATTTATGACACGCTCATGTGTGTTATTGTTCACTCAGGAGCGTTTTAGTCTTTGCTTGTCTGGTTATATATTTTCCATCTTCATACTTATGTTATAAATTCTGTTGATTTGGTGTACAGCAATATGAATAAATTCCCGTTTTGCTCTTTAAAAGCCGGTACACATTTTACATTTTTTATTGGTACAATTTGACAACATTTTGTGCACACGTGAAGCTTAATGTGAAACCTCATTAAATAATTTTTCAGGCTTGGATTTTATGTGCAATGCCTGATGACATTTTCTGATCAATACAACTTTTCATTTGTTTGCATTCTATAACATGCACAAACATGCACTGATCGATCAGTCATCGGGGTCATTGACCCCACAGGTACCATTTTTGTTTTCGTTTTACATAATTTATGCTTTGAAAAGCGCGAAACAAATATAAGCTTCATGGAATTTTAAGGAACGGTCTTATACATAAACTTTCGCTTTTATTTTTCCTTTCCGGTGCCTTTTTCCCCACGCAATCATTTCAATCGATTAATTATTGATATACCCAGTCCACCATTAATCGGTGATATAAGGGTTTCTCTTCATTATTTTCAGTCACAGGTCATGATCATTTCAACATACAGAACAAAGTGCATATATGCTCCAGCTTTACGTAAGCATTTCTAGGATCGGCCGACGATTACTGCATTAAAGCAAACAGCCTTTTTATTTTCACATTAAAATAAAAAGGATTACTCGGTGTAAATACAGTAGTATATAGCTGATAGTGACCTACACTAATGTCATATTCTCTGAAAAGAAGCGGGGGGAACAGGAGGGCAAAGCCTCCACCCCCGGCCTTAAATATTTCAGACACAGATTGTCGGAAATATCCGCCTCAATGCACATTTTCACTCGATAATGGGAGGATAAAACATCGAAGTTAGACAAATAGCATTAGAGTAGTAACATGTGAAATCTAGAGACAAATTTCAGCTTGTTTGTATCACCTTTAGAGTCTGAATTGTTTAATTAAAAGCATTTTGATGTGAAATTGGTGGCAATAGTTTCTATAAAATATGTGATGATCTAAATGTTTTATCTGCTGGGATTGGGATC
>BLXT01007982.1:1476000-1486758 GCA_019648995.1 Plakobranchus ocellatus
TTAGTACTTATCGTCACCCAATTCTGATTATGAATCGCAGGTCATCGCCTCTACGCCTAGATGTTATAAAAAGACATATCCTTGAGAAATTATAACAGTATGTTTTTTCCCAGTAAACACCATCTCTAGACTGATAGCTTTATCGTGTAAATTTAGTGTTATAATAATAATAAAAAAAAAATCAAGCTAAAAGAGTTAATTTTAAAAGAAAAATTATTTTGTCCATCATTCTTGTACAGAACCCTAGTTCATGTAAAAACTTAATTTGTCGAGCTAATAGAGGGCATAAACTTTTGACCTCTCACAGAATACGAACTAGGATGGATACCACGAGGTAGACTACTTGCTAATGACTTGACAGCATTGAAAACAAGCCTTGAAGAGTCCTAGCGGGTAAAACCATTATCATGTACGGTAGCCAGTACGAACAAGAATTGGAGAAGGTCTTCAGGAGAAAAAAAAGAAAGAGAAAAGTTTGAAGAGATACATTCATATTTAACAAAAGTAAAGTTTTTTTTTATTTTTTGGGTTTTGTTTTAAATAGTATTAGACTTTACACAAAATATGCATATCAGTTTCGCACAGCAAAGCAATTGTGCAGTAAACTTAATTCCAAAAAAAAAAAAAAGCAGATTTGCGTTTCTAAATGAAACAAGAAAGACGCATTAAATAGCACCCAAAACATATGAAAACTCTTCACGAAGAAGATACATAGTCACAGAAAGCTATTTTTGAAAAAAATGGATTTTTTTTAAACAATCGTTATTCATAGCCTAACCAGCCACAACAATACCTCTATGCATTTGCGCTTTTACCTGTTGATTAAAATGATAATTCTTTAAAGGAATAGTTCATGCTGTTTAAGTTAATCTTGGCGAGATGAATGTGATTTTTAAAATTCGCGAATAGAAATGGTAAACCTAAATTACTTTATTTACTCAACTTTGCGATAACAAACGCAGAAACTATCCAATAAAACGTTTACTTCCAGTGGTTTTGTTTTTGTTCCTCCAAAGAATTGTTTTACGGCTGCGGTTACTGCCGGATGTTAATATATTTTGTAATCAATTTGAAGTAATTTCAGCGTTTTTGAAGGTCTACTTTGTACAATTCTACATAAAAATCCTTAACTAAAATGAGGACTTTGAAAAGTCCAACTTTTTATTAAACCGTCTTAATTGCTGGAAGCAAACTCGTTTTTAATAAATCATCTGAAAGTCTTAACGCTAACTAGTCATCAAGGTGGACGCGAATAAATTCCTGTATAATTATCATAAAGGCTAGTTTTACGAGACAGGTGGACAATGTTATCGACTTCAGTAAGTGCTTCGATATCGCTTATTGCCGCTTGACGGTTGCAGACCAAATACTTCTGGTAAGCTTAGCTTTCCAGGGTGAAAGCAGAGTCTGAAAGGCAGCGAAGGTGCATGTCGTTATGTGATGCAAGGAGAAAGACGAACATTATTATAAAATTACTGAAAAACATCAGAGCTTATTTTATTTACCAGTCCCTGGAAAGATAGAAGGCAAACGCAGCAGAGGTAGAAAGAGAATAACTCATTGAAAATCTTACTCATGGGCAATAGGTACCGGTATTTGCAAAAACAACAGCGTTATAAGGTTTGAGTGGAGGACCATGCTCGCTAACGCTTATTAGTGGCCAGACAGGGCACCTAAAGAAGGAGAAGAATATCTTCTACAAAGTCATTCATTAAACTTTTAAGGCGTTCAAATTTTGAAAAAGATGTGGCTGAGTATTATTCTCAAAAAGGTATAATACAAATTTGGAGATTAAAAAGAATATACTTTGGGATTCATAATTTTTTTATGTTAGAAAAAAATATACAGCTCAATAATACTGTAACAAAAAAATGCACGCTACACTATGCAGGTCTTCTTAAACTTACCCCACAGCACCACATAGCCGTTCAGTATTGCAAATAGGTGCAAAACGATATTTGAAAGTCATGTTTGAATGAGATGCTTTAGATAATATTGAGAGAAATAATAAATAGCAACAAAGCATGTCCTAGGAACAAACCTCCAAATGTTTGATCTCAACTCACTGTTAAGTCTCTGCTATCCCCTGGTGCCCCTGGTGCCTAGCCAAAACTAGGGTCAGAAAAAAAGTGTTAAAAAAGGATTTTTCACTCAATTGCCACAAAATTTTGCATGATGTCAGAAGAATGAATGTAACATTTTCTGTACGTGTTTGCACCGCCTCTAAGATAGCGTGTCGGACCTCTTTTCCGGGGTGCAAATAAAAATTTGCAATAAATGCATACTTTAATTAGAGAACAGAAAAGGAGTTATAAGATCAGTTATGGTCATGGATTAAAAAATACATTTTAAGTACGGTCTTTAAGGTTGATTTGGCTTTATACCATACATTTCAGAGTTTTACCTGAACATTTTTATGTATAGAACTTAAATTTTTGTCTGTAGGAAGTATTAACAATTTTATATATTCACTTATTTAGTTTTCATGGTAAGCGATTGTTTAGATACCTAAAAACTAAAAATGGCAAACTAGATTTAGATCGGATACCCACAGAAATTTCAGATTTCAGTAAAGAAAGCAAATCTGTAGAGCTTCAAAAAGCATCGTTAAGGTATTAGAGCAGACAAGGGAATTTTATGGCCTTTATCTCATTGATTACATTTTCATCCTTATATTCTCAAAAATTGATTTTTTGCAGAATTTCTTTTCTTCACAACAGAAGTTCATAAAAAAAAATTAACAAAAGAACAACAATCAACTCATCTTTTCACACATTGGTTCACTAAAAACGTAAGAGATTTTGAATTAGGAAAATTATATTGTTTGTAATTTATTTTCTATCAATTACTTTTTCTTGTCTCCGCTTCAAACTAAATTTATTTGCTCTCAACCTTTACGATACAAAATAAATCATATTAATTTTAATTTACGTTAAATAAAATAGATTATGCAAAAAAAAAACATTAGAACCATTACTTTTAGTAATTCTCTTAAGTTCAGTTCAATATTTTTAATTTTAATGAGATGTCTTGACATAGTTGTCTCATATTTCTTTTTTTTTCTTTTTAAGTGATTGGCACTTATAATATCAGTGTGCCGGCTGGAAAATAGCTTAATTTTAAGAATGATCTTTGTTACATTTAAGGGTTTACTGTGTCCATAATCTGGGATGATAAATGAAATATAAATAAACAGATAATTAGCAAACTTACATTGGATATGTCACTAATACACTATAGGTATTTTTAAAGCCTACTATAAAGAGTATACGGTACAAAACATGAATTTTCATATGAATGATTATATAAAATATGAAGGAATAGTAAAATGTTAAATATAAAATGTAAACGAACTTGAGAGCTAAGCAAAAAAGTTTTTCGTGGCATGTTAGAAGTCTCTTGGCTTCACCTGGCTCAAAATAAATTGTTGCTTTCAAGTAATCTCTATCCATTCATGTAAGGTATCCGAACAGTACAAAGTTTAAGCTTCTTAAAATCAACGTAAGTTCGACTCTCTAACACTTTTCGGAGCATTCCGTTCCGTCATGGCAACTCTCTTACTAATTTTAATCCACAATAGATTTTTAGTCACTTTGAGTAGTATTGTTCACGACCATTGTAAAAGACATTTCCATCACTTCAATCAATGTAAGCAATTACCATGTTGATTTTCGCCTTTATCTTTGAAGCTGAGGCAAAAACTACGTGGTACCCATGGGTAAATCAGCCACAATTCAGATTTTTGAATATATAGAGTTCTGAGCTTCAGTGCATTGACTTAAAAATATTACAAAGCCAAAACGTGATACCTCTGAGATATTTGGTATTGTACTGTCTTACCTTTTTGAGTCAAAGCAAAAGTTTGAAAAGGTGCTATGACGACATATGATGGTTTTGGTTATTTACCCTAGTTCCCTCACAGTTGTATGTGAAGAAAATAAACCCACAAAATGTAGGAAAAGTAGTTCGAAAATACTAATGTATAGAGTATGAAATAAAAAACATAGCAAATACCTGAATTTGAATGGCGAGATAAGAAAGGATCCCGGGACATGTGACACACCCAAGTGTTGTTATTTTAACGGATTAACAGCAAATCTCTACTCCTTATTGGATCCCTCATGAAACCCAATATAAGTAAATACCACAAATTACGTATCCGCATAGAGTAAGACAATCCTGTGTACTACACCAAAACTTTTCCCTTCCAGTGAAATTTAGAAGTAACGTTACCAAACAGACAGTATCACAGAGAGAAAATAGAGAAGAGAGAAAAAGGGAAAGGGAGACAGAGAGTCAGAGAGATATCAGGTTTTTTTTTGGCCCTCGTCAAAGAGGCATCTCACATCAGAAAGAATCTGGCCTTACTCAGGATGGGTTTGCTAATTTCTGTGCTACCCATGCTCCGCAATAAAGGCTTTGTAGAAAGATTCATGGAATGAACGAAAATCAATTCAATTATCGACGAAATGTAAGTTTAACAAGATCTTAACATCTTTGTTAAGTAAAGGTACATCAAAAGTAGCTAACAGAGATTGAAGGTGTATAATTTAATTCTTTGGTGCGATTCCTCCCATCTCTCTCTCTTACTTACCTGTTAAGAATCCAATCGAAACCACCTTGGAGACCTTAAACGTGCATCAAACAGATCAGATTTATTTTATATGGAGGTTTACCAAAGAGAGGTGCATTTCCAGGGTAAAATTTGTACCTGCAATAACGTCCACGCTTGGTCCACTGAGTCAAGTGTTTGCTCTCTAAACTGACTTAACGTTGGTCTCTGGCACTCCTCATACCAATTCACAGCACTATTTCAACACTCTCACTAACTACCAACCTTCAACTTATTACTTTTAGATAAACCTTCGTTCCTTTTGAACAAAGAATTCTGGTTTAATTGTCACAGGTTACCTATGACCTTTGCTTAGGCACCGCCACACTTTTTGCTATGATAAATTTATGAGAGAGTAACAGAAATAAAATACAGTTCGTTTAAAGAAATAAGGAGAATAACAAAACAAAAAAGAGGAAGAGAGAAAAACAGACAAGAGAGAGAGAGAGAGAGAGAGAGAGAGAGAGAGAGAGAGAGAGAGAGAGAGAGAGGGAGGGGGTGCTGAGGTGGAATGCAGGAGACATAAAGTAAACTATAGATGAAGAAATATGCTTCATTGCTGCATCAGATATCTCTTCTGTAAAACGGAGAAAAAAAATGATAACCATACAGCAATGCACAATTGGGAATAATTGGAAATATGTTGCTGAAACTTCATCAATAGTTTACAAAATAACCCTACTCTACGTGGATCCATTCAATTTATCTAATAAAGTTCCCATAGTTCTACCCCATATAGTCTCCAAAAAGGAAACCACGTCTCACGAAGGACCTTCAAACGTATCAGTAATCGATAAAGTGACCATCGACTTTATGCGGTTTGACTTGATAAATGTTTACCCCTCTTATTGCCGTACCTTCTAGCAAGTGCAACATACACAAACACATTGGTCAAGCGTTATGTCACAAGGAACCTGACCCTTTTCATTGACCGACCAACTTGTGAGTGAAGTGACCGCTTATTCATGTTGATTTGTATGTAGGAGTGGACAAAAGTAATAGAAATTGATTGGCTTTTTTCTTTGCGTGCAATTGTTATGGCCAGGTCTTTCCTGAAAAAGAGTTTTTCAAATCAAATAAAAGTATTTGTTCTAGAGGATATATTAGGAAATTAGTCGGCTGAAGAAGCAAGTTGTATTTCATGTGCTATTTAAATTTATGAGAAGAATACTTTGTATACAATCCCTTCCAGATTTTTTGCGGTTTTGTACATGATTTTGTTTTTTATAGTCGGCAACAACTGCTTTCTTCTTTTTAAGTTTTAGAATAATTTGGTAAAAGTATTAACATTTTATACTTTGCATGAGAAGAACAGGTTAAATTTTGTCACAGCTTATTTTAAAATATCTCGCATCAGTCAAAGTGATTTTGCGTAAGTTTGGAAATCAAAATAGCTCTCCTTGGTTAGATTGTCTCCCATATCTTTTGATTATCTACATAGCTTTGTATTGTAAGACCATTTCTCAACTATCTACATTTTCAACATTGCTTTGCATAGCATGATTTTTCTCTACCTTTAATTCTAACATATTTTCTTTTTAGATGAAAACCTTTAGGATAAAGGTTTTCATCAACTATTTCCTTGCTATCTTAATGATAATATATGTGTGAAATTTTGTTATCATTTCTATATTTTTTTGTTTTCTTGGTTCTCAACATAGTGTTCTATTGCAGGTCAAAAGCAAAGTTCCAATTCCCCTTATTTTCAAGAGTAACTGATATAGCAATAGACCTTCAGACATTGTTATCCTTCATTTGGTTTCCAAGGTTTATGTCCATTTTTAATAAGATCTAAACATTTCGTTTAAGTATGTATTTATATTTTTCATTTGTTTTTAAAATAGGAATTCTTTTGAATCAAGCTGACTTTTCCTTCAACAAAATCTCTTACCTCCTTCGCTGCAAAAAAATGTGTGTGCATCATTACATAAGACTATGCTTTATTTAAAGTTACAAAGAATCGAATACATTTCGTCAAGCTGGTTCGAAAATGGCCTAAGTCCTTCTTTGTTAAACATGACTTGGGCCATTTTCGAACCAGCTTGACGATTTTTGGTGCTTATTCATTATCATAACATTTATTTTAGAAAATCTGTGGTACTCAGCGAAGAAATCTTAGCTTGAAAATTTTATATGGAAAAAGAATTTAAGAAAATGAAGACTATGCATAACATCTAATGACAAGTAAAAGAAAAAAAGGCTCAAAACATTGAATGGAGGTATTAATATTTTTGTAATTTTCATAAAGGAAACCGGGATATGCTAGAAATTAATTAATTTATTTTTCTCGTTTGGGAAACAAGTTTGCAAATTATAAAGGCTTTAAGACTTAATCTCCCTTCCATCAGAACTTAAAGAAAATTTCCAAAGCTCCGCATCAAACTCGATCCAATTACTGACTGCTCTTGCTCCCGTTTTTAATCAATATTTTATGACGATGTATCACAACCTCTTTAAGCTTGTGCAATCATAATAACGCTGCTTGTATAAATTTTCATCACCCAATCGAGAAAATGTTGACCTAAGTTGAACTTCTTTCACTAAAGAAAACGATACTGAAACCAAGCTATGTCCGAATTAAAAAAAAAAAATAATCTAGGATCATAAATCACTACGTTATGTTTAAAAAATAGAACACAAAAGAGAGAGAGAGAGAGACAGTAGTAATCAGTAATGCTTTACTTTCCAATGTGTTACTCTGAAGTTGTGGACATAGGCACTATAAATTGCAGCTTTCATACTCTTTCGCCATCCCTTACAACAAAAGTATTGATCTTCAATTTTCATCAGTTTCGTTTTAGTAGGGCCGATCAATAAGCAATCAGTAAATTTACCAAAATTATGGATGAAATGTAAACTTTGAGGGAAGAACATTAATTAAAATTTTAAAAAATAAAGCTGGAAATAGCGTGAATAATAGTGTTACAAGAATAGCCGTAACAAATAAGTTTAGCCGTATAGTTATTATTAAAGCTAAAGTGCTATTTCAGATCGATTCGAGATAAATCGAGCGGTTCTTTTGTGAGAAAGAAGTGAGTCAAAGCGAATCTCTCTTATTCAGAAACGTATCACTTATTAGTGGGATTAAACGATTAGAGGTATAATTAAGTTCACAAAGCCCAAGTACTTTGCATTCACAAATAAAAACGGGGGATGAAGTGGGAATGGGGGTATATAATCTAGCAGTTTCCTTCACAAAGTTAAGGACATTAGAAAACCCCCAAAATTGATTATAATGAGTAATTTTATAATAAATTACATCAACATGAAGCCCTAAGCTATTCCAGAGTTCTCTACGTTTCACGATAGAAACGTACGTGAAAGATTCTAAAAATGTAGCAGAAAATAACGACTTTTTTCCACTCAGCATAACCAGAAGCAACAACTAATCACAGTATGTTTCGTGCGCAAAAGGGAGTACAGCTGTGCCCCAAAAGCTTGCACATGTGTTTGGCTCAGATCATGGGTACATTCTGTGTCACTTGTAATTCAAAGGCTTAATCTAATTTAAAATATGACATTTTGCCCTTCATTGGATTTTGAATTAAAGAAAAATGGCTAACGAGACAAGGCAAACCAAGTTTGGTTTATTAAGCTGGCTGGATTTATGAAAATTAAAATTTTAGTAGTAAAAAAGCTGTAAAATATAGGGTTTAAATTGTTACATTTTTCTAAGCAGACATTCAAATGCCTGTGAAACAGCTCAAGACTCACAAAAAGTTTCATAAACAAAAAATCCGTGGAGTATCTAAATGGCCGTAATAGACCAACGTAAAAGAACTACCAATGTATTTGACTGTTTGAACGTCGATCGGTTATAAAATACGTATTCTGTGCGTTACCCTTGGTGTCACAGTTAACAGTCCTAAAAACGGCCTTCTCGCTATCTCTTAAATATCTCAGATGGATTTTGTAGAGAGTAAATATGATACACTGCTATCATTGTTGATGAAATGAGCACTATGCGAGGTTTTAAAACTGTAACATGCAAGTTTACCGAATTTATCTCGATCGTGGAAGTTTGGTATCACGGCTGTAACGCACGGAAGATGCAAACATCATGGGATAAAAGATCCTAAATTTTATCGGAACAGTGTACTGGCAGTTGAGGATCTGGTTATTTTTAGCCATCATGTCAACAATTTTGCAAGGGGAAATGAATATCGGAAACTAGCCAATGATTTCCCTTCGTGTCCTGCTATTCGCGCTTTCGTTACGCACGCAAGACTTTCAACGTTGCTCTAAAAATCCACTTCCATCTGTGTCTACGCGTGTTTTTTTCGGAGTAAAAAAGGTAAGAAACTGTGGTTAAGACATTTTTTGTTTTGTTTCATAGCACATTTATGGAAAAATAACATTTAAATTTTATTTTAGGTGCCTAGATCTAATGTTTTGGGATAACGTAAAAACACATTTTGCTTGAAAATGACCCTAAGTAATAGAACAGAAAGCATTAATCACATAATTTAATCCTTATCAGGACTATTTTAATGCCATTTCGTCGTTTAAACATTGTTTGTTTATATCTAGACTCTTCAACTCGATAAAGTTTATGTATTCTAACGTGCGTAACGAGGACACGACAATAAAGCACAGATCTAGATGAGTTCAGTGTCTCGGCCACGAACGAATGTCTGAACAACTCTTTTGATTCAATACTTTAATATTTTGAAAATAGGAAGCTGCTCTCAATATTTTTAGTTACTTCTTTAAAAAAAAAGAGACAGCTTACATCCTACTACTCTTCGTGTTTCGCGGTTAGGGGAACTACTTTCCATTCGTTACTTTTAAAATTTTATAGGCCTGTAATTGATAATTTTCTCTTTTCCTCTGTCTCTCCAACTTAGGTGACTCAAAATCAAACCTATCAGGTCGGGCAGTACCTTGAGGTGTTTCTGTACGCACAAAATGGTGCTCACCGCCCTTACCGGGGCATTGTAAGTACTATTTTTAATTGTCAACTTTAGTCTTTAGCCTCATCTTAGGGGCAAGTTAGCATCGATCTTTGTATCAATTGCTCACTATGTTCATTCTACATTTAGCAACTTTAGGGAATTTCACATTTGTAATATATGTGTTATCGGTACGTGTCGTTGGATTAAAGAAAAGCTAAAGGCAGGTGAGCACTAATAACTGTTATAGTGGTTTGAAAACTTTTTTAAGTAGCGACATGATTTGCCCACTTTTTGTGTATTTCTGCAATTCTTTCAGAACACCTATCTTATAGCTATGCAGTATCATTTGCTTAATACAATGCCTGCTTCATCGGCATGTAAAATATAAGTGAGATAAATATCTTACTCTTAGTGCTGTTTGTCATTGACATTGATTGTCACAATAAACTAGCTTAAACTTAAGGTCCTCTTCATTTTGTCCACAACCCCTCTCTATACAGACCCAAGACTGCAGTGATGGGGAGTGGGAGATCAGGTTCCTGGAGAAGAAGGGGGATGCTTATGTGTGGCCAGTGAAGGATGACATTTCTCTTATGCCTGGGACTGGGAGTGACATTTCTCAGATCTTGCCACCTCCAACTTTAACCGGAAGAGGGAAATACAAGTTCATTTCCTAAAGATTGTTTTGGCTTCCCACCCTCAAATACAATTTTCTTTTCTTTCTTTTTTTTATTTCTAGTGCATTTTGAATTCGGAATAAACCTTTGAATTTTATTTCTTTGTCTTACTCATACTTTTTGTTCTTATTTTTGTTCTCGTTATGGTTTTGGTGTCCCAGTTACGTACAGAAGAAACAATTATACACTATACTGGTGTTTTACTGGGGGATTATATTATTTTAATGCTCAATTACTTAAAACTTTTGACAGTTGAAAAGTAAGTGCTAATTGAAATGGGCACTTGGGATAGTCTAAACTGAACTGACAAAACTTTGAATCTTCATTCTTCTGTGCGTGACGGTGTCCCGTATGAGTATGGCTTGTTACAGATCTCATATTCATTTTATTCTGTTAATTTATATATATATATCATAGCAGGCCAGATCTACTTCCTATCACAAAATGAATCAAGGTTTACAATAATATAACAGCAGAGCTAGGATTACCATATGGGACATCAAGTAACGCACAGAAGATTTTCAACAGCATATCTAAAAATAAGTGCCCTGAAATAACAAAAATGTTTGCTGCT
>BLXT01007982.1:1583393-1595012 GCA_019648995.1 Plakobranchus ocellatus
CTGGTTCGATCCTTTGGCACTTGTAATGTGACATAAATCTGTTACCGTATCTCTTCTCATTGAAAGACTAATTTGCTTTTCCTGCCAACTCGAAACTTTTTATTTTCTTTTTGCTCCAATTGTTCTAAACTTCACAAAAGTATATAATAAAAAATATCCATGCTTTCTTCATTTTTATAGACATTGCTGAAAATCTTTGAGGCTGAGCTTATTCTAATTTGATATCTAAAGAAAGAATACAAATGGTGCGTTCATTGCTAGGGGCAATTTATTACTCTCTGCTTCAAATGGTATTTGATCGTTGGATCAAATTTTTTTGAAGTATTTGGCACGACCCAGTTCAGCTGTGAGTTCTCCAGGATAGGAAATAAAAAAATAAATGTCTCCCCCTCGTTGTTTAACTATGTTCGGTTGTGTTCCTACATAATCTTAAGAGTCTCATTTAGCTTCACAACCACAATCATTTCTAGTTTACTGATATATTTTCAAGATCCGGACAGGGGATCAAATCTGATGTCACTCCAATTTTTTGTCCTGATTTCAAGAGCTTCTACGGAAAATTCGTTGTGTGTCGAAGCATCTCAAATTATCTCTTTCTTTTTTTCTCTTTTGTTTCTACAACTCTGCTTTAATGGTTTTTCCTCCTGCAAAAATAATATATTTTATTAATTGGATGCTGAATTTCACACAATGAACAATTATGTTGCATATGACTGTGCGCTTAATTCTCTTTTATACTTTTCATTTCTCGTTCTTGTCTGTTCTATATTATCCATGAAATGTATCCCCTTTCTGCACTCCTTGTCGGCCCGTGATAACTTTATCGAGAGTCAGTTCAGGTTCACATAGTAATCTCTCTTTGTCTATCTGAATCCGTATATCCACAACAAAATTTAACTTTGTTTCTCCCTATATGTTGTTATTTGCAAAGCTAAGCCAGAATCATTGTTCAAGTCTGTGTAACAAACTCTTCAAGAGATTCGCTTGTTTGCAGCCGTTGAAACGATATTTTTTCAATGTTATATCCCTCAGCTTTCACTTTTTATCAAACCTGGAGAATAATATCTCTAACTTGTCCGTCTCAATTTCTATGAAATCCCATTCACATTCTTTTCCTCACGAGCCAGTTATAAATATATATAAAAAACAAAAACAAAACAAAATAACAACAACAACAACAACAACAACAACAACAACCACAACTTCATTATCTATGTTTTATAGAGACGCATTTACTTTGATTACTTTCTGTATCCTTTCGCAAGCGTGTCGAAGAAATTCAGTTCTTTTGAAGGGTTCAACTTCGAAATTCTGTCCTGTTTTGTCAGAAACACGAGGGTGATAGACTGATTGATTAAGTGCAGTTGAGTCCAGATATGTATAATCTATGACTTTCATGACTGATCGCTTAATCAAAATCAACTTACGTGGTTTTAATGGATTACTCCTCTGAGGTGAATGAAAATACTTCGCCCACCAGGAGTTTTCAATAATCAAACAAGCAAACATATCAGCTACTGATTTAGTTTATTATTTTACTGACTCTTACATACGATCATGTGCATAAAAAAGAGTGACGTATGCAGAATGCTATAGGTGTAGCACTAGGGGCTGCTTATACTGAGTACTAGAGTTAGCCTACGTACCATCACTGCAACTTGTCTGACGAGTTATTCAACCAATTATTAAAAGTATCATGCAATTGCCTATAAACGATCTCTGTCTCTCTCTCTCTCTCTCTCTCTCTCTCTCTCTCTATCTCTCCCTCTCGTTTTATGTATATGGTTTGCGTATTATGTAAATAAATATAATGACATAATATGGAATGTAGGCGCTCACAGACATCTTACACAAATACTTATAACAAACGCGCATTATTAAACCAGTGACTACCCATTAGGTTTTCATTATCATGCCACTGCTCGATGATCTCAGTCAAGCTTTATGGCGTGAGGTTCAAAGACAAGTTTCAAATCAGATTACTAGAAACAAATATGATTCACGGTACTGGATTCCGATGCAATACACATTTAGAGCATTATTACATCACACATATTATGTTACGGTCTAATTAAGAAGAGAAAAGGATTCAGTGCGACAGACTTTTCTCATTTGGAGAAGATTAAAGCTAGATAAATTTAAAGTGACACACGCAAATAAAAAATGTTTATCATGGTAACAGAATAGTGAAGTTTTATATTTAAGCAAGAGCAAAAGTGAATTTAAAACAAATTTCATTATGCATTCGTTGTTAAGGTTATTATTTTGAGAGCTTTATACGGACGACAATAACAAGATAACATTAAGCAGCTATTTGATAGGCACAATTTCCCATGACCACAAGGGTTTTGCTGAAGCTACTGAAGTTACCACCCTGCCTAGTAATATACTCAATTCAACACTTCTGATCTCTATAAATGCCTTCAAAACTTATTTTTACGCAAGTCATTAGAGCCAATGATTTCGATCAGGCATTGAACAGGAATGACTTCTTCTAAAAGCCCATTCAATCTTATTCTTATTCTTTTTTTCCGTTCTAAATGGTCCTAGAATGTTCTGGTATGAATTTTGTTTTTTAAACTTATCATCCTTCTCTTTAAAAAAAAGAACCTTTAAAAATACAAAGTTCAAGATAATAATTTTTTTGTAATCAATCAGCTGTAACCGTGCATGGTAATCACTATGTCACTCCACCAGGCCAGGTGACAGTTCAGACACCCTCTTTTCATGAAGATGCCAAGTTGCCTGCAACAACAATACGGTAGGAAAAAGGTCTACACCGTGTATCTCCATATCTCCACATCTTCTGCTTTGTTTTTATGATAATTTCTGTATTTTGTTCCCTGTGCCAATGGTCCCCTGGTCAGTGAACTCACATTGAACTGCGGAGACTCTTTGTTGTGGTTTTACACCTAATAGGAAATGAGCACCTAGGATCACAAAATAAGAGGACTCTAATATTTATATCCTGTTCACATTCCCCATTGCTTTTGAATTATCGAAAATGGCTAATTAACTATATGCCTCATCAAGAGAAAGTTTGTATCTGAATAGTAAAATCAAGAAGCTATCCCTTGAATTTTTTCCGAAAGTTCCATCTTGTAGTCCTCTCTAGAATTCTACCCCAAGCATTTACAAGGAATTAGAAAATCCCAGCCTTGTCTTTCCGTAATCTCCATGGTCATCATCCATCAGCTTCTGAATCTCCGATTTTCATGTCCGATCTTATTGCTTGTGAGAAACGGTTTCGATTTAGTTCTAATCTTCCCCATTGCCCAGAGACAGTTTCATTAATCTAGATCTAGAGACTAAATGGCCAAATCTTGACAGATCTACATGGTGAAACAATAATCTAGATAATCAAGTTCCAGAAACCCAGAAAATTACCAGCAAAGTTTTACTGATTGAAATACTCGTTAAGGGTCAATTTCTTGGTGCCGAAAAAAAAATCAGGTTCTGGGGATTCGGTTCACAATGATGATGCAATTTTCATATATCCCATTTTGCCTTTTCATTTCAATTTAAATTAACGTTGCCTTAATTCATGCTATATTCGCTTGAATTAATTAGCTGGAGGTTTCTAAACTCTCCTTATTTCGCACACTAAGTTATCAGGGTAACTATGAGCTCTATGTTTGAATTATCGTTACTTTGAAACTATTGCATTGCGTTTGCATTTTCATAATTAAAAAATTCAGAATAGAAGCAAATAAACTCAGCAAAATTGTTAACAGAAATTTAAACCATATTTGAAAATAAAAATGCTTTAATACTAATGAATTGCTTTTCGTTCATTAACGTAGCTGATGATTTAGTTTCTTTCCTTTTGTTTGTTTGCTTTTTATTAATGGGTTTCTTTTGACCTAACATAGTAGCGATATTCTAAGGTGGAAGGAAAACTTAAGAGTTCTTTTCTTCTGGATTCTTTAACCTATCCTTAAAAAAACTTCCCAAGTTAATTACTATGAAAATGCAAAAGCAATACAATTGTTTAAAGATAGCACAGAAGAAATATTGTGGATCATTTAGAGCGTAATGCCAAATTTTCACTGGCGATTCAAAAAAAAAAAATTAAAAAAAAGCTTTATAATGGAAACTATGTTTAAAGGCCGCAGTACAAAAATTAAGGGTCAAACTATATCCTTTATTATACTTTGTTATTTTGAAATAAACACCGGAAAGCACACATTTTATATTGTACAACACACGTTATCTATTTCAATATTGTAGTAATGCAGTTTCTGGCAGCTTTTTCTTCACCTCCATTTTCACCTCTGTACAAGCACATTCTTGTAAATGATAAATAAAAAAGCACTCGTTCAATTGGCATTTAAAGGATGTACCTTGGTGCTCAATAACGTTTTATCACATAATAATAGTTTTCTATACAGCCTACCTTCGAAAATACACGAACACTCGCATATATACGCATATTCATATATTATGTCCTTTCTCACATAATGTTTATTAAAACCTTTCTCTGCATTATTTTTTAGAAATTTTACGATGACTCCAAAAACAGGCATATTTGACTTTCTAAAATATATTTACGGCGAGTAGCGAGATAAAGCTATGAATATTTTCTCCTAGACCACTTTCACTGTGATCATTATGTGTAAATAGATGTGCTCCAAAACAAACAAATAAACAACAAAAAAAAATGCAGAAATAAAGTGATTCCAACAAAGCGCCTTCCAAAATAAAAGTTATATGTCCGTGTATCCACAAGGCTGGTCCGAAAAGCACAGTCATAAAGAAGAGAAATTCGCCAACTCTTATAAACGTTATATCATTTGGCAGATGCCAACAAATTTCAACAGGTCAACAAAGTTGTGCTCACAATACAAAGATATGACTAAAAAAGAACCACAAACAGTAGAGACAGAAATGATATTTAATCTTTAGTTTAAGCTTTTCACATTTACATTACATTAACTTCTAGTCTTTCAGCTAGTTGCAATGTTCTGACTTGCTTGCGTCTTGCATCGAATAAAAACAGCTAAAACTGAATTACATTTTGCAATACAACAATCGAGATATGGTACATTGCAAGTGAGGAAGGTGACGAGGAGTGTATACAGTAATTAGTGTTGTTCGTCATAAAGTACGTTCTATTGCTAGTATATCTTGGGATTTTTTTAGCTCCCATCGGGTCGGCAATCACTTCTCAAACCTGTGATAAACAGATCTTTCAGATTTCAGGCCAAGTTCCTTAATACATGCATCTTTAAGGAATGCAAAAGGAATCGATCGCAAAAAAAAATTATAATTATGTTGGTAATGAAATTACACAAGCGCAAATAAAAGCGATGTTTTATATTATCCACACTCATATTGCAAAAAAAATAAATAAATAAATAAAGATAAAAGAGTAACAAAGAAACTAATACACGATGAAGTTTTACATCACAGAGAACCCTTGAGTGTACGATTAAAATTATGAGTTTATTACTCAACTTTACCTCTTTCATTGTTTTAATTATTAATGTTTTATGATAGTAATAATGAAATACATTTATTGAAACCCATTGAGTAGATACGTTTATTCATATGTTATTTATGTCGTAATGATGATTGTGGTCAAACGATTACATTCAGAAATAAATATAACACATTTTCTATTCTAAGGGTTAGACTTTTTTTTTTCAATTTTAATAAAAGCATCGCAATTGAACGTAAAACACAGGGACGGCAGAAAGATGCAATGGACCAGTCGATGCAATGAATGGACCTAATATATAAATGATAATTGCTCAACACACCGGTTTTATCACACAAGTGTAATACAAAACAAGTGAGGATTCCTTTCTATTCGTTCTTATGTTGTCCATGTCCTATTTTTTTGCATGACTAACCTTTCAACACTAAAATAATATATTTCCAATTGGCACAAATTACTGCAAAAATATTCAGTCTCTAGGTTCTTTTGATCACAAACTTCAACAATTATTACCACTCTAAGACTATCTAATGAAGGGGGAAAGGTCTCTGTTTCCTTCCTTTGGTTTTCTTTTCCACTGAAATCAGTACATATGATAGGAAACATTTGCATATTAACTATTTAAAAATAAAATTTCACTCTGTATTTTACCACAATAAATCTTCAGTATTTACCCTATGTTAACTGTTTTCTCGATTTAGGTTTATCATAACATCCACTTTTTAAAAAAGTTACTGGCCGCGGTACAACTTTCTTTTACTATGCTGAAGTAATGGAATACTTTTTATTAGGCATATAACTAAAGCATGTTGAATCTCTAGATCCTCTGTTGTTCCTCATCAGAGATCGGCTTCCATCCCCATTATTAGAACAAACTCCAATTGCAGGTAATGACATGCGCTTCAGAGCTACAGAAACGGATACTCTTCTCAAAGATCCTGTAGCCCCTGTTGTTGGAACAGCTGAATGTATCCGTCCCTGTAGCAACAAGGTGAACGCTTTTTTGAAATTTGATGACAATAATGAGTAAATGATGGGATTTCCAGCTGAATTTATATACATAAGCATGCGGCACACCCAGAGAAGATTGTAGTAGCTCTCAATACCAAGATGAGCGCGAGCATCTGGGGGACTGAACGTTAGCCACATAATTATGATTCGAAGGGGCGCCAGGGACAGAAAAAAGAGTGCAATAACTGCCAGTAGCATCCGGATGACCTGCCGGCGAGCCCTGATTGTGTCTCCTCCACCATCTCCGCCGCTGCTGGTACAGCATTCAGGCCCCAGCGAAGCAAGTTCCCCCTGGGCACCCTGCATGCGTCGGCGTAAATGTCTTATGATGTTGCCGTACATGACAAAAAGCAGGAAGAAAGGGATAAGGAAAAACACAACAAAAATCAGAAGGACGTAGACATAGTTCCATGTATCCTCCATAGCCGTGTTACAAACCTGAAAGACGAAAACACAATATAATATATTGAAAAAGGACATTGTATACTAAAAGGAATGGGTAAAAATAGACGATTTTTTAAACAACAAGTTATTTTTAGTCAATTTTATCGGGTGGAAATATTTTACATCATACTTTATTGTCTCAAATAGGGTTTTATCTTTTTCTTCACGTGTATATAAGTTGCGCTCAATGTGAATAAATTGCCTAATATGAACATTTACAGGAAAATTCTCTCAATATACACATCGAATTGTCCCATGCCTGCCTAATATTCACATTAAGCAAGACTTTTACATTAAGCAGAGGCATTTTGCCTGTCGCAAACAAAATATATTGAGGAAATTTCTGGCTTAAATGTAAAAGGTCAAAATCTTAATAAATTCAGATATGCAGAAGATTCACTTTTAATAGTACAATCAGGGGAGCGACTTCAACCTTTAGATATCGTTGTTCTGGAAGTGTCTTTGAATGACGAGGACAAAAAAGGAATGAACGTTTGTCTAAAAAAAATAGCCGCGAGTCTCAAAAACTTCTACTATTACTACAACTACTACTACTACTACTACTACTACTACTACTACTACTACTACTACTACTACTACTACTACTACTACTAACACTACTACTACTACTACTAACACTACTACTACTACTACTATTAATACTACTACTACTACTACTACTACTACTACTACTACTACTACTACTACTACTACTACTACTACTATTACTATTGCTGCTGCTGCTGAACCTTCTATTACTATTCATGCGGCTATGAATAGATACTTATACTTTAAAAAGTGAAAGTAATCAGTTTTCGTGAGGAAAAAACGAAAAAAAAATACCTTAGCGTTTTTTTCACATACTTTTTTTTCATTTCCACAATTAAGCATCATCAAAGCTGCGAGCCTCATTACAGATTATTACAGTTTTCAGTGTATCCAACTTTTCTTTCACACCCGTTTTCCTATCCACTAAATGAAGAGCGAGACCGCCAAGTGCTAAGAAATATCGTATGTCATGTTCTTAGTGCGCGAGAAATTGTTTCCAAAGTTATGCCTTTGTGACAAAGAAAGAAAGAGCAAATTCACTTTCAGTCCATCCAAAACAGCGATAAAAACATCCATTTTGAAACAATCATGAGACGGGTATTCAAGTTTTAAAAAAGGCCATACCAGTCCCGGTTAGACTAAAACACTATTCATGTCACAAAATCACATTCAGCTCTCAGTCTCATCTGTGCCTTTTTGTGTTGACGTTATCATCGTTTTCCCTATCAACTGAATCAATATTACCTGGCAAGGAGTTCCGTCATAAAATATAGAATTCTTCACACTCGTCATGTGCAGAAAAGGAAGTGACGTGAGCAAAGCCACGCCCCAGACACACGTGACCACGGGTAGAGGATGCGGTTTGTTCCACAATAGGAAGGCCTTCAGTGGTCGGCAAATGGCATTGTAGCGCTCACTTGAGATGACCAGTATGGTTAAAGTGGACGCATGAAGAACACTGTGTTCCAACACAGGCACCAGTTTGCCTATAGTTCAAAAGATAGAAAGAACAATAGCTATGATATTTGTTTTTAAATAGAATTTAATTGAGAAACTAACATCGATCAATTTATCCGTTAAATACTTAAGCGCAGAAAACGCGGACCAAACAAACTTAGTCGTTTTGGTACAAAAATTTTTAACAACATGAACTTGTGTACATGCGATACCCAGATGCAAAATTACAGATTCTAACAGTAGAAATGTGTTAGAAATGACTGATAAAGATAATTGAAATAAAAATCCTACCACCAACGCATGATGCTTCTCAATAAGCTGAGAAAAATATTTACACCTTATCTTCTTGTCATTTTCACGACGACTAGTGGGGAAAGATTTGTTTTACACTCATTGGGTCTTTTACTTTTCCACTAATTTTCATTATTAAAGAATCGGATTGGACGGCGATAAGCGTGGCTGTGTGAGACCAGGGCAATGTCTTACCGATAACACAAATAGAATCAATATGTCTGTACAGTACTTCATCGTACAAATTAAATATGCAGCGAATACAATATTTCTCATCAAACTAAGAAGTAGGAGACTATTTAATTTATTAATATTTCGCTGTGACGAAGACTTTGATTTAAGTACTTCTCTCAAAAAATTGAAGAACAAAATTCAATACCAACCTAAGGAAAGTTTCATGACTCACACACGTTTATTCTGTGCAAGTTCATGAGAACGGATCATTTCAAAATCCTCTAAAATAACCCGCTTGGTAAGTTTGAAAAAAATAATGAAGAAAAAAAGACCAAAGGAACTAAGATATGATATATTCCACTAATCACTGCTACAGAGGATGAGTTCAGGCAAAGAATAATTATCTCATCTAAACAATGGGTGAGAGAGACAGGGAGGTGAAATTTAAAGGCTTCCTTAGAAGATCCTTAGATATATTTGCTGTCAAAATAAGATCGCCGACACCGGAGCGACGAAAATGAGCAATGCAGCCGATACTCTCATCTGATACAGATATAAAAATCTCTAAGCCAGGAACAGCTTTTATGACTTTTTGTTTGAATAAATGCATTTTATGTCAGGTATTGTACATTAGAGAGTTACCTTTTCTTATTTCGGTAGTGTACACAATCTGGGTACTAACATTTCATAATTGTGATATTCCTTATTAAAGCACATTTTATCATGGGCGGTGCTTTTTGCAATGCTGAAAAGAATTCAAGTTTACAAAAAAATGAAATAAAGTGCATATGCTCTATATAAAAGTTTTTTTTCAAATATTTCTGGGCATAAAAGAGATGTAACTGCTATACCTGTCAAAATACTTGACAGGTTTTTGTGAAGCCAATATCTTTGAATAAAGAAAAGCAGACATGATTCTTTTTTATGAAAATAGCGTAATTACAACATCCGGATCTGAAACGTGAGTAGGATTAGATATTGCATATAGCTTCTATACTACTGCAAACGTTATAAAAGAAAATGTGAACAAATTAAATATAAATATCTCATCTCTTCGTTTCTACATCTATTAACATTCCTTATCTGTCAAGCATTATTTGTTAGGTTGTAATTTTTTTCCTGTTTTGTGCGTTAGCTCAACATTATGCAATAGTGTTAAAGAGTAATTTTTTTTTTGTACATGGGAAGGAGCAATTTCTCAAACCTCTGCAAGTATGGAATCTTTCCAAATGAAAAAAAAAGGAATAGTTAGAAACTACGACTCATATGCCTCGGGTCGCTCATTTTTGCACGATTTTATTTCAGGGGGGGCTTAATGACTTTCTTCTGTTACTCTCGCGCGAATTATTTTCCCTTTTCACCATGTTATGACGCAGGCGATGAAAAGTAATAAATCGAAACAAAGTTCTGTTATTATCCATGGGAAATGTGCCATAACATTCTTTTCAAAATAAAACAAACAAAGCGAGAGGTAATAGGATATCTTTTTAAAGAGAATAGACGCGATGCGATTACGAACAAGGTAATAAATCAATAATTCGTCATGTAAAGTAAAATAGGAGTATTATTTATTTTGATTAAGGCAATTGCGCTTTTTTCCTCATTTGCAGATAAAATAAAATCTTAATTAAATAAATAAATGAAGAAGTAAATAAATGAATGAAAACAAAAAGCAAATTTAAAACACAAAACAATTGAAGGTGCGAAGCAATAATGTAGAAGCAGAAAATTCAGAGGTTTATTCACAAAATGGAAAGATCAAAAGATATAAAAAAAATAAAATTGGAGAAAAATAGAGAAGGTGATAGGAAGACTGAAAGTAAAAGATGCGGAAGGACAGAGATAGAGAGAAATGCAGAATAATAATTTTCAAGGAAACTAGAAAAAGGCAGAGAGAGAGAGAGAGAGAGAGAGAGAGAGAGAGAGAGAGAGAGAGAGAGAGAGAGAGAGAGACTTGGGTATCAGAAAAATAAATATGAAAAAAAGATTTGGTGTTGCCTAAAATTTGGACCTATTGACCTTCTCAAGGGTCAAATATGCTCGGATCTGGCTACGCACAAATTAGCTGTCCAAATTGATCTTATCTCGGCCATACCTGATCCTATTTCAAGAGACAGTGCGCATGAGCCGAGTGCAAAGAACTAAATCAAAAATCCGTTTACTGTTTGTTTTAAGAACACAGCATTCATAAGAAACAAGCGGATGGAGTCACCGATTTTTTTGTGTTTTTTTGTTTCGGTGAAAAATGAAATATGAAAATGTAAAATTTGTCAAACTTTACGCAAACTCAAGTATTTTTTTAAAGCATAACCATTAATCTATCTATCTTTTACAGATTTTTTTTTCTTAATTGCTATATTTCTATCTTAATTAGGCCTATTTCTCATTCACCGGTTTCTTATAGAAATCCAATTATTTTTCGTTAGAATGATTCATACATTAAAACAAAAATGTTATGATCCTTTACAATCACAAATTGTGTCAGTTAAAAGAAAAAGGTTTGAACGCAAGAATCTTTTGACTTAGATAATTATTCGTGACCTAAATTAGTCTATCTCACAAAAGCTCTCTATTGCCGCCTGAACAAAGCATAGGAATATGTTACCAATCAATGCGAATGAGTGTTTGGAGAGAATAATTTCGGGTGAAAATGGGCGAAGTTAAGCTGCAAAGAGATATAAAGAAACATTTGAGTGAGAGATAAAGACACACTGAGAGGTAAAGAGGGAAGGGGGTGAGAGAGAGAGAGAGAG
>BLXT01007982.1:1599863-1615759 GCA_019648995.1 Plakobranchus ocellatus
AAAAGAGCCCTGCTTTGGAATGTAAACGTCAAATTGTACAGTCGTCTATTTGGTTTTATATATATATATATATATATATATATATATATAAATAAATTATATATATATATATATATATATATATATATATATATAGTTTTTTTTTTAAGACATATAGCAACAGCAACACATAAAATATCTGTAATAAACGAAGTTTGAATAAAGATAATCTTAAAACGAAAACATATTATGTGAACATGTAAACACGATTTCATTCTACCCCTATTAATAAAATTGCAAAACAGTTAAAGATATATCTCAATAATTTTTTTTCCTTTTTATCCTTTTTTTTATAGAACATTATGGAAGTAATACCTACATTTTTTTTTCTTTTGTAGATAGCTTTTTTTTCTCTTTAAATTGTATTTTATGGGGAGCGTAGACATGAAGAGGATAGCGATAAAAATAAAGAAAAACGATGACAAACATTGCAAGTTGAAGGGCGGTTATGTTAAATACTGGCACCAACAAGAAAGGAATGTGAGAGTTGTAAGAATTGTTCCAACTTATAATAATTCAAGCCATAAAGACTCGAGCATTAAAATGACGACCATGAAAATATGGCGCCAAAGAAACTTGTTTTTTTTTTCTTTTAAAGTAATATTGCTGAAGCTTTAAAAATGTAGGCTCCTACATCTCCAGAGTAAATATTACTCTTTATAAAAAAAAAACACACAAAAACAAAAACAAAAACAAAACAAAACAAAACAAAAAACAAAAAAAGTACGGGAAACTTTTAGTAACAGAGTATTATTATCTAATGCTTAGAGGTGTTTTATTTAAAAATGCAAAACTGGGCGAGTTGCTCGAAGGCACATTATCTAATAATAGTAAGTGAATAAAAACACGCATAAGGAAAATATTGGAGAGCCAAAATTTAATATCAAGCTTTCCTTTTGGCACCTAACCTAATACTAAGATCACTCTCTTTGCTGCTTGCGAAAAAGCTCGGGAAATGTCGATATTCAGAAAACAAAAACAGACATCATCGGATAGGAAACGCTTTATGGACGTTTGGGGTGATTTCATCTCACAGAGGTTAAAAACAAAATAACACACGTGAATAATCGGTCGCTTTTTGCCCCTTCATGACATGGTAAATACGTGAATACGTCGGCCTCAAATGAAAGGAACAGTTTATGTGATTGAGTTGAACTTTCATCAGAACATGAGCTTGTGAATTATTGTTTTACCTAAACTTATAAATGTGTATTTTTCATCATCGCTGAAACACTAAAAAGTAGAAAAATATTTTATAGGACAGTTCTGAAAAGAATGTTTCAATAACTAATCTTTTGATCATATAAATAACAGCCTGTTTAACCCTCATGATTTCGGAAACAAACGTTGATATAGCTTGGCTTTTGTGGGAGTAGATGTCTGATTTTCAGTTCGCACGCTCAAGCTAAGATCAATCTCAAAATAGGAAAAAAATTGCTATAAAGAAATGCCCGCTTGTTTTATAAAATTGCCTCACAAGGATGTCCATGTTGATAGCATATTGTTTATAAAAGTAGTTTTCGTCAGGGATGATTGTTCAAACATTCGGAAAATGTTTGAGAAAAACGTAAAGGCAAATCTAATACTACTTATTCTCATGCTTCCCGAAAGATTGAAGAAGCAAGTACAATTCTTAAGCAATGAAAAAATTGGACGTGTTTAATCATCAGAATATCATGTTTTAAACCATTGATTCTGCCTATTTAATCTAAATATATAACTATCATGATTGAATAGAACAAAATACATTTCTTGCTGTACTGATCAATTAAGACATAAGCACATGATATTAACAAGAACGGCTTTGTGTTAAACGTGCTTTTGTATAATGATATAAGTTATGGTTTACAGAACTAATCTACATTTCATTTTATTTAAGAGCATACTGCAAGTATTCTTGACAGTACTACTTATATGTTTATAAAACGTTTTTATTTTTCGGCAGTAGAATATGTATGAACTTATCATTGATATTATAAATCTTTTTCTTTACGATGCACTTTCGATTTCGAATGCTTTTCGATAAAATGGTGTGACTGCTTTTTTATGTTTCTGATCAACTGGGTATACGCTAACCCTAGGCTATGATGGTTTACCATTTTAATACAAATACGGGTCGAACATTAAATAAGATCCGTCTATATCATTTGTTCGTTCAAAACACAATGGACGGCTTTGACCAAATTAACACAATTATAACATCTAAACAGAGAAGCAAATAACTCGAATGATCAAAAAGTATTAAAACATTCAATATCACACGTTCAATATCACGTCCGCTTCCTATTAATACAGAAATTAGATGTTTTTTTGCAAAAGTCAGCTGCGAGCAGAAATTATTTTTGATAACGCTCAAATACACATTAAGCATAACATATCACTTTTTTGATCGATCTAAGTGGGAAAAATTTTATCGTTCACATAAAAGAAATAACCTTAGAAACGATGCAAATAATAAAACCGCAGACAGGAATAATCGAATCATTACAGACAGGATATATAACCATTCATTTTGCATGCCTCATAAAAATTTCTAATGTTGATTTATGATCAATAACAAAATTAGAGCAAGCACTGAGAACACTGTGATGAGTGATACATCAATCACAAGACGATCCTGTATAACATCACAAATTTCCAAACCTAATGTCACCTGCCTCTTTCTTTACTCTCAGTGCTTACACTCATGCTCCAAACATAGAGGGCGTTGGCTGCACAATTGGGTAGCAAATCTGTCCGGAATATACGGGGATCTCTTTGTCGCAGGTTTGAGCACCGTCATTGGCAACCTGGCCTGGCAGAGGGCATGAAAGCCTGAGATCACCTTTTTGTGGACAATCTATTTACACAAGGATAATAAGAGAAAAGAAAACTTGATTCAGCTACTCGTTGTAACTTTGTCCCTTTCACTTTATTTTCACACCTCCAGTCATAATCTGCTGATTTTGAAAACAAAGCCATCTGGGTTCAAGCACTCATTCTAGCAAGACATTTGTTGTATTGAAAACGCTTTTAGAGAGCCAGATTGAAAGAGGGGGATTTTTCATCAAAATCACCGTACGTTAGAGCAGCGAAAAGCATTGTGAACGGTTGACTGAGATAGATGCTTTAACCGACTTACATAATAATAGTTATTCTTCATCAAATGATCTATGTCTCTATTGGTTACCAGAAAAAATAGAACGGTCCAATCAGAGCAGGAAACACGAATATTTTCATTCTTCATTTTTTATTGCCTCAGTGGCCTTGCAAGGTCTTATCGTTTATTGACTTTTACTGCCCTCGTAAAAATAAATTATAAATCATTTACATTTTTTTTGTGATTTTGGTCACAATCAGAAATAATTTGAGGTGCCAGCTGAAATTAATTAATTCATAGGCCCACATTATTGGGCCAAAGAGATTTTCTTTGATGAAAATTACAGATATATCAATAACAATGAAATAAAGAGGGAGAAATAGAGAGAGGAAAAAAAATTTAGAGAGATGGGATCAAACGTGAAGGTTCTAAAACATTTCGTCGAATGACTTGGTGTTTCAAAAAACTTAGATTTAGTTTTTCTTTTGTTTTTGGTTTTATGGGATTTTATGGATCCTAAGTGGTTTATGATCTTTTCCTGTGCCTAAATAATAACAGAACTCTAACCGAAATCTCGCTTGGATGTTTCTATCACACACTTATAATGAACGATGAATTGAACCATATTATGAGCATCTTTACAGAGTAAAGAAGATTGAAAAAAATTAATTTAATTTGTAAACCATGGTTATAAGTCAATGCCAATGTCTAAATCTTGTATGCGTGTTTTAAGAGTTAATTCAAGTAAAAGAAAAACAAAAAAATCGGAAGGATCATTGTGAGAATTAAAATCAGGCTCGACAATAAACTTCTTGAATTCTAGCAAGTGCAATTGATAGATTATTCGAATTGTTGAAGATAAATTTTACACGCCAATCTAAAATAAAAACGCGAAAGAGACAGACGGACTATCTATAATCTATAATTGTGGATTCTGAGTTTGTGTGATCCTCTTAGACATTTTGCCACAGGGTCACTGTATCAATGCTGCCCGATACTGCAGCACTCTTGACCGCCTTAAAGAAGCAATTCGTCGCAAAAGACCTGGGCTCTTGAGAAGGGGTGTTGTGCTTCAGCATGATAATGCGACCCCTCATTCAGCAAACCTTACACAGCAATGGCTGCAGCGCTGCGGTTGGGAAATTCTTCCTCATCCTGCTCACAGTCCAGACCTGGCACCCTCTGACTTTCATTTGTTTGGACCCTTGAAGCGCCATTTAGGAGGCATGGCTTTCGAGACAGAAGATGACCTCATCAGTGAATTGAGGAATTGGTTTGATAATCTTGACGTTGATTTCTTTCGAGTGGGTATCAATTCGCTGCTGTCGCGCTGGCAAAAATGCATCGATCTCCACGGGGATTACGTTGAGAAGTAGTGGGAAAGTGAACTTCAATCTGTGTGAGTTTCAAATTTATCTGATCAAAACTCTTTGAGTTATGCCCCTTTTCCTGTTTCTTTTCGGACATCCCTCGTAGCATGCGCGCAGTGCAAGCAAAATTATGCACCAATTTGGGAGAAGAAAAAATGACCAGATAAAAAGGATTTTGAACTTTAGAAACTCGAAGCCTTGATTGGGAGACATGAAATGATTGATTCCTGGACCTCAATTGAACTAAGAATTGGCGTGATGAAAGCGTAGGGCATATAATTAGGATGTGGCCAGTTATTTTAAACTATTTCTGTATGTATGTATTAATATGTGTGGCCGCAGGTGAATGTGGGACACTTACGAGAAGGGAACAAAACAAATATCGTTAAGAGTTTAATAGAGCCCAAATCTATATCTAACATGAACGGAAATTAGTTTCTAGATTAGAGATTTCCAGTTCCTCTCTGTTCAATCAAAGACTAAAGGCCAGTCCAGTTTGGAGGGAATCCAAACTCATATGCAGTTCGTGCATAGAAGACGCAGAAACAGAGATTTTGGTTCAAAACTTAGATCTCATTTGAACAATAATAATTCAGGGATTCGGAAAATCCTAGTGGAAACCAACGTATTTCAAAGATCAGCTAGACTTGGACTAGATTTAAAGAATAAACTTGCTTTTTCTTAGAAGTAACATAGCAGCAACTCAGAGCGAAAAGAGAGGTGACTTTTCATAAGTGTGTGTGTGAGGGTGTATAGGTATATACCAATATGTGTGTGTATATGTATACATTTCATACATACATAAAATATTCAAAAAGAAAATAAAGTCAAGTAAACAAAATTTTTATCAGAAAGGATAGCGTTACTATTATGTTATCCTATTCTGAAATACGTTATCTGGTTTTTTTTTTAAATAAAAGTCATGGTTTCAAAATTTTTTTTTTTAAATGACAACATTGAGGGGAAAAAAAGCTACACAAATATAAAAAAGTACGCTTCTGATTCAAAGAAAAAAAAATTAACAAGATATTAACAAATAGAGCAAAATAAATGATTAATCATAAAAAATTTAATAACATTGATTACATTCACATCAATTTAAAACGTATAACTCATTGATCGGCAAGCACCAGTTCCTCAGAGGTGGTTTTAACTTCGGTGTGATTTATCACTACAACCAAGCTCATTTCAACGGAGTAAACGGGCGAGGCAATTAAGAAAACAATTTACAGTTGCAGTGACTTGCACTGTCGTCTGAACTTGTTGGAGTCTGCATCATTCCACGACTGCTCTTGCTGTTACTCGCGTCTGGAAAAAGACACGGAATGACCTTCTATTGATCTGCTTCTATTTTCTGACCGTTGATTTACGTCTGGGAGTTTAAAGAATGGGAAACAGCAACATGGTTCTGGCAGCAAGGGGAAAAAACAGATGGTCTCCATGCCTGTTAAATGATTGAAGGCGGCAAAATTGAAAAGAGAGTAGAAGTAATGGTGTCTGCCATTAAGGAAAGTGAGTATCAAAGAGTAGAGAATATGAGATCTCGACTGGAGTGAACGTTCTTGTCTGAATTTTTAGTTCTGCATTCTTGTAAAGTTGCTATTATAAACTCACTATTCTCATAATGATTTTACTTTATCAAAGCATGTCTTAAAATCTAGGATTTGAAATTTAAGCTCTCGACTCAGGAAAAAAAGTATATTGAAGTTCGATAAATTAGCCATAATTGAAGGGTCTGTGTGTGTGTGTGTGTGTGTGTTTTCTCCAGCATCATTCACGCACGAGTTGAAGGCCGAACTGTGATGAAAACACATAACTTGTGACAGTAAATTTGAACCCACTGAAATCTTCTGGTGTTTGTTCTATACTATATAAACTAAATATATTTGCAAAGTGGGAAGCTGAAATGACCAACATTTCTAAAGAATGTTGTTGAAAGAGGAACTTAAATTGAAATAATTTTTTGGGGAAACCTATGTGAACATAAAACCATTAAAAAAGTGGAACAAATTTGGCATCTACCCTGCAGCCTAACAGGCAATGTCTCAAACTTTATGTGGCGTGAAAATTATCTATCAATAAATGAGTTAGGCTCATAGAATTACTCCTTCATCGTTTAGGCCAAAAAATGAACGACCAGGATCATCTGAAAAACATGCCTCAGAAACATAAAAATTGGCAGGAAGGTGCATAAAATATGAAGTTCATAATGGGGCTTTCATTTTTTCATTTAAAATAGTATTTGTTTAAAAATGGGCAAATGGATATTTGTGTGGCTGCACAGAAAAATCCTTCACATGGGTCCAGATTAAAAAAAAAAAAAAAAAATTGAGAAAGACACAGTTTTCGATTCTCCAAACATTCCTCAGCATTTAGCTCTTTATGTGAAGGAACAATCTTATTTAGTTAAAAAAAAATAGGGTGCTTTAAAGTCGCCCAGTTGAGGAAACATAGTTTTGAGAAAGTAGCTTCTAAAGTTGTATGTAGTTCCAGCTGAAAGAATAAATGGTCAAAATGGTTTTACCGACGAAAGGGACACATACACCTCACCATTGTTCATTCTAACCCACAAATGAGAATCTTATTAAAACTTTTTTGGTGAAAATGAACATTTAAATAACGAATATCACATTTTGGACCCATCTTATGTCATTGCTCATCACTGAATGTTACGGTCTGGACAACGACGGTCTCCAGTTCTATAATTAATATACCACATTAACTTTGATTTCTAGATCTTGATCTCCATATCTTGATTAGATCTCTAAATTTAATCACCAGTAGGCCGTCAAAACTAAAGTTTTAAGTTAGATCTAGTTTCCAAACACCAATAACAAAGAACAACAGAGGTGAACGAGACCTCGATCTAGATCTAGGCCGGAGAGACATAAAAAAGGGAGAGGAGGAGAGACAGAATGAAAGAAAAAGGGATACACTGGCAGTCGTTGTTTAGGCGCCTATGGATTTAATATCAAATTATCCACATTGAGTGATTTCTACATTATTTTTGCTTTGTTCATCATCTGCGTCATGTATTTCTTTAAAAGAAATCGACATCTTCATAGGCCTACGAATCGGCTAAGTTTAAGATTAAAAGCTTCGCAGTTTTCAACTCACTCATTCAAGCTGCACGTGGGTTGGTGAAATTTTGATCGAAAAGAGAAGGACTGACCTTTGAAAACATTATTTTTAATAGTAATAAACTTAAAAACAATGCTTTCACTGATAAACAATCAAATGTATATTTCCACACACGCACACACACATATATATATTCACACAAATATAAATACTTATATATGTATGCATTTGTGTGTATATATATATATATATATATAATATATACATATTATACGTGCGTGTGTCTGTGTGTGTATGTCAAACAAATAGAAAGATAAAGACAAGGAGTCGAGAAGAAAGAAGAAGACAGAGTGAAAGAAACGAATTTAAAACAGACAGGAGGAAAAAAACATACATATGGCAAAGACAGTAACATTTTGAATATTGATGGGATGAAATAACGAAAAACGTAGGCTAATACAAACTTTATCCTTCGCTAGGTCTAGACATTTAAATCGCATCGGGTACCAGCATCTTTGTACTCGGCTCGATACATCATAGTCTAGTAGAAAACGCTATGGAAACTAGAATTTCTAGATAGAAGAGGACAGATTCTCTATCCTTTGAACCATTCACCCCAAGTCTTTTATCAGTATCCTTTTCTGTTCCCAACGACGTCCTGCAATCTCTAAGTTATTTAAATTTTTTTTCCTGTTGCTCTTACTTTTTCTGCGCCACAATAGTTTTAAGGTCCTTTATTTTAGTTTCTTCCGTTATTTGATGTTGCTTCTGTGAACAAGCGTCGACCTTATCTCTTGTGACTCAATTAATAGTTGGAGCATTTTCTTTTTTAATATTATTTTCAATTTGTTGCTTTTACTTCATTTTTGTTTTGCAAGAAATCTTAAAGATGTATTAGCAGATGAAAAACAGTAAACCAAAGGGCAATTTCTTACTATTTGCTTTAGATTTTTGCGGCACAGGAATTTTTCTTGGATGCAAGCTTTTTTTTAGTTTAGGAACCTATCGTGATAAAAAAAGACGTTTAAGTTGTAAAGAAGCTCTTTCTTTGCTGAATATTTTCAGAAATTATGAAACTAATAAATATTTTTGTTTATGTTTGTGTGTTATTTTTATTGTCGACAACCTATGAATAGCCAAGTGAAATAAGCGGTTGGTACAATTGTCTCTTAATTATAGCTTTTTGTTAAGCTTTTTACAGAACAAAGGTTGGAAACAATCTGATTTCATTTAAGGATGAAGACAATAAAACTGGCATTCTATTTCTGAGGTTCCTAATCTTGAGTGGTGGAGAGGCGCCAATCCAGCTTTTTGTGCAATAAAGAGAATTATGAATTAAAAATAAAAAGTTTTAACAAAAAATGAGTCATACGAGTTTCACTTTCAAAGCAAAGCTGGTCTACACTGCAGCGATAAAAAAGTAAGATGAAAAGTGAGACAACTGTTTCTACTTGTATCTCGATAAACATTCTGTAAAATCTTCTAATCTTGGACGAAACTGTAAATAAAACTACCACAGAGTAGATTACATTCGCTTAAAACCATCGGATTCTGTTGATAAAATATATCAAAAGAAATACTGTAGTATTCTCATAGAAACTTCATGAAATTTGGATATATCCTTGACCGCCGTTCGTTCGAAAAGATTCTTAAAGTAATTTATTGAGTGCCCTTTGTCCACAATAAAATAAAGATGAAAATGGCCAGTGCTTGAACTTGTGGGGACTCAATTGGCCAACGCGTGACTTGGCCATTTATCACAGCTTCCATTTTGGGTTATTACTTTCACGTCTGTCCATCTAAAACTGATTGCTCTCAACCTTATTATTGTTTTCCCGTATCATGTCAACAAAAAGGAGAAGTTTTTTTTTTTCCCTAGCCTACTATTTCAATAAGCTAAGCGGAATTTTTATATTATCGCTCGCGTATTTTGAAATTTGAATCATTAAGTCAATAAGAGTGGTGAACGATCTTTTGAAAGATAGATGAGAATAATTGGGTGTATGGTATGGATCACCTAACTTCTAAATATGATCAATATATATCTATACATGAACATATACAGTTCTCTGTCTCTCTTTTTCTTTTTGTCTGTCTGACATACTGTCTCACTTATTTGCTTTGTCCTGCTTTATTTTACTTTTCTTTTTTTCCTCCTGTCCTCTTCTCATTCTATCCTTTTAATTCCTAATCAAGATAAAAGTAGAGAATATTTTTTTTTGCTTTTGGGGAAACAGTGCATCGGGATTGTCACGATTGGTTAAAGAATCTAGATCGAGACTCGAAATGGCTGATATGGTGGTTTGGCCTTGTTTGCTTGTTGTGTTTGGTCAAATTTTGAGTATGCCTAGGTTAAACCTTTTTTCCGTACAGTGCTAGTATTGATTTACCTTTTTTTAGATCTTGAGATTTCTAAGAAGATTCTCGAAGGTGTGAGAACATTGTTTATAGAAAGTAGTTTAATCCTATTTTGGTGACATGATAGGCGTGTCATGTTTATTTGAAAGCAGGGAATAAGTGAGAGTATTTGATTGGTCAGTAATTTTAGCTTATTTTTATTTCATAATACGGTGATTTTTACCTTATTCTAGAATGAGTTGCACAAGTAGAATTCCCAGCAGCTGTTGGCTGTAGATATAGAAGAGAGCGCTGTGAGATTGCTAGACATCTTGTAGATCTAAATAATTTTGGAAATTCAGTTGCAGTTCTGAAATTGTTCTTGACTCAAAATAATAAACTTTTTGTTCAATTTACACAAGACTCAGACACATTCCTGTTCTTCACTCCATATAAAAAAAAACAAAAAAAGAAAAAAAAAAGCCCTCAAAAAACCATCATAGGCGGTGTACAACTAGATCTACAGCTAAACAGCACTAAGCCATTCTTGACAGGGGTTTTATTTCTTATTTTCAGCTCTTTTCCAGTTTGAGTTTGTGCGAAATAATCTAAGAAAAAAATGTTGCTTTTTGCACTGAAGTTGTAAAGAAAGACATGATTAGGCTTCAATTAAGGAGCTAAAAAGATTTTGTTGTATCTGTTTTTTTTTTCCTTCATAATTTAAACAGTAAAGAATAGAGAAGAAAAGTTTGATTTATTTATTTATCTATTTATTTATTTATTTATTTACTTATTTATTTATTTATTGTGAAATCATAGATATCAATAAGCTATTAAAAAAATTGTTTTCTTATTTGACTTTCTTGAAGGGTATGATCCACTTTTTATGCAAAACATTTCGAAGGACTTGTAGTGGTAGAATGAAATTTCGTGTTGCAAAAAAAAAAATCACATTATACATTTTCATTTCCCTTGACAACAGAAAAAATCGTGATAAGAGTTTGAAGCTTTATGAATACGCACCAAATCATTGATTCACGCAGACTAGATACGTCCTGAATTTACCTAAGGACAATGCGGAGCACTCAAACGTCCTTGGTTAAAGCTGAAAGCAAATGTCCTTCGTAGAATTCAGCTTACAATAATTACCACAGTTCATGTCAAAAGTCAGTGCAGAACGTGAGAATATGATAACGTAAGCAGCTGATAGTGTCACTCAGACTTGTGAGGCAAAATAAAAAGGATTTCAGAAGAAAAAAAAAAGAAAAGAAATTGAGTAAATGTTTCTGACTCTGATTGAGTGTTCATCTTATTATGAATACAACAGATAAAGGGTTTTTCCATCGAAGGCACTGATGAATGTCCATAAATTAAAATAGTTACTACTACTACTACTACTACTACTACTACTACTACTACTACTACTACTACTACTACTATTACTACTACTACTACTACTACTACTACTACTACTACTACTACTACTACTACTACTACAACTACAACTACTGCTACTGCTAGTGCTCCTGCTACTGCTGCTACTACTACTACTACTACTACTACTACTACTGCTACTGCAGTATTTAATTTATTCTTCCACTCTGAGCAGCAAACAGCAGTGAGGTCAATTTACTAAAATAGATGTAATCCATAAGCAAGAGTTTGCCATTCTCATGCCCTTAAAAATATGTATCTTCATTTCAGTTCGGGTACTTAAAATCTGTTCAATCAAAGTGATGAAAAAAATATTGAATCATAATATCTTTTTTGCTTTACTTGTCTGAAAACATCCTTGCATTGACTGATAAATTGCCTCCTAGAGAAATATATTGTCTAATAGGAGTTTTCAACTTTATAGATACAGATTTCAAAATTTTCTATATACACATAATACGTGGGCTAATGCAGAGATTGATTGCATTAAAAAAATGTTCTTCCAATTTGGAATTGTAAAAACAAATGGCTAAGTGCAAAAGTAAAATTTACCTCTTGGCTATGATCCTCAACATTTTATATTTAAAGTGTGTTGAGGAAATGTGTGTGTGCTCTGCAATCGTTAGAGAGGGAATCTTTTTAATGAAAAGTGATGGAACATAAGCGTGCCAAATTGGAATCGAAGTCTGGAGAAAACCGACAGTCTTACCAAGAAAAAGCACTATTGCAACGAGATATAAAACTTCATGCTCCTCAAAATGAAGTTTCGTGACTTAATGCAAGCCGTTTGAACTGGATTTGTTAACCTAAAGGATAGCCTACAATTCAAACTCCACCAATCAAAATAGAATTGAACCTTTCATACACAATTACACTTAGCAAGAACAAAAACCACAAATTGAAAAACGATAACAATTTAGTGATGGCTTCAAGAAATAGATTTTGCATCAATAATTTTTGCAATTGTTTTTTTATTTAGAAACCAAGGCGCAATGTGCGGTCTAGTCGTACAGGAACGAGTGTAAGATTCTATCTGTCGTGATTGTGGCAAGTCGTTCCACCCAAACCCTATACAAAGTACTAGCGGTGAAAAGCAGTTTAAACAACAAGACTTGGGAGGGAAATAAATTATTTGATTGATCAATATATCTGTTAATGTACTGATGAGCTGGGGTCATGTTCTAAAAAACAAACTGCAACATGTTAAACTTTTTCGCATCAATCAGATATTCACAAAAATTGATATAATTGAGCATGCTAATGGGTGGGTGATTGGGGTATCGGTGTAAAGCTGTGCGTTAGAATTCGCACACATTCTTTGGTGAAAGATCGATCCTAATTGGTGTTTTTGGTAATGAGGATAATGTCTACTGACAATTTCTATCGAGCAGACTAATTATTAAAAAAACAAAAAAAAAAAAGTATATTTTGAGAGAGATGTGTTTGGGACAAGAACTTGAGTTGACGGGCTGCTTACGTCAACAGATAGGGCAGAAAAGTGATACTTATTCTAATGACGATGACCTACTATCATATAGGTATTGCCTAATGCCTTTAGAAAATACCAAATAAGTTATTTAGTCTAATACCCACAGCCTACATTGACATATATATTACTTAAAGTTTATTTTTATAAATAAAATAACATTTTCATAGTGGCTACACAAATCGTGAAGCTAGCAACAAGATGTCAGAATCACATGATTACACTGAATTCACTAAGAATACCGCTCCTCAAAGTTGCTGATCTAATATTATTCTTGGACTCGTTCCATAATCACCAATCGGCTGTGCAGGCAGCAGGGAAATTGACGTGCCTAGAATTAGAATCTACAGGTTCGCGTGAGAAAATTCATCGGCTAAGGCCCTGGTCTGAACGACATTTTCAAATGAGGTACTTGGTTTCGCAGTAAAGTAGCTCACTGACAGAGCAAATAAGAATCGCCGCAAATGAAAGAAAAAAATTGAAAAAAAAAATGAACTGACACCGTTGAGATTCCATAACCTTTCCTTCAACGAAAATGAAAAGATCTGTTCCTATGAAAATGCGTGTCAACGATCAGTGCGTTTGGCAATCAAGATTGGAGACATAATACTTCTATAATATGAGCTATTTATAATTTGAAGGACATGGTAATTCCGCCAAAAAAAAACAGTTATAACTCCAAAATAACGCATTTAAACATAGACCTACATAATCATGCCGTTTTGTCTTATCCAGAAATACTCACATAGAAATAAAAATGAAAAAGAAAAACAACAGAACAAAACAAGTACATAATAAATACCATGAAAAGATAACGCTGTCTGCCTTTGATGATTCTCTTGTGCAACCATGAATTTTATATTTAGTTGTGGTACACGATGGAAATATTTTTGTAATGATCTTTGTACTTTTGTATGAACGTAATCTATATCGCACTCAAATCGAAACTAACAAGGATGGACATATCGTAGAGTAGAAAAGTATCATGTATCGAGATGAGCAGTGAATGACTGGAAAAGAAAGACGAAGCGAAAGATATATATATATATATATATATATATATATATATATATACATATATATATATATATATATATATATATAGAGAGAGAGAGAGAGAGAGAGAGAAACAGAGAGGGATGAAGATGGAAGAGTGGAAGGAAGAGAGGATAAGAGAAAAGCAAGGAGAGAGCGCAAACTACTTCATTTTTGTAAACTTTCAAAGAGGTACTAACAGTGTGGTGTGCAGAGGGATTGCGCAATTTATATTTAATCAATTGGTGTATAATTGTTACACTCATCAATGTAATCTGGAAGTGGGGATTATATACTGATCAAATAAAACGTTTTACCACTTCTTTTTGTAAGAATCAGTTTGCTTTTCAATGCTAGTGATAGAAACTAATTTTTGACAAATAGCTTTTCTAATTTAATCTAGTCTTAAAAAGAAATTTGGCACAAAAAAACAGAGACACACAAAATAAGACATTTAAAAAAAAAATAGTGTTTTTATTTTGACGGAACGTAAGTTACGGACTGCGGCTTGCGCACCTCTCACTGATGTCTACAAGAACCCTCGGCCTCTATGGTGACGGAACTGTGCCCTTTTAGTTGAGAGGGCCAAACAGCAGGCCTAATACTTAAAGAAGAAAAACACAGTTCTTTTCTGGTCAATAGCAAAACAGAATCTGAAACAAATATCCGTTTTACCGATTACAATTGGAAAATGTCATTTTTGCCTAATCTATTCAGGCACTAGAATTGTGGTCGGACAACTTTTTACACATAATCAGAACCTCCTACCCGAGCCCTTCTTTCATGCAAAATTAAGTTAAAGGAGAAAAATAACAGTCAGAATTTGAGTTTATGCTTTAAAAAAAGGTGTTAAGACAAACAATTGTTTACTGTATGAAGCAGATTGTGTAGCAATGAAGAATGATAAGGTTTTTTTTTATATATATATATATTATTCCATACGTGGTGAGAGAAACAAAATATATCATATTGAGGGAAATGGCAAGAAAGGTATATAGTGAACGTATAGTAGACATAGACAAAATAAATAAATTTTCGAGTAGTAAATAAAATGACTATCGCGTTCGAAACGAAAAGAGGAAAAAAAAGAACAGCTTGCTGGATTTTCAGTATCGTAAGTATACAATATTTTTAGGTGGTTTGCCAGTTTTAGGAATCTTGTGCTGAGTGAGCACATGAGAGAAGATAAGGCTTGGCCTGGGCTGGGAATCGAACAGGTGGCCTGCTCGTATGATAACCAAATTTGGTACCAACTGAGCTAACATTGAGGAACAAAAAGAGATAACACTGATAGTCATATCTTAAAATCCATTTCAGAAGTTCAATCATTGGTATTTCTTTTACTTTCAATCAGCATTGCTTGGAACCTTTAGATATCTAGATACGTCAAAGTCAGTAGACTAGGCAGAAGCAAGAATGATAAAACGGAGGGCTTCGCCTGTCAAACTAATAACCCCAAGCTTTCCCTCAGTATCCTTTTCTGTCCCACGCATCCGCTCTAAATCGCTCAGTCTTACTCTAGCTTTTACTCTCTTGTTTTTTTTTTTTTTTGCCATAGTAATATTGAAGCCGTACTTTTTTTCTTTAGTTATTCTTTACAGTTCCAATAAACATACTTGTACTAAGCAAATATTATAACAATAAAAAGATATACAAGTAAACTAAAATATATACAAAACAATCACATAATTAATTAAAACAATTTGAAAAGAAGCGTAATGTCACTTTTTACTATTGAGAAATGTATGAAGTAGAAATAATCATGAACCAGTGAAAGGTTTTGGTATTTAAATTTTTTTTTTTAACTTTGCTTACAACCTATAATTTGAATACAGGAGAAAAATGTATTGACTTGTTACCGGCCATGCTTCTTAAAAATAGTATGAGATTTAATTCTGATAAAAAATTTTGTCCCTGTGACTTATTTTTGTAATGAGTAATACTGGAAAGCCATTTTATTTAATAATGATTATATGCTACTTAAGGCAGGCAAAGTTTAAATTTCGCCGCAATATAATATTTAGATTTTATAGTG
>BLXT01007982.1:1680239-1692672 GCA_019648995.1 Plakobranchus ocellatus
AAATTCTGACATGTCTACCAGAAAAGAGGTTGCTTTTTCTTATTCCGTTGGAGAGACGAATAGAGGAGACTATGAAGAGGTTGAAAGTTAGGAATTATTCATGTATGCTTTTTCCTTCAGATCATGCGTTTTTCATAAATTAACAACCATGATGCAATTTTTAGTGCTTTGAACATTCAAAATCATGAGTATCTTTTAAGTCACACAATTAGATAAACGGCGTTTCGTTGTTTCGTTGGTATAAACTTGAGGTAATTTTTGTAAGGAGAGGATTCGTTTTAAAAACTTCGTTATCTCAACTCTGTACTTTTATCAATTTTTTTAAAGTATTGGGTCTGTTTTCTTTTACAATTATTCGTATACTTTTTCTCCCATATTTTCTTTGTCAAGGGCAAAGTGATTTAGGCAAAAGTAAAGACCTTACAATTTCAATTAATTTTCCCTTAAAAAAAAAAAAAAAAAAGTTTGCAATGTCAAAAACCTGAAATGAAATCTATGTGGACAAAATTTCGATTTTGACGAGGAATGGTTAGGAAAAGTCCTCTTAGTATTGAAATTCCGCCACACAAGCATTCAGAAACACACATACGCACACACACACACATACATCCTTAAGGTCAGTCTTGACTTAGCATGAAAAATTAGAACCAAATTAAACTTTTTTTGTGCTATTATTCTTTTATCGAATAATTTCTTTCAGATTTGCTTTTGCTGGCTTTGCTGAAGCTGTTTTAGTGCTGCTTTTGCTCTTTTGTCTTTTTTTCCTTTTGTGGTCTATTCAAAAGCGTAACTCGTATAAATTTTATAGGTGTTAGCCATGTCTTTGTCTCTAGTATCTTTGAAGCAACGTGAGACAAAAAAAAAAATCAAAACCGATAGAGCCTTTATATAGACAGGTCTTTTTTTCCCCTATGTGTAGTTAGTGGGCCATCAACTAGAAACGGGACGACATGACGTGCAATATTACACATACAGCAGCTTATCTAGTTACAGAAACCAACTAATCCCAGGCGGAGAGCAGTTTAGACAAAGCCCAGGAATACAGACATGGGAAGGGTAAGACAATTGCTCAATATGGCGCAGAGACATCACGAAATGTTGTCACTCAAACAAGAGAGATATAGATGCTTCTCCTCTGGACATTCAGGTAACACACCGGACACTGGAGTTCTGTAAGACAGATCTAACTCTAGATCCTTCATCGGAAGGATATAGATCATCTCGTTAATACGCCCCGTTGACGAGTTTGACGGGCCTTGCACACTCCTCACAGTTTCCAGCTCTCAGGACGTAGAGCTCGTGGGAGCTGTCATAGTACACAGGTAGAGGGGAAGGGCAAGATCTACGAGTCTGTGTTGCAGTGGTAAATTATTACAGAATTTTAACAAAAGAAAGCAGAAGGGATGGTTGCAAAAGCAAAGAATTTCGAAGTTGTCAACTAAATAGGATAAGACAATACGAACACTTTTTTTGTTTTAAGAGATTCTTCACCTGTGGAAAGTTTTGCAATCAATAAAGCTGAACTAAGATGTACAATAGGACCGAAAAATTCAGAAAGGCATGGTTTATTCTTTTCTGTTTGCATGCAAACAAATGCCTAATACAGCTGCATGCAAAGACAAATGTCCTTTACGTAGTAAATGATAATCTTTAGAAACTTATTCATTCTAATATTCATTAAGAACAAAAATATACACTAGAATTTAAGATAGCAAAGCCAACCGGTTAGCTCGATCTCCCAGTAGGAAAGATTACAGGAACTTAAAAGCGACAGTCAGACAGTATGATTTTGTCTGGTTATTTAATGCTTGTAAAAAGAAACAATAAACATTGATCCATGTTTTTGTCTGACGTATTCCATACCTTATGCAAATGCTATGGTTTTATTTGCAGGCCCATTATTAAACTGGTCAACTTTCTAGATCCAGATTATAAAAATTTAACTAACAATTTTTGTTATCCACTTGGAAAACGGGAGCATATCTCATGAATCTTTTTTTTTATTTCTTTTCTTGTAACAATCATAAGTATTTTTTCAGAAATCTGTAACGAGGCATTAAAAAAAAAAGTAAATGAATTAAATGGATTGGATTCCAATATGTTTGTATATGAATTGATGTACATTGAGCAAGCTGTAAGGTCGAGCTCATGTTGGAATTATATTATTCATTGATATATAACTTTTGGAGAGAGAATAAATCTAGTTTTGCCTCACAAGCTGAGCTTTCTTCAAAATGTACGCGACTAAGATCTATGCGAATTCGCGCAGGCTCTATGAATAATAGCAGCTCTACTGTGAGGAAATTGTACAAGCTGACAGTAGGGATGCAATGACGGAGATGAAAATTGTCAACAAGGGCAGGCACAACTAGTTTATGGTCTAAAAAGACTCAAACTAGCGAGTGGCTGTTTTGATTGATGAAAGTAACCACCTAACTTACAGATTTTCAACATGTTAATGCGATGAAGAAAGCAAATATATATATAAGTAATTTTAAGCAAATAATTATTTTCAATAGAAGTTTACAAGATATGAAACATAAAGCCGTCCAGACATGTCATCGTGAATGAGGCTTGTGAACATAAAGACTTTTTTGAAGAAGGCTAAGTGAAATAATATCAAATCTGTGCTTACATTTAATGTTTATAGCGTGCTTAAGAAAGTGTAGACCTGAAGATGGATTGATCATTGAGCAAATAGAATAGAGGTATATCCATCAAAATTTTGACAGACAGTTACGCACTCATTGAGAAAAACAAAGAACATTTTTAGAGCATTAATTTTTTTCTCAATTCTGTAAATAATCTAGATAGATAGTTACATCGGACAGCTCCGGTTAACTGCAAAGATAGCTAAACAAATTTACCAATAATTGCAAATGATATGTATTTATATCATCTTTATAATAGAGACTAAGTTGAGACCTTTCTCCGCTAACTCCTTTTTAATGCTCATTGGACAGAATTAATTTTTAATGGATCATAATCCAAGAAAACCAAAGATTAAGCAAACTAGATTTTTTTGAACAACAGAATTTTCAAACGCGATGAAGGACAAACGTGAAGGAAAGTAATCCATGGTGGACGTTATGTGTAGCAAGTTAATATATAAAGCAAGGCGGCAGCAAACCTTTCTCACATAGGGTATTTTCCGTCTTTTCCTTTTCAAAATATCGGAAGCAATGCATGGAACATCCACATGCGTTATATCTACGAGTTATATTAGAGATCTAGAATAAACAATCTTGAGGATCTAACTCTTAGTATTCAGAGAAACTTAGAGGTTTATTACAATCTCTACTTAATGTAGATCTACATCTGGAAATCAGCACTTAATATATCTCCTTTAGAATATTGGTCTTTCTGTATTCAAAATGTTATACAGATCTTAGTCCCTACTCCAGCTCTCGACTCTGATCAGAGTTCTCCCTCGTTGAAGGTTACATAACCCATCTAGATTCTAAAACTACAAGGATCAGGTATACATATAGATGCAAACTCTTGAGATAAAAACAAATGTTAGAGTTGAATTTTCCCTAAGAAGTTTTACCTTAGGTCATTTTTATTACAAGCAAAAGAGTTATCGTTCACATTGTTTTAGAGAGAGAAAACATCAGTATCATAATCATTCATCCAGATCTTAAGCTTACAAAGGTTACTTGTTTAAGTTAAGTTCTTTGTGTTGATTAAAAAACCAAAAAACCAAAAGAAAAAAAAACAAAAAAAAAAAACAGTACAATACCATCAGTAGAATGAAAGCAAGTGCAAAATAATATTTTGATTTTTATTTCTCATTTCCTTCATATTGATCATTGGTAAAACCTTAACTTGTCCAATTGAAGGGGGAGCATGCTCATATGTTTGTATGTATGTGGATATGTATATATTAATTTAAAAATTCCATTACAATGCATTGTAGGACAAATCACAGTCCAATTTGAAGAAAATAATATATATAAATTCACTGAAAGAAACTTTCAGTTTAAAAAACTTTATGGAACGATAAGTAAAGGTACACCTTTATATACCTTCTTGTAAGTTTTACTTTCTCCAGAAAAATGGGGCCCACTAAAGAAATATTTAATTGGATATTGTACACTGCAACAGCTGATGGCCAGCTCTGTTTTTTTCTCTAGCGATTATCGTAATAGGAGATTTGTTTTTAAAGCCTGTTTCACACCGTTAGAGAAAAGTAATTGACCAAGGCCATGTTACGAGACGCGGGGATTAGCTTGAATTTTTTTTTTTTTTTTGCTTCATCCCTTATTGAACTTTTATGCTAATTGTCTTTCTAACTTAAGATGCCATAATTACGGGTTGGCAAGAGGAATCGATAACTTTTGCTTTGTCTAAAGATCGTAGCTCGTAAAAAAAAAAAAGAACATTTACTTCAATTAGCCTTTAGTAACAAATAAAGGTCTTTAATGTATGTGTGAAATTATATCGATACGCTTTTCAAGCTGATTCCGAATTTCTAATTAGAATTCATATTGGCTGAAGTCATAATTAAATTTGGTCAGTCAGAGTTAAATACGGATTGGCCAGTCTTGACTAAACTCTCTTAATGTTTTCAAGTGTATCTCTGAAGTTTGAATTAAGCTAGTGATACCATTTTTGCATTATTAGCTGTACAACATTGATGACACGACATGCCGTATTTGGCTACAAAAAAAAAAAGATATTTTTGTAAGATGCATTTCCAGCCGAGTTAGTGTTCTTTTCTTATTCGTCTTATTCTTATATAATTTGAAAAGAGAATGTTAAAAAAAAATGAAATAATGTCAATATTTTCTCCATACACCTTCAAACTTATCTAGGCATTGTTTAGCAGGTAGCAACAGATAAGAAATCTCAGGGTTTTTTTTTTCAGAAATATTTTTTTTAAATCTAAACAGATGGATAAATAGATGGAGCGGTTGTGGTACAATGGAAAGCGAACCCGCTACAAGATTTGTAAATATCCTTCCGTTATGGATTTGAACCAGAGCCATCTGCAACTTGGTTTGACGGTGTACCGAAATCTGAGACCACCTTGTTAAAAACGGACTGTACTTCAAACGAGAAGATAGTTAGATTATCCTTGCGAAAGTTGACCTGATAAATAGAAAGTAGACATATAGCATTAAGAATGATAGCTATTTCCAAGAGTAGCGAAAAGGAAAGCTGAATCAAAACATAATATGGCAGATAGCAGGAAGGTAAGCACATGGATGGATCAACATGTACATGTAGATAGGTGGTGGAAAAGAGCATTAATAGAGGGATGGATAAGAAGGCCAAGATAGCTAGACAGCTAGATAGATAGATAGATAGAAACGTAGATGGATAGATTGATATATAGATCGATAGATTGATAGATGGATTGGTTTTACATGATATAATATTTCAAATGAGTAATGGAATAATATTGTTTTAAAGTGGAACTTAGAAACGTACGAAAAGTTGAATGTATTTGTGTATGTATTTTATGGAATGACTTGCTGCCCCAACTCTTTTTATGATGCTGCGTATGGGAGCTGACAAACGTAAAAGAATTAACTGGTCTTTATGTCCTGGTTTCTATTCATGTGAAGCAAAATTGACCAATGTTGACAATCTATTACTGTTGTTTCAGGGAAGACTTACTGTTTGTACTACATAACACGCATGTACGCGTACAAGTTGAATGAGCCCGGAGCATATGAATGATGCAACTTAAGCACAACATCGGGTAACTAGTGACATGTCTACGATAATAGCATAAGAATTACCAACGGCTTCTCAACAAACCTGTTACATTGACGAGTGACGATACACGTTGATCATTAGCTTTGTTAAACTTCTCCATTTACTGAGACTTTGACAGGGCCTATATCTAAAGCAAAAAAGGTAAACAAATGCTGTTTGATCTTTTTCACATAACTGTAAAAATCTTTGAAAATTTTGTATCTAACAAAAAAAATAAATATAAATGATTTTGTGGTTGTGAGTCTCAACACTAGCATACTGCGGCAAAGCGAGGGAGAGAGAGGAAGAAAAGGAAGAGAGAGGGGTAGAAGAGAAACAGAGAGAGAGAGAGAGAGGGAGAGAGAGAGAACGACAGAGATAGAGAGAGAGCCACAGAGATAGAGAGAGAGCGACAGAGATAGAGAGAGAGCCAAAGAGATAGAGAGAGAGCGACAGAGATAGAGATAGAGAGCCAGAGAGATAGAGAGAGAGAGAGAGAAAGAGAGAGAGAGAGAGCAGCGCAACCCATGCACAAATACAGAAGAGATAGTGTCGATACCTGTGAACTTATATTTTGTCTACTTTCCCATAACAAGATCGAGGAATGAATTATAAGGAGAAAAAAAAAACCGACGCAACGAGTTCGATTGACAAACTTGCTTCAAAAATTTTCAGTAATTTCTCTGTCGTCTTTGAACCACAAAATCACAAGAATTTGTTTGCATCTTTATCTGCAAAAACAATATTTTATCAATAAATTCTGTGCACCGAAGTCGACTGTTTACTACCATTCGTGTAGTTTTTGCAACTAGCAAGACGTAGAAGGTAAATAGCTATTTTGGATCAATGCAAAGAAAAAAATGATTTTAGTGTCTCTTACTTTGATTTCCTCATAATGTGTGTCAACTCTGCACATGTCAATATCAACAGTAAATATCTCATAATTACTGTCTTGGAAGAAGTTAAAAAATAGACTGCTTTTTCTAAAAATAGTTTGTACAATGTCCTCTGTTCTACTCGTAACCTGGGCCCATAAAGAAGAGGACGGGACATCAAGAAAGGTTAATCGTTCTGACACATGCCTCTCTCTATCTACCATTTATGAACATCTCAGTGGGAAACGCTTGGGAGAAATAGGCGACAGAGACCGGATTGGTTTATGGCTATTGCTACGGGTGCTGAAAAGATTTATATTATATGTCTTTCTACTCAGATGTATATCTAAGTTCACACATAGTAATTTAACAATCTGTTTACATTTGAAGAGAAAAAGGGTAAATGCACTCGACAAAAACAAGAACCTGAGGAACTGAAACAAGAGAGAACGGGGGCTTGAAATTAAGGAGGAAAAAGAGATGACAGTGGTCAATCTTCATTCTCCATGACAGATGACCAGCTAAAACAAGACAAGCCTGTCACTGCCTCATCTACTGCTATATCCGACACTTGGTCATTGACACCCATTACCTGAGTGTCACAAGATATTCAGGCTCAAGATGCCGATTTAGCCCGTTACCGCAAAAGATAACGACTTTGTAACATCTGCTATTTTCTAGAGGCACTGTAATAAATACCGGTATTGCTTTTGGTCTCATGTTGAGGTTCTTCTAATATACTGGATCAATCATACTGAATTATGCTCGTGAAATTCTCCCGAGAATAAAACATAACAGTGTATTGATCTATTTTTTTTTCAACTATGACAAACTTATAAATCATCCGCAGTGAATTAATTGCATAAATACAGATATGCTCACTCATGCATACACATAATATTTATTAATACGTTTGCCAATTTCTATTGTGTTACTTAATTAAGATAAAAGTACGAGAAAATATACAAATAGTAAAATATTATAGACATTAGATGAATCAGCCCTTGAAAAATATTGCAGTCTTCTAAACGGTATTCAAAATTATATGACGCTGATGCAGTATTTGTTATTTACAATATGTACTCTTTTGTAAACAAACATCTTTAAGAGTATATAAACAGCAAACATCTTACTTGATGTTTCAAACTCCGTTCCAGACAATAAAAAAAGTTAAGTTGAATTAAAAATGAGAGATATATTCTCCTTCACTTGACGTTCAAATGATAAAACATAAAAATAATGAAAATAAATAATGTAGGCTGCCAATCTTTAGTTTTTGACATAAAGATAATGCTTTAAAGCGGAGAAAAACATTTAAATGATATGTGAGTTTAAAAAAAAAATATATGAGAGGACTAAAAATGTGACAAAAAGAAAGAAAAGCAAAATTGAGTAAACAGATCAGATTCATTTTGATGAAAACCAACTTTAGTCGTGCATCCAACTTTTGTCGATGCATTGTATCTCTTGTAGAAGGCCTATAAGCTTTGATCTAAATTCTGTCTGTTCAACATGTTGCCTCCACCTGTTTGACCCACATTTTCATCACCAGGTGCAAAGTCTAAGGTTGCTTTCGCAAGAAAGTGTCACCAAGGACCTCAATATAAACACTTTAAGGCAAATTATAAAGTTCCAGAGATTTATAGAGAAAAGAGAGAAGCGGTGAGAAAGAGAAAGCGAGGAGAGAGAGAGAGAGAGAGAGAGAGAGAGAGAGAGAGAGACAGAGAGAGAGAGGGAGAGAGAGAGAGAGAGAAGACAAAAAAAAAGTAAAGGCGCCCTATTTAAGTCATGCCTTTTCTCAAAGTGTGGGAAGTAAAATTTAAGTTTTTTTTATTATATGTCTTGCTGGTGGTGTGCGTTCTCGATCCCTCTATAACATCTGTAGTTCCATAGATTTCTCACTGCAAGCTTTCGGTCCAGACCCCATTACACATTTTGCGGATTAACGTTGTCACCTCTCCTGTCCTTTCCTTTGTTTTACGTTTGCTTTGGAATACAAAAGAAAAAAATCTTGTTTTCCGTGGCTTATTTCCTAAAGACGTGACTAAAGGATCTTACATTACTCCAACTATTTTAGCCAAGTCATGAAACAAATCCTCCTAAACCCCTCCACCTTCTGTCCTTGCTCGAACGGGCGGCTGATGATAATTCAAAATGCAGTTGTAGAAGGAGGGGCGGAGCATGAGACATCCATAAGGTAGATCTGTGATTGCCCTTGAGTGACAGTTGCAACAGGTGGTATAAAACACAAAGGTCTTCCATCACCATCCCTAGACCTAATTGTGCCAAGGGCTGGGATCTACATACCAGGCAAGACCTGTTGCAACGCTTCACTGAGAGTCTTCTCCAAAGGTAGCAGTTTTTTTTTCCTTTGTGATTTTAAATTTCAACGTGTATTTAGATGCGTCATGGCATCTAATTAACATTAAATAAAAGTTAAACTATTGAAACAATCTTAATCGGTGAGAGAAGCCAGATCTCAATGGCTGCTTGATAAATTAAAAAATAAATTAACCAGTTGATCTAGACAGAACTTAACTTAAAAATGCGTTTTTCTTTTTTCTTTCTTCTGTGTATATTTGTGTGTCAAGTAACGACTCTCAAAGCATATTTTCATTCTATGTCTACAGTATAATAGGAAGACGAAGAAAGAAGGGATGAAAAATGAGAAAAAAACGAAAATTTTGTAACTTATCAGCCTAATGTACATTAATGTGGTTTGTTTCTTATGTGTTGCAAACAATGAAAACGGCAGGGTTTTAGTCGTAAAAGAGGATTTGCAAGACAATCCATTTGGTTAATTGTCTTACCTGATGTCGCGTTGTAAACATTAATTAACAGTTTCTTTTTATCTCCTGTTGTTCTCATAATTATCTTCGTGTTGGAAACATAAACTAATGGTTCTATAGAATTAATTTGCCTTTCATTATAATTTCGAATACAATTATTATGCCAAAAAATGAATAGTTTTGTATTTCGCAAAATTCATAAAAAATATTTAATGGGTTAAGGAAGATCTGAAAGAGATGTCCATAAATTTTATTAGTTTAAGAACATTGTCGCCTAAAAGTACTTCAGACCAAATGTATATCTATATAAACATAAAGAGTCGACGTGTATTCTATGCAGGAGGAAAAGTCGTGCACTGACTCCAAATCGGCTCAGGCCTCGTATAATATCCCTAACAAAAACCCACATTTTCAAGTTTTGTTACAGATGAATTATAGAAACGATATGTTGCTAACGCAGAAAAGAAATCGTGATTTGTGTTTAAACACTTTTTAAAACTTTCTAACAATCTGAGGCTTTTAAGTTAAAAACCCTCGGAAAGATCACTTTGTGGTATGTGTAGAAAAAAGTACCATTCTCTTTGTTGTGCTTAGTCAAAGCAAACAATCTGACGTATGAACGTGATATGCCATTACAGTATCATGCTCTTTTTCAGTCACATGTTTACTAGGTTCAGTCATCTTTTTATCTTCCACTTCAAATGCTCTTATTGCCCCTCCCCCACTTTCTCTTTTCTCCCTCCCTCTGTGTCTCTTTCTCTCTCTGTTGACTAAATAAATTCCATAAACAAAGAGACAATCTGTTTGCGTTTATGAATATATATATATATATATATATATATATATATATATATATATGCATATAAACACACACACACATGCCACATTATCTCTTTATTTATCTATGAATCAATTTATATACCTACATGTACATACTTTTACGCCGATATTTTCTTTATAGTGATTACTTCATCTTCCTGCATTCGCTTTTCTCGAGTTTTCTTTCACTTTTGTCGTTCAATTTTCCTTCTGTCTTGCTCTATCTTTTCCTATTTTGCCTTTCACGTTATGGATTAAATTAAATGGTGTAAATGTCCCTTTAAAGTCAACGCTCTTTTTTGAGAATATTTACAATAACATACCATAAATCATATATTTATATACAAAGGTTTGCCAAAACGTTGGTTGTCATCATCAGTGTTATGTTTGAAAGATTTTCTACCACTCATATTTGAAAAAAAAAATGAGCTTATCAATACATAAATCTTGAGTTTGTGAATGTAATGGCATAAGAAGTAGGCTTTATGTTTAAAATATCACTGTTAAATGCACGCTTGCTCTTTAAATCAACCAAATAATTTCGAGCAAAACTATGATAACAAGATAGCTAAAAAAAAGTGGTCACCCATCAACACTAAGCTCACTCACTATGACGTAGAGACGCAGACCGATTTTTTTTTTTGTAAGGCTCTACTTCAAATATCCAACTTTATACATGCATTGTACTTCACTGGTACTCAGTTGGGCTTTTCTATTTTGTAATTAGAGATTCCTTTTTTCAAAACGCAGTAAGAAAACCAACACAATTTTAGGGTGCACCTCTATTTAAATATATGTATCTCTCTCCAGCTTGCTTTATTTTAACAGTGCATCCTCAATTTAATTAAATATATCTCTTACGGTAATGTTAAATAAGTCCATACTTTCCATAACATCTTTTTTTAATATTATGTATTCTGATTCTTATTTGAACTCAGACTGCAGCTTAGCGTCCCTCCCACAGCCATGTCTCACACTTTGATCTCAGCAACAGTCCTGCTCGCTTCTTTAGCGGCAGCCTCAGCCATTTTCTGTAAGTTCACCTTTTTATGATTCCTACTATGCTAAATGGCAAATTGTTATTGTGATGTAGTGTATAAATCTAGATAAGATGAGTATTTTTCAGAAAAAAAAACGGATATTTGTCAAGAATGGCCACGATAAGTCTGTAATAATTGTGGCAAAAAAGCCGGTACTATGTTGCACATTCCTATGTTGAATTGTTTGGTTACCCATTTTTTACTGGTTTGAAAATGAGTTTGAACGTACGGGGCCCTTTAAAAATGCATCCGACTCCATAGAGCACATCAGTCAGAATTTGGGCCAAAAAACTCGCAATATCTTAGAAACTAAATTGCATATCACTATCGTAAATCTTGTAAGTCAAGTTTAGGAGAATTCGATACGTAAAAACTGTGAAGAAAAAGAGAGTTTGTATTTATTGTTTGTTTTTCTTTTTTTTTTCATAGATTAGAAAACGTTATTCAAGAAATGGACAGAATAAAACTAAACATCCTAGGGTTTGCCGAGATAAGGAGAAAGGGACAGGTTCCCATGAAACTATGTAGCAAAAAAACAAAACAAAAAAAAAACAAAAAAAAAAACCTAATTTACTCAGGGTGACATGCACATGAAAGAGGAGTTAATATCTTATTAGATGAAACAGCAGCCAAAATTCTGGGGTGTTAGTGTCCAGTTTCAAACAGGATAGTTGCAGCTAAACTGGTGGCCAAACCATGAAATCTAGGAATTACATAGACGTTTTATGAAGAAACGGAAAAAGCAAAGGGCTATCTAAAATCTCAGTACATCATAATTATAATGAGCGATTTCAATGCAAAAGTTTCACTTTTTAGTAAGTATCATCTTTGAAAAGATTTTCAACATAATCTGCCCATCTATGAAGTATTTCCTTCTTTTCCATTCACACTGTTCCATCTTTTGATTTAATTCAGTCTGGACTACTGCATTTTGTTTTCGTACAACTGATGTCCTTAACTTTAGCATGCATGAATTCACTGTTTATGCTTAGTTTTTGCTCTATTTCCTGACATTGTTGATTAATCCATTCTTTTTTTTGCTGCATTGCATTTAATCTTATTTATTTTTTTTATTTGTTTAGGTCTTTGTATTTGGCTTTAACAGTTAGATTGTTCTTTTCTTTGCGCCTTTCTTCTATCAAATTGAGTATTTCTTTGTTTATCCAATTCTCATGCTCTTTTTTATCTTTTTTTTTTTTGGGGG
>BLXT01007982.1:1715574-1726045 GCA_019648995.1 Plakobranchus ocellatus
CCCCCCCCCGCCCCCTCTTTCTTCCCTGACCCACATATATACACACACCTCTTTCCAAACATATACACTATGTCGTGCAGGGATCGAGCAGCCCTCTTTGAGACACGCCCAGCGGCCATATCGTGGCTAAAGAACAATACAGTGCACAATTGATTCACCCCCTTCCTCACAAAGACGACCCATGGTATGGGAAGACCACCAGCGGCGCACCCGGTTCGACAGAAGTAGCTTTTGGTTTGCTCTTACACACATTTGTCTTTTTTTGATGGACTTCAATCCAAGATAATCATTAAAGGGTCCTCAAAATTTTGGGCATCGTTTATCATCAAGAAACTGATCAGCGCTCCTGAGTTCCATAATGACACATCACAAGCCTGCGCTCACGTCCGCTAGAGGGATTGGTTACCACGGGTGTATTTGGAGTCGTCCCTCCTAAGCTAAAGAATCGGCCATCTCTTTGACGATAATTACGACATGGCAAAGCAGCCACTGGATTATGGTCCGCGCCCTTTCCATAGCTGTTGGGTTTTGGCTAGCAGCGCCGCTTCTCCCACATCTACTCAACCTGATCCACTCAAAACTTGCACTAACGCCTCGAAGTCGGTGAGATAACTACGCCGGGTAGCGGGCTCTCTTTCCCGTGCCTCCTGATGTCTTCCCTTAAGAACTCAGTGAGCAACTTGAACTCGCAATTAAAACCCTTATTTTTTTTTCCTAAGGGTCCTTACACGGGACCATCAGGCCATAGAATATGAATCCCGCAGTCTCCGTTGCAAGTGTCGTCAGTCGATGACACATCAGAGAACACCAGGGATTACTCTGTGTTGCTCTGGCAATCCGTTCCAGAGGCAAAGCTGTACGGGCTAGAAAGCGCGTTGCATCTTTACTCTTCATCGGTCTACTGCACATTGTATCTTTACTCTCTATCGGTCTATTGCATAGGCTGATTTTAGTTTGTGGTCGCGACGTCTCGGGCGTTCACGCTGAGACAAAAAACGGCACTCGAGCGTAAAATCTTGAGCTAAGCTAAGGACTGACGGCTCCTTCTGAACGTGTTGAATGCCTAAACCGTCTTTCACGGTTGTAAGTGGGGTGTTCTGACCACTACGTCGTAACCTGATGCGAGCGACAACATCTCGATTGGGGAGGTTCGAAAAGCCCCCGCTACTGGCCGCAGTGTAGTGTTTTGAACTCTATCCAATTTATCCAGAGATGTCTAGCTGGCCAAATTCAGCACTGGATTCGATTATTCCAACATCGCCTTATTAAAATACTAATACTTCTAACCACTGAAGTTAGCTCACCAGTTTGTTCCAGGGAGCTTCTGTGAGGTCACAGTCTTGAACGCTATTGTGTACACATTTGATGTGGCCCTTGAAACATAGTCGTTGGCCTAGCGACAGGCTAAGGTACTTCTCTTGACAGAATATGTTCTGATTCGCAAGTCCAGATCCCTCTAAAGCACCGGGTTCCTCAGTGAGAAGCTGTTTCAGGGCAAATAAGAACTGACTGAATAATTAATTGCGAAGCCTCACCTATAGAATTGCACGGACGTGCAATTCTGTCTTTCAAATTAATATATAATTTGATAAACCCTGTTTGTTTTCGTTGTTTGAGAGATCAACTGACGAAATTGCTCTTAAAGAGTTGTCCTCTTTTGCTTACGTTTTTCTTATTCTGTTTGTGTTGTTAAAAACTTTTAGCTTCGGCTAAACTGTGCATTTTGCGCGGTTTTTTTTTTAAGTGTTAGCGTTGCATGAAGCTCAAGGGAGAGAAAAAAACCGGTGAAAAAGTAATAGTTTTCCAAGACGCTACTAGTTTTGAACTGAAGAGAATCAAGACTAATTCACACTACATAATGGGTTAAAAAAGACAATAGAGACAGAAAAACGTAAGAAATTATGACATTGCAAGATCTTCTTCATAGACAAACTAAATTTATTTGACTTCGTTGCAGTTTCTAATGTAAGTGATGCACAAGAGCCAGAACATAAACACACTGAAGCTGGCCCACCAGGATGTAACAAGGAGAAAAGTAGAGCCTTTACGCCTCACGGGCCAGACGCGCCACTTAAGCCGATCTGACCAAACCGCATCAAGCCGCTTTGGTATCAGATAGTATTTATCGCCTTAATTATTTTGTGGCTCTTTCATTTTTCCAACTAACATTTCTCTATACTGTTTTGCTGAAATGATCAATGAACATTGCCGCAAACCTCATTCTGCCAGTTTAAAAGTGGGTCGTGTTGAAATATGGTTGTCGAGAGGAGTAACGATGTAAAAAAAATCGGCCCAGAAGTGCAAGGTTCGTCCACATGTATGATGGAGAAAAAGTATTAATACAATTTTTCAAAAAAAGTATGTTCATGAAAATTAATTTAATCATCGCACGTTCATCTAACTTCAGTTGCTAGTGTGTGACCATTAAGATTTCTCTTATTGTACGTCTGCTTAATGGTAGACCCTTAAAAAAATAATGTTTTCTTCATTCTCTAACTGGGGTTATGTTTTGGTCTTCTTTCATCTTCCTCTTCGGAAAGAAATGTTGACTGGTTTAGGATGGCGTTTATAGTTAATATGACTGGCCTATGCTGTGAGTGTATGGATACTGTGCTAGCACCAGCAGGGAGTTGTGGTACAATGTTGACTTCTTTTCAATCAGCTTTTTTATAACAGGAAATGCCTTGACCTGAGAACCACTCTGTCAGTCCCGGCTGAATACTTATTTCCATTAAGGCGCTTTGGTACAGTTAATCTTAAGCTATATGATTCCCCACTACAAGTAATGTGCAACCTTAAAATGGTGTTAGATCCTCATACCAAAGTTTTTCGTCGCGCTCCATTACCCTCCAAAAGAGAATTAAACTTTGAGAATGATATATAGCATCAACAATGTTTTTAATCTACTAAAATCTAAAAGTTTTTGAAAGTCGAGATTTAAATCAATCTCAATTAAACGGTAATAAAGCCACCGAGTATTAATTACCACAAAATTGAAGACTGACTTAAAGATCTGTGTATTGATCTGGAAAATGGTAATTCGTTTTTCCGCAGAAAAGAACAAAAATATTGATGGATACTAAGTTTAAACAAAGCATATTGATGTTGTGTTCATGTAGAGTAAAATGGTCAAATTATAAACAAGGGTGGACTTGTTAATGTATTCAGGAATTGCTGAAGGTAGTTTTACGATGGTCTGCTATTTAGGAAAACAAATCTCCAAAAGTCGGAAATGCTGTGAAACATATCCTAAAATAATATGTTTTTTTCTTCTTCATGCATTGAAATTTTCCATTGTCATATATTCAACAGCAATTAATTTCCTGATGGTTGCTCTAGGTATTTCACATTATGATTGTTTTATTTATTATTTCTTCAGATCAATTCCCATATTTATTAAAATAGCCTCACGGCATTGATAGCGTTGCTCTATTCCCCGGGCTGGTAGATGCCCTCCTTGTATCTGATGTTAGGCGCCGGAGCTTAGTCTCGTGCCAACTGCATGGCTCGCCGATGAAACAGGCGCAAACGTTTGCTGCCGTACTCATGGTGCCCCTGTCTTGCCGCCATAGAATGTCGTTCAGAAGCGTCGTAGTCCATCCTGTGGGACATGCAGTGACCATTTTGGGGCATTCGAACAAGCAATGTGGAACCCACTCTTCTCTTTCACCTCACAGTCGACACACAACAGTGAAAGGCACACCGTGACGCGCCACGTTTCGTGGGTTTCGACCTTGCACGAAAAATTTCCTCTGCATCGTCTATATCTAGACTTTGCAGATAATCATTTTGCCATGATGGTATCATAAAATTTGGGAAATCTTACATCACCAGAACATTGTGCGGCACTTCAGAATTCCGCGGCGCCGCGGCGCAAGACCGTCTTCGAATAGAGTTGATGGATTCTGTTGCTGCGGCTGAAGCTTTCTGTCGTTTCCTATGCATCGACTATCTCGTTGCCGATGATCCTGACATGGGAGAGTAGCCAATGAACGACAGTCCGCATTCCCTCCACCCTCCGCAAGAAGTCTGCTAACACCACCATTTCTCTTACATCTGCCCTACTAGATCCGTCCGAAGCTTGCATTGTCTGCTAGCAGGCAGTAAAGATAACCACGTCATGGAACGGGCTTTTTATCCCCCGATACCTCAAGGTGGCTTCTCTTAAACACTTCTCATAGTCTTGAGCTTGCAGTCGAACCAACGCGCTGATGTAATCCTTTTTTTTTTCAAACAAATTTTTTTTAAAAACTAGCTTAAACATCTAACTGATTATTATTTGCAATTTATTATTTATCATCGATATTTGTTTTATGTCAAATCAATTGTTGGATTTGTCTCGTCCAAATTTTTATGTGATCTGTAAGAAAGCTATTTTCTCGATGCAGTAGCACAGGCTCTATTAATAAAAAGACAAATTAATGATTTGGCATTAAATAGAAACTTCACATGAGAATAAGACAAACCGGGTAATTTTCTAACGTACTGGTGTACCTAAAATGAGACGTTGTTGGAGCGCTGTCTGTGGGGACAATGAAAAATGAGTTCTATTCCTTGATTTTGATATCGGCTTTGGTTATGGAGCTTTATGAAGCCGTTCCTTTATATTTTTACTCCTAACAATAATGCGGGACGTCACGGATTAGCAGGCCAATCTGGATCATCATGTCAACAACTCAAGTTGTTATCTCAAAAAGTATAATGTAGATGGGCTGCATCCGAGATTCAAATAAATGTTTAGGCCAAGAGCGAGTCTCAACAAGAAAAGGAGATTGGTTTACTCGAGCATGGCAAAAAAAATCAGATTTTGATTTAACCTGTGCCTGCTTCGTGCAAATAGCAGTTTAGGCCTAGATCTAATCACTTGAAAAAAATACGCAAGAGGTAATACCGTTAACTTCTGCTGCGATAACAATAGGATTAACAATAATGTTTCAGAATTTGAAGTTTTTAATTACTTATTTAACATTGTGAACTTGTTTCAAGTAGCCAAACATTGATACTGTCGTAGTATGTTCGAAATGTTTGTGTTTTTTTCCGGTTTTAGTATGCTTGCTCGTCTTAATTTAAGCTTCATAAAGAATCTAGGGGTCTTAGTTTCTGTTTAGAAAGAAAGTGTACAGAAAAGTAGAAGCTTTCAGCCAGAAACTTAGCCTTAATCACTCTGAACTTTAAAGCCATAAATTGTGATTTTGAATTTCTTAGCTGTATTAAAAATAAGGCTCAAATGTTTTCTCCTTGTTGATTTTAATTGATAGGCCATCTCATATAGCATTTATATAGAAGCGAAATATTCACATTTCTCTAAATGATGATCATAAGATAGACAGGTGGCGAAGTGGTGTTGTATGTTTACTTCTTCTTTATTTTGGGAGGTAATTTAAATGTTTAAAGGCACCCAAGTGCTCCGTTAATAATTTGACAATAAATTATTAAATTAAAGCTTGTCAATGACCATTATTCTCTTCGTACACATTCCCCGTAAATTCGCAGTTTCTCGCGTTATCAGAAACTTTTGTACTTCCAATCAAACAAAAGTTAAAACATTCCTTTACTACGCAGCTCGATGAGAAGGGCTTTGATTTAATTAGCTTTTCACACTCAATTGTTCTGTCGGAACATAAAAATATACCAGTTTTGATTTAGTATATAGCCTCACATTTGTCTTAATATTCTTGGTGAAAAACGTTAAAAGAGAGAAGATACTGAAGATAATATTTCTTCAAAGTGCTATAGAACTGAAAACGCTGTACGCATTAGAGTGTTACAGTGTGCATCAAATAAAGATATGTGTGTGCATGTGTGTGGATATATCATATTTATATTTATATATTAGAGAGAGAGAGAGAGAGGGGGGGGGAGAGAATGAGTGAGAGAGAGCGAGCGAGCGAGAGAGAGAGAGAGAGAGAGAGAGAGAGAGAGAGAGAGAGAGAGAGAGACAGACGAAGATGTTAACGATACATTTCATCAACCGATGAAGGGCAATATGGAAAAAATACATTCTTCCGGGAACAAAAGGAGCCACAGATTATTTTTTTGTAAATGAATTATCCTCTACATACTATACACTATACCCGTGACTACAGAAAATGTTCAGAATGTATTAGGGGACAGTGTGGAGCTTGCCACTTTCCGGTTAGTGGAATTGCAATCCTTTTCTCATTCAAGTGCCTGGGATTTTTCGCCAGGTTACATGTAATTACAGGGGCTAATTGGTAGGCGAAAGTCCAGTGTAATATCCATTGAAGTGCCAAAGATCGAAGTACTGCCCAGCAAGTTCAGTGATGTTTAAGCATCTTTTTTTTTTAGTCGGTAATCGAGGTAAATCGACTCCTTTAGAAAACCGATTATTAATGTAATGTATTCTACAGTTTTACACTGAACTGACATGTGTGTGTGTATGTTTATGTTTGCATGATGTTTGGAAGATTTATCAGGGAAGATTAAATTAGGTTTAAATTCTCATCAGATTTATTCTATTTCATAAAATAATTTGCCGCATTCCCTCTACGAATAGCAAGTTAATTTTCTTTCTTTTTTCATTTTTAAAACAGGAAGATTTAGAACTGTACTGGTGTACCTTAAGCATCTTATAATATGAGCCCTAAGTGTTGATTTTAACTATTATTATTTCAATGATTGTATTCTATAATTTCACAATAAGCTACAGCTTTCTTTTTTGTAAAAGATACCAACTTGATTCATAATAAATAAGTATGCGTCATTTTTTTAAAGCTAAGTTATGGCGATATTTTTTATTTGAAATGAAAAAATATAAAGCATCATTTTATGATTATGTCAAGCAAATCCTCTCCGAATGAAAATAAAATATGTATTTCAACATTTCACATGTCATATACTTTACAATGATCTAATCCGATAAAGGAAAGCAACGGTAGCATTGGCTTTTTATCGTCTTTTTTTTTAAATAACCCATTGGGATCATTAAAGAAAAAATAATGATTGTCTTTCATCGATAACCGTATAACTTTCCTTTGACAAGATTGTCTTATTTATATTGTTCTGCCAAAGCTTTAGTGATTCCAGATTGTTTACCTTCCATCGATTTGGAGACGCTGTTCTGAATTGCTATCCGCTATAAAAGGTCTTTGAAATATTAAACGTAAGTGGGGCTAAACCTAGGGTAACAAAGTTCTCATTAATATAAATATTAACTTTATTCACCAAAAAATGTTTGAAACTTTTGTTATAGAATATTATTGAATCGCAAAACCAATCCTCATTGTGAATTATAACCAGAATTTAAAAAGCCCTCACGTCAAAACGGTTTTTGGAAAGTCAATAATTTTTTAAAGTAAAGAATTGTTGCAATGGTAAGTTTAGCTAACCTTATTTTGTTTTACTTTGTTGATGACTGAGATATCTTCAAAACAACACTGAAATTGTATTTTTTTCTTTTAATTATGCCCTTTCATGTTTAAAGCCACCAGAAAATAAGGCGAATATCAGCAAGGGGTTTACATTTGTTGATTTGAACAAAAAGAATATTAAATTACAGAGTGTGCTCTGAAGCTCACTTAAAATTATTGATTTTTGTTGGAAATGACACCTTTATTAACTTAGTAGCTATTTCTGGAATTGAAATTAAATTATTGTTATCAAGTTTTTTGTCATAGTAATGCCATCTTTGATTTGTTTATCCAAATAAAATAACTTCATATGCTATTATTACTCTTTTACTTTCCCGTTTGAATAATTTCATGCTGGAAACGTAAATTACTCAGTCGTCAAGATTGCGTTTAAGAAGCTATGCAAGTACATGTTTAATATATATTCGGGAGTTTCTGTTATAACGTTCATGGTCTTGTGTTGCAGAAAATCGTGAAACCATATGAATCATGCTAGATGTGACCTTGTTTGTAAAAGTTGAAAAAAAGGCATTTACTTATGGTAAACTTCTTTTCAGAGAAAGAAAGGTCTTTTAAATGTCTCTATTTAAATCCAATTGATGCAAAACAGTGCAAGATATTTCACCTTAAGTAAAACACTATTTTCACCGTTCTGTAGTGCTTTGGGCTTTCTTTAAGTCATGTTTGTGGGGTTTTGATGACTTACATTTTTATAAAGTGTTGTCTTTAAAATATTAAAAAAATAACAATCGGCTATTGTGATTAAGAACAAAGTATGTATAGATATGCGATTGCTTCTAAAGTAGGACCTTAGGCACATAAAATGTGAAGAGGGCTCTTTTGTGCTGAATGCAGCGATACTTCGAATCAAATCATGGTATCAGAAGAAATGGCTTTAAAACATATCAAGAAACTGTGGATAAAAATAATGAATCCGAAAGATGTAACATTATCCCCCATGCCTCAAACTATCACCACCCCCTTTTTCCTATTAGATTTCCTTCTCTCCAACCTTATCCCGCTTTAGAACACGGCATCAGGAAGCCATATTTGTAGTGTTTATCGCCTCGAAGCATTCATTAATAGAAAGAGAGAGAGAGAGAGAGAAAGAGTGAGAGAGGGACTGATGAAGATATGATAGAGAGAGTGACTGGGTGTAAGTGAGAGTTACAGAGGAAGAGAGGAAGATAGAGAGAAAGGGTGAGATAGAGTGGGAATGACAAACAGATAGAGTATGAATGGAGGAGAGAGAGAGAGAGAGAGAGAGAGAGAGAGAGAGAGAGAGAGAGAGTGCAACTACACTTTATGGACTCGGCGCGGCGAATATTTTGAACCAACCTCTTCTTCTAACATAGCTGCGCAGTGAAAGTACGTTAGTTATGCGTGGATCAGCCAAATCGATGTAAATCGCGTGTCATATGGAAATCCATCGATAACACAAGATTTACACACACCAAAATAAACTCTACAAACTTCTTTGTGGTTTTCTGTAAGCTTAAAAAGAAAATTTGGAGTTAATTATATTTATAGGCGCCGAAAAGTATTATTTTTGCCACAGGAGACGTCCACAACACCTGTTGATAGATCAGTGATACAAATTATTTCGGGAATGATTGTGCCGGTGCTAGCAGCACACATAGTCATCAATCATTGCAAGTGGTCTTTGTTCGGATACGAAAGCAAAAGTCCATTCCAAAATATTCTGATTTACTTTGATTGCTTCAATTGATATGGCTAAAAGTGGCACTTTTGTAGGACTTATGTTAAAGGATGATGATGATGATGATGATGATGTTAAGGGAATGAAATGTACAAAAAATGCTTTACATTTATTTTCTAATTTACTAGCTAGATAATCACCAATGTGGTATGCTCTACTTTGTATAGGGTAGTTGCGTGAGGGCCATTTGAGGATGCAGTTCGAATCCTAATGGTGCATTAAACATTAATATAAAACTTGTTGAAAGCTTCCATGCTAGAAAAGGAAGACAATCTTCATAACTTGTATTTATCACCAAAAATGATCTCAATACTCCTTCAACCGGGCTACATTAGGTCATCGGAAGAATAAAGTGAGTATAACAATACCTATTGTGTTGTATCGGAACATAAAAAGCTTGTTTTTGTTGCACTAATATTCAAATTGTTGTTGCTTGACTTTCTTATATAAGAGTGTGTAATTACACTGTACTCGTTACGTGGTTACGTGTTAGCAAAAGGGCGCTAAATCATACTTGAGCCTTGCCATATCGAATCAACACACATGAATGAAGATTTGAGCATATCATGATGATTTAGTCAACAGACTTGTGTAAATTTTTAAGAATAATGTTGGTTATGAAGGTGTGTTCCTATAGTATTAAAAAATTGCCAGCGCACAAGGCAGTTAAGGCAAATCAAGTAGCAAAGTAGTGTGGCTTCGTGTTCTTCAATATCCACCTCATTTACTTCATTTTGCTACCGCATTCTTTCGTTTTGCTTTATCTTAAAAGGTCCTCAAAGGACAGCGTTTCCACATGATAATGTAATAAAAACAAGTTTCACGGATAAACAGACATCAAACTATGAAGGCAACGTTCTCGCTCGTGCGTGTGTGTGGAGGGAAAAAAAGGGGGTGGGGGAGAATAATGCTGAGAGGAGGGCTTGGCTGATCTTTTGAAAACAATATACACTCAAAATCTGTCAAATAAAACTAATGATTGCGTTTAAGTGACAGCTAAAAGTTTATGGCGGTCAACAACAACTTACAGCATCTCATTAGGTGTCGTTTTTCTTTTTTTTTTTTTAAATACTTTTAGCTAACTAATAATCGGTTAATTCTTTGATTTTTTTGTATTGTGAAGCTTGATGATTTCTATGGTTAATTAGAGTAGAAGTAAAAAAAGTATACAAGTGCAGCTCTCCCAGAAACATATTAGTCTAGGATCCTGAAGATGCAATGGTGGTTGAAGGAAAAAAAGGACGATCACAAATAAGATATTTATTTGTGATTGTCATTTTTTTACTTGGTAAAGCCTTAGGGGCCAAACGTTCTACTCTGTGTTGTTTATTTTGTTCTTATAGATTAGAGATGGTGGTTGCATTCTTTTACAATATTTATG
>BLXT01007982.1:1804743-1815778 GCA_019648995.1 Plakobranchus ocellatus
TCTCTCGCTCTCTCTCTCTCTATCTCTCGTTCTCTTTCTTTCTCTCTGTCTATCTCAATCTCTCTCTCTCTCTCTCTCTCTCTCTCTTTCTCTCTCTGACTCACTCTTTTTCTACATTTCTCTCCCTCAGTCTCTCTCTTTTTATGTCTGCCTCTTTCTCTCACACTCTCTCTCTCTCTTTCTCTCTACCTGTCTCTTTCTCTCACTCCTATTCTCTCTTTAAATTGTATAAAATTATATAAGTATGTGTATAAATATATTAAATTTGTATGTGTGTGTGTTCCTCTCTATCTGCTCATCTATCTCTCCATCAATTTCTCACTCATGAAAAGGCAAGCCAATTTTAGAATCTTGCCTCTTAATTTCGGTTCCTCTGAAAAGTTTCATTCAATCGAACTTTCTCTCTACCTTTATCTCACTATGCCTGTCTCACTCTCACTACTTCCCTTTCTCGTTCCTTTCCTCTTCTCTCCCTCTCGCTCTCTCCTCTTTTTTCGTACTTTATTTCCCTTTTTGACATTTTTCTTTGGTTTTTTTGCAAAGTTCTAACATGATTTTGTTTTGGTTTTTTTTTTTGTTGTTGTTGTTTATTGTTTGTTTTGTTTTGTTTTGTTTTCCTCTAATTGCTTTCATTTTAATCTTCCAATCACGCTCGTAAACATTTTGAATGACATTTGATTAGATGGATTTTACCACTATTAGGTTTGAATATAAAAGAGACTAAATGCTATAAAAATCATTGTATATCAGTGATCAAGAGATCTTCAGACGCTTTTTCACCATTCAAGATTCTTTTGTAGTCACAGACAGAAAAGGTTAATGACTTTGCTGCCTCTATCGTGCACAGCAAATAATTATTTATTCCTCAAAGGGAGTCAGCTCTTTGATGTGACTTTACAGTTTAATATCCTCAGGCTCTAAGAAACTGTCCGCTAAAAAGATTCAGGATCATTAGTGAGATAGTCTCTAGAGAGAAGCGGAGTGTAAGAGACATTTTGCCGAAACAAACAGGTCAAGGGTTTGGCGATGTTCGTTTGAGTTCGAGGTTGTGGCCTTCATATAGCCTGGCCACTACCACGTGATACCGGTCCTTTTTGTCCTCGTGGCGTCGAATGTTAGTTCATGGCCTCTTACGGAATACGTCCTGACATTAGAATTTATCTCAGGATAAGGTTGTGTCGAGCGATTTTTTTTAATTCCATAGCGTGCTATGATGACCGATAATAATAGTTTAGTCAATGAGCGGAGCCAGCCTAAAAGACTGAAACGGAGCACTTTGAAGAATAAACGAAAGATTTGTCAAAGGTTGTTAACAATCTTGCTTATAATGATTTGGCTTACGATTAGATTCTTTGTATATCTACAAATATAATTCAAACCAGCCAACAATCAATTTCAAAGAGCCTCTTTCGCTGCTTATGTGAACCCCAATTCACAAAAAAATATCAATGTGAATTTTTTTTACAGAAAAGAATCAATTATATCATAGGCTTCTGATGCTGAAGCGAGGATTCTTCTTTAACGTCTTATACTCATCGTGGCTTTCTTCCCACCAGGCTATGGTCAGTGACTTGTTGAACCTGCGGTAGGAACGTATTTCAGGGCAAATTCGCAAATCACTACGCCACCAAAGAATTCTTTCCGCACTGGAAAATTTCCAGCATCGATTTAGGCCCAGATGCTCAAGATTCAATTGGCGTGTTCATATTTTGTAATACTGCATAATAAGGATATAATGACATAAAAAAGCCATATAAAACAAGTCTGAAAATGGAGGACTTGTTGATAGATGGGAAAAAGATGTTAAAACAGGAACTCGTCTTGTTGCATTTATCAATTATTGTGCTGACGAGCCTTAAAAACTACACCAACTGAACCAAGCAACCTGGCAGCCATCCGCTCAATAATGCCGGCCCACCGTATTGTTAACCTCTCTGACCCCGTTGCTGTTCAGGCGACGTCCAAGATCATAAAGCACGCAAAGCCAAATAGATGGGAAAATAGAGGTGGAGAAGCTTATTGATTCAGTATATTTTGCTTTCACACTAGACTGTGATGTCGCATTTCTTTTCATTTTAGAACATAGATCCTTCGCTAAATATTTTTTTTCTCCTTTAGGGACACAAAATAATAACTAGTTTTTACAACGAAGATAGTTGGACAAAATGACCTGTTTTAAAAGCACTTTTCAAGACCATTCTACTTAAGAATAATATAAGTCGACAATAGCTACCATTCCTCTTTAGGACCTTGTTTGGAACAGACATTGGTGATCATGTTCCACCTCATAAAGTTCTTATTGCTACCTTTACCTTTTGCTCATTACTTCAGACCTTCAAAAAACATTCTCTGTATCTCCCTAATGTGTTTGCCTTCAATCTTTCCAGTGACTGCTAAGTGTTGTAAACACTTGTTTAGCTATCTTTCAATACAATATAAGTTGATTTTTTTTTTTTAATAATGATATGGACCATACGTTCTCCAGTACTTTTATGGGTTTTTTTTTCTTTTTGTTTTTGTTCTGTTTTGTTTTGTTTTTGTTTGTTTTATTTTGTAAGAGGAATTTTTTTTTCACTTTTTAAGTTTCACCTCTTTTAATTCGTCTCTCGTATTTTTATTTTTCAAATTTCCTAAGCCTTATGATTTACATCACTCTCTACATTTTGTATCAATGACAATAGTTTATTGTAGAATACAAAACGAATCTAGCCGAAAATTGGGCCTTAATCGAACTCTAAAGTATTTTTTTATTTATGTAAACATTTGTTTTTTGGTTTGAAAAATTAGTTTTTGTAGGGTAAGAATGACCAAACATCCACATAAGCCCTAATTTACTCAGCCAGTCCTTACAATTTTCTAACAAAAAAAAATAATAATAATGAAACAAAAAGTTTTACATCATGATAGTATGAGAGAGATTTCATGGTCATGCTCAGTCTGCCAATGATTTCTTTGCTGCGTGGATGCTTGCTCGCCAGGAACAGCCTGTCATGATCCAGCCGTTTCCCTGTTGTCAATCATGTTCAAACTTCACACAGATCCTTTTTAAAAATTTGTATTAATCAATCCATTGAAGATTAGAAAAAAGCTTTCAAGTTGATACGTTCAAAGCGTTAAGGTCATTGAAGTTTACAATGCCTCGGGAAATATCAAAAGATTGTGAAGGAATAATTATAAGAGATCAGGCGCAAAGACGATTATGCCCAATCTTTATCGTGCAAGAACCCCAGCTGTTGAACATGCCCGCATTTTGTGGAGAATGTGTGATAATGATAGCATAATGATGGTTAATAGTATTATATCATTATTTTTGGCAGCACGAATTACAGTGCGTAACTAAAGTACATTATTTGTGAACGGTGTAATGTATATCACCTTATACACTTTTTAAAGACTACGTCAAGAGGAAAAATTTAGGCAGATGGAAACATTTATTTTAAATTTTATTATATGTTGTAATGCTTTTATTAAAAGCGTTTACGTGATTGTATCTGTAGATCTCTCTATCATTCTATCAATTTAACAAGTCCTTATGTCTATTTCCCATTAATCTACATATACATGTATCTATCAGACAGACAGACAGACAGACAGACAGATAGGGAATTCGATTTTTTTTTCATTCTATATTGCTTTTTGTAGCTTGACTCGGTACATTATTTCGATTCCTAACTCTCCCCACATCTGTAGCCTGCTCTTATGTTCTTTTGGGGTTAACCATAACCTGGATTCACTTGTGGGTCGGTATACTGATGTGTAGAGCATGGCAGTAGCGACCATTAAGAGGGACTATGATAGCAGCGTAAACCTTTTATGATCCAAACGAGGACCAGATGTGAAGTCTATTGCGAAGGGCCAGCATAGGTCCAGATGAATGGTGATTTTTTTCCTCTTTGTTTTGAATAATGGATGTTCGTTTCCACATTCACGGCTTTAAAACCAAGCCATTCTGATAAATTGAAGACAAATGAAGGAAAGTTGTCTTATGTAAAATTTACTTGATAAACCGGTGACAAAAAAGTATCAAAGGGAATTTAAAAGTTGTAATTTTAGCAAGGAGCAATATCATTGTACGATGATGGATAGATATATAAACATATCAATTCTCAAGATTTGATCATAGGCAGTCCATAGCCATACAAATAATCTAATTTCATCTTAGGTTATTGGTTTTCAATTTTATTGGTTCTTTTGTTTTATTTGTGTATAAAATATAACAAAGCAAAGAAAAGGCGTAGGCAATTTACAAATGAGCGTTGGCTTTCTCGAGAAAAAGGCCTAAAGCAATGTCTATGTTTGACCATTTTCCTTTCGTTTGTGCTTCTTTATATATAAAACTAGAGTAAAGATCTACAGCCATATGAAACGACCCCACAGTTTATACAACATTAATCTTATTTGTATTTTCGTTAAACAAAGGTCTTTTTTAAAGAAATTTATATGAAAAAAGATCAGTTACATTTCCATGCTTAACGTCGTTTCCAATATTATCACGTCAAGCATGAACATATTTACTTAATTATAAAGTTACCCTGCCCCGATCATTTTGTACTGTACTTTATTTGATCACGGTAGCATTGTGAAAATAATTAATCGTTAAATTTTCCTTTTTAAAAAACTGAACATTATTGATGACATATATTTCTCCACAAGTTTTCCTTGTATCCATTGGCACATAATCAAAAGAGGAGAAACTCAGCGAACATATGACATTGACTTAATGAAACTGATGTGGAGATGTGGAAAGGAAAGCACAAAAAACTATTTCTGTAAAACATAGATAACATTATGAAGAACGACACATTGCGGTTGGTCTACGTCTAAAAACGAAGCTCGATTTTTTAAAATAAATTTGAACTTTTATTTCCCCTCTGTTAGATTTGAACTTCACTTGGCAACGTTAAATCTCACATTATATAAAAAGAGATCAATTTTCCTTGTTCATATATATCTTTGAGGAAAAGCCGCCTGTAATGGTATCTGCCTCTGGGACATGGTAGATAACTTTTATTTAAACTAGACTTAGATAATAAATTCCTAGATTTTTTTTTTTTAATTTGAACTACAATTTTTTCGCCCTCAGGTACAGAATAATTATTAATTCCCATTACCAGCTGCCTTAAGTTAGATAATATTATGATGAACGACAGATTGCAGTTGGTCTACGTTAAAAAAGGAAGCTCGATTTTTTTTTTTTAAATAAATTTGAACTTTTTTTCCCCTCTGTTAGATTTGAACGTCAATTGGCAACGTTATATCTGACAATATAAAAGAGATCAATTTTCCTTGTTCATAGATATCTTGAAGGCAAAGCCGCTTGTAATGGTATCTGCCTCTGGGACATGGTAGATAACTTTTATTTAAACCAGGGTTGAGATAATGAATTGCAAGATTTTTTTTTTAATTTGAACTATAATTTTTTCACCCTCAGGTATAGAATAATAATTATTTCCCATTACCAGCTGCCTTAAGTTTGCATAAGATACTGGTTTAATTATCCGAAGTCTTCTAGCAAAAAATGATTCTTACGTATGGATTAGTTATGATGATCAATGAGCCTAACGCCTCCACCGCTCTATCAGCCTTATAGTCCATTGTTGTAATGATTTAATAATGATTCTTTCTAGTTCTATTTACCTCCTTTGCGCACCCATGAGATAAATCAAGCCGAAAGAATGAAATCTAGGATATAACGATTTAGATTTTCTTATTGAAAGATGAACTGACTTTTCGAAAGTTGCGCAGTTCTCATTTATCTGTAAGTCAACAAGACACATTTATCGATATCAAGGTTTCTCTCAGTACATGCATTGTATTAGTATTAAGACAATTAAGAATTTTACCAATGTAGAGAGACGAAATTAGGTTTTTACACCTATGCAATTGACATAGCTTTCTGAGACAAGATTTTCTCCACCTGAAATTGGACCCCAGCAAAGTTATTAATTTCCTTCAATGCGAAAAGTTTGCAGGGTCCGTGAAAATTATGATTATTATCAATTGTGCGGCAGGATTTAAAAGCGTAGCAATGTCCGTTGGATTGGCAAACGATTTTAACTATTATTACGTGTGTGAAAAGAACTCCTGCGTTATTTGTAGAGAAAATAACGATGTTGTTAAACCTTTTATCATAGCAAATGGAATAAAATAGGGACATAACATTTTTTTACAGAGGAGTCCTCGAGTTGTTTTAACAAAATCTGATCCATTATCGTGGATTCAAACAAAATCTTCAGAATATTTATAGAATACGCATCTTTGGAGGAAAATTTTTCCAGGTTCTCTTCCTTTTTTTACCTGAATCTTTTTCCCTTTAATATTTGAAAAGTATTTTCTCTCTCATGAAGACAATGAAGCATCGTTTTTACAACGGGACACTTTCACAGTGAGCTTCGATGTCCTTTGCTTTATTTTTCTCGCCATCAGCTTTATTTTTTTTCTACTCTTCTTACTGCTTTCTCTCTCTCTTTTCTCTCTCTCTCCCTTCTCTCTCTCTCTCCCTCTTTCTCTCTTTCTTTCTCTTTCTCACTCTCTCTCTATCGTTTTCCCTTTCTCTTTCTCTCTCCTTGTCTCCCCCTTTCTCTCTCTCTCTATCTATTTATCTACCTCTATCTCACTGTCTCTGTCTATCTATCTATCTATCTATCTATCTATCTATCTATCTATCTATCTATCTCTCCTTTCTTTTTCTCTATTTCACTCTCTTTATCTTTTCATTTCTCTTTATCTCGTTACTCTCCACCGTTCACTGTTTCGCGAACTTTAACATAACATTTCTCTTCTTCTCTCTTTGATGTCTTAACTTTTTTCGTTATTTCCATTCTGCAAACTCTTTCAATTATACACCATTAGGCAAGCTCCATTACCACGCCATTATTCGTATTATTATTCGTTTAAAGAGCCCCCAGATGAGTGCTGAACTAAACAGCACTTGTCCCTTGCTGTGCTCAGCTAAAAGCTGATCTGCTTGAACCAAAAGCTCACCCAATCATTTGTAATGCGTAATTATCATAAGCACTTACCCTCTTTGTTAGCTGTGTATCCATCATAAAATAGTGGACGTGTTTTTCTGCGCGGCTAAGCTCCAGCTTCCGCGCAATTACGGCAACTATGAGGGCAGTACAACCAGCACCCTGGGTGAGAGGAGAAAGTAGATACAGAATTAATTGTGTTATAATCAGTTTGCATTCCATGTATCGCGCAGTACATATACTTTCAAACAAGAGAAAAAAATTTGAGGGAATAGTACCGCAGTGGTTGAAACAATCTGCTGTTCGTAATATCGAGTCAGTTCTGAATCCAAGAGCAAGGGTTGTGCCTTGTTTCTTAGAAACAAGAATAAAATCCTTAAAATTCAGGAGAGGAACGTGATTGAAAGGCAAGGGTAGAATAATAAACTTTGAGCTGGAATTTGATACTCAGAAAAGATTATTCGTATCGGTGTAACCAGAATGACCATGTTTATCTATTTAACTTAAACTACAACAATGAGGACGAACATACCCACAATCCTAAACAACTTTGCCTATTTTCATTCTTGCAGCATAAAATAATAGTAGAAATACAACAGAATAAAAGAAAATTTCAATGATGTTTCGTGCGTTGGTGCACTGATGTGCAAGTATCTGATATAGTTCAACTTCTCCCAACTCCTTTTTTCTTGCTTTTATCTTGTTCTCTCTCAAATCATATACGCAAACATATACACTCTTCATTTTACGAGTTCTATGTTTTTCCTTGTGTAGTTGCCAACTGGCCCGAAAATTGCGAGGACGTTGCTGATGCAGTTTTGAGCGAACCAACTTTCATTCATAAATCTACTTAGCTCAATTCGTAGGTATATCTGATTTGTCATTAATTTTCTCCGTAGGAGCGCGATATTCAAACTTTTCAAGACCACGCAAGTATCCTAGATATTGCTTCTCCTAATTGATTTCATCAGTGACATTCGAAACCAGCGCCACTGAGCATTGTGTCACTTGATGTTTATTTCCTCCAAGGAAAATCTCCATGATTCTGTTGAATTCCACGTCTTTGATGTTTCTACTTTGGCGCTGATGTCTTTTATAATAGCGCCTAAAATTCACAGCCGTAGTCATGATATTACCAAAGACCATTATTTTTTCCGAACTCTTAAATCCTGTTATTATGAGATGTTTCTGCTTCTCTAGATTGGATTTTTTTTTTAAGTTTAATTTGTCTTCTAGGGCAATTGTCATTTGTCTGTGTATCCGTGAATAAATGAGCTGTTGTCTCGTACTATACAAGGAAAGGTTAATTATTCAATGTCAAAAAATTTAGAACATTCTTATCAGAAAGATGAGTAAAAAAGTATAAAAATTCTTCCCATGAAAAATTGTTATGATTTGCACTTTTTGGTTAAGCCAGTAATATTTAGCAGCTCTATGAATTCATGGCCTGTAAAGTATCTTTTCAAAATAAAAATGTTTGTTGAAGCAAACAGTAATCAAACACAATAACTCTAATAATCTTATACAAAAAAGAATATTAAGGGTGAATGAATCCTATCCTCAATCTCACTTAAAAGCGTAAACATGTGAAAAAGTACATAAATAAAAGGGCCAATCTGAGCGCCTATGAATATCAAGATGATATAATTTCATTTTTTTTTTAGTTATGTCAAATTCATAAGTTTATCCTTAAAAATAGCTATTTTATTTTTTTTCTGACAAAAACATAAATTTGCGGAATTTGTTGAAAATAAGAACCGTCAAAATAAAATAATTTACGCCCAAAAGTTAGAGAATTATAGCCTCGACAGCTAAAATACAATATCTCTAATTAACATTTCAGCTAGATTTAACAAAAGATTTACTCATAAAAAACCATTATGTTGCCACTGCTCTGTGCTTAGCGCTTACTTACATATATGTTTGATGCCTATGCAATACATACATTAATTATTTTTTTTCAAAACACGAGAAAACAGGGCAGAAAATGCAACATCTTAAATATCTTATAGCAGGACAGTTCACCTCTGTGTATTTGTCTCTCCAAGCTAATTTATTTATGCGTTTTCGCTAAAAATCTCGACTCGGCACGGGCCTCACCAGATGTGGATAATCAAAACCTTTCCCGCGGCAATAAATGATTGCGATATCAGAAACAAAAGTGCAATAATTTGGTCGTTGGAAAGGAAAACAGAATCATTAAATTATTGTGCTGGTTGAGAGGTAAATGTCATTGCCGCTTTATGCAATGAGGAAGAGAAATGGCCGGCTGTGTTTAAGACATTTAAATCCCATCAAAGACTGGACTATATTATTCTTCTTTAAAAAATAAGAAGAAAAAAAGGTAAAAAGCTAAAGCTGGACAAAATTAAAACGCATATGTAAAGCCTTTAAAGCAGATGGTTGACAGAACAGACCAGAATAGGAATATTCTTGCTGTAATTGACGATCAGTAAAGAACTGAGGGGCAAAACATGGCCGCCCAGGTCTGGCAATAGAGCAAAGCATTGCGTGACATTTATAATGTTCGTCGTAAATGCAATCAAAGGATGTGATTCAGATGTAAAAAGTAACAAACGTCTATTATCTTTAACTCCATCTACAATCAAATGATGTGATTCAGATGTAAAAAGTAACAAACGTCTATTATCTTTAACTCCATCTACCGCGCAAAGCTGGCGTCCAGCTACTGAAACAAAAACAAGTTGATATATGTGTTCATGAATCGCAGATCTCTGTATGTTAGATTTGTGGAAAAGAAAAATATTTTATTAAAACTTGCTGCTTTAAGATTTAATTTGATCTGGTGTAAAATGTCACTCCCTTTCCCTTAACTCTCTCTTTTCCCCTATCCCCACCCCACCCCGCTTGTCCTCTTTTTCTTTGATTTCTCCAACTTGAAAGAAAAAAAAGTATTTATACACACACCTAGAGGCAACAAATGAAAGAAAACATAAGTATAAATAGCCACGGTGTAGGTCTGGGAGGCAAAAAATGCAAAATAATACTCTGAGGTCATGGACACACTAATTTCCCTTTCTAATAAGGCTCTGCAGCTGTGACGGGTTACAATAGGAAGTGTGTACTTTTCGGCAGTGGAATGAGCGGGACTATGGGGGAGCAGGGTGGTGGGAAGGAAATACTGGCTTGATTTGGGGATCGATCGCGTGGGATATTGTTTCCTTCGTTGCATCCATTCTATAGATAAATATCCACGTTTGCTTGATATGAAGTTAGTAAATAGCAGGCGATGAGGAAGAGAAAGATCCGTAAACTCTCAATGTGTAGTGTACCCAAGTAAAATGAGAGGCATACATACATGCAATAAATATATACACAAACATATATATATATATATATATATATATATATATATATATATAGACAGAGAGAGAGAGAGATTTTTAAATATACATATATGTATATATATATATATATATATATATAACTATATATATACATACATTATATAATTATAATAAAGAAAGGGAAGGAGAAACAAAGAGAGAGGGCAGAGGCATTGAATTAGGGAGAATGACATAATAGAGACAGAAATAGGCAGGTATCTACACAGCCTAGCAGACAAACAGACAGTGAGAAAAAGTTTTTGAATGATAAAAGTGATTTTAAAAAAATAGCACATTTCTAGTTAGCCTCTTGCTGTTTCTCACGACATCATTACTTTTTGTGTCTTGCCTGTTTCTGTAACGCCTTTTCTTTCCTCTTTTTTTTTGTCAGTTTTGCTCCCGCTTCTAGCTTTTATTTGCATAGGAAGTTCTATTGTCCTTTAATCTTAACAAGCATACGGTTTTGGAAACTATTTTGATCAAATATAGCTACTTCAGATAATGGTCTAATTTTAAACGCTGACAAACATTATTATTTTAGATGGGGCAAACATGTTATTTTGATCAAAATGGGTTAAAATTTCGAAAAAAACACGCTTTCCTGTCATTCAACAGGAAAGGATTCCTCAGACCAAATTAAGAATGAAGTATAAATTGAAAAAGATATTTGAGGGAAATTGTAAATCTCCTTTAAATTTTCATTAATTTCAAAAGTTC